>CM035797.1:16691517-17279017 GCA_020466265.1 Siphamia tubifer | reverse complement strand
TGTCCACCCTTCGGATATTTTTAATATTATTTTCACCAGCTCGGGCCAAGTAGGACAGAGTCTACATGCAGCTAAAGCCTCCCACATCCTACTCAGCGAACCCCCCCCCCCCCCCCCCCCCCCCCACCCTCTCTCTCTCTCTCTCCTTGCTGTGTCTTTATCTATATGGCCTGTGAGGCAACAGAGGATAAGCATATTTAGGTTGCATGTTTCCTCCCAAACTACATTCCCAACACCGTAGATCACAGTCATCACAGCACATACACCCCCCTGTTAGCACTTGTATATACAAACACACACCTGCTGGGGCAAGGCCGTCTGGGAGAGAATTACAGCAAGCTAATTTATGAGACCCATGGGGAGGCCAAAGGGCAGGGGACCCAGACTGGCCTAACCTCACTTCCTCCTCTCATGGGCTACATGTTAATGTCCCTGATACACAGACCAGGGCTGGTCCTCGAACACATCGCCCCCTACTCTCATAGCCTTTCAAACACACTACCTAATTAGGATATCTTTTTCTGACCCGGGTTAACACTATGAGATTGTTGCAATGTGTAGTTTAAGCCTGCCATTGTTGGATATTTGGAACTTTTTAGAGCTGAGGATAAGTGGGTGAGAACAGCGTTTGGTAAAAATCTGGCCCCAGGCTCGCCTCTGGCCTCTTCATTTCCTCCAGTGAGAAGGTGCTGTCATCCGTCACTCGAGCCCAGGCAGGGGTACAATAGCACAGTCTAGGTCCTGGCTACTGACACCATCACATGGGCTGCTGATAAGACTCACCTTCCGGGACCTAGAAGAACTGAGCCATTACTGACACAACAGTTTGGGCCTTTGCCATTATTACTGATGACCATGAAATAAAAAGGGTAAAGGAAAGAACGTTAAGAGCTACATGATGTATGCACTTTTCATGGAAATGTGTTTTCCTCTATATTTTCAAGGTTTTTTTTTTTTTTTATCCTTCCAGTGTCGTGACTTCCATATCACAACCTGGATTTATACAATAATTCTCTAAGGTACTAGAGAAAACCAACAGTGTTATGAGAAATAAAATCTAATATGTTACATATATGTACAATGCAAAGTGTGGTACAGTTCTATTAGCAAAAAGAATATAGTTACTATTTAAAGTCAAGAAAAATCCACATTATTAGTCGTAATTAATAAAAAAAATAGGGCCTTTAATTCTCCATGGCAAAGATAATGTGGATTTTTCTTGTCTTTAAATAGTAAGATACACCATACACCATTCAAAGAGCATCTGTGTATAATCACCAAGAAGACCCAGTAGCACTTCCACTTTGTTACCCCACCCCCCCCGAAGGGAAGAGGGGTATTGTTTTTGAGTCAGTTTGTGTGTTTGTTTGTAGGTCTGTTTGTCTGTCTGTCTGATTGTAAGCAGGTTTATGAAAAAACTACTGGATCAATTTAAATTACATTTTCAGAGAATGTGCAGGGTGAGTGTCAATTTTGGTGAGTGTAGGTCAAAGGTCAAGGTCAGAGTCACCAAAATGTGTTTTTGCAATGACAAGAAATAGGGCAAATCCGGTCAAATGTGTGCAAGGGGGGTGGGTTTGTTATGTCGGGCACCACTTGTTAGTTCAGTAAGAATATGGTTAGATTATCTAAACTAATATAGAGCTGAAAATGATGTCTTTTGTTCGCCTGTACTGTTGCTCTGAAAGTTAAGGGGAGACGGAAACATCGTTTTTTCACGCAGTGGTCAATTTTGACATTTTGGTTTGGTTTACATCTTCAATATGTATTATTTTAAGCTGCTATAAAGAAAACATTGAAAATATGCATAAAGATGTTTACAGTTTGTTTTTCTTGCACCAGTAAGTTTCTCCCAAATTCACCAAAAACTTAGTATTCCAAGCCAACATGCTGCCATGACTGGTGTTGTTCCAAGTCACATATCCTCACTCAGAATTGTTTCCCTAGGCTATTTAGACTTTTTATTTAACAATTTAGGCTTTTTATCTCAGAATTTAGATTTTTTTTTTTGTCTCTTAATTATAACTTATTAATTTCTCATCTAATAATTATGAATTTATCTCATAGCTCTGACTTTTAATCTCAAAATTCATACTTTTTATGTCATAAATATGGTAAATGGACTGGACTTATATAGAGCATTTTATACACCAGTTGGTGCCCAAAGCACTTTACAATTCCTCACATTCACACACACACACACACTCATACACCAGTAGACGGCTGCTGCCAATACACCAGTGCTGCCTGTGACCCTACTGGGAGTAATTTAGGGTTCAGTGTCTTGCTCAAGGACACTTCGACATGTGGACAGCCAGAGGCAAAACATGAAACATCAACCCTTCGATCATTGGACGACCTGCTCTACCAACTGAGCCACAACTAATATTCTTTTTTTTTTTTTTTAACAAAATTTTCAGCTTTTTAACATCTCTTTTCATCCATTGTATAAAGCGGTTCAAAAATATCGTCTTACAAATATCAGTGACTTACAATGGCCATCAGCTAAGGCTTGATTTACAACAAATATGACTCCTATGGGGACTATAGGCTGTATATGAAATATGGATGAAGCTTCTACTCACGTGACCCATTGGTTTCTGAAGAGGTGAAATGAAGCAAAGTGGGCAGTAATATATATATATATATATATATATATATATATATATATATATATATGAAGAGTCAATTTGCAAAAACAGATAACTGCATGGCATTTTTTACTCTACATTCCAGGTAATACTCATTGATTTTATATATTATTTATTTCATTTGGTAAGGTCCACTAAATTGAATAAATAATTATATAAAATCAATGAGTATTACCTGGAATGTAGAGTAAAAAATGCCATTTTGTGAAAAAAAAGAAAAATGGAGTTATCTATTTTTGCAAATGAAGTCATACATACATATTTACTGTATATATATATATATATATATATATATATATATATATATATATATATATATATATATGTACAGTAAATATGTATGTATGTATGGCATGTATCCTGTAACTCCTAAGCAAACACGTCTTGTCAGAAAAATGACACAAAATATGCAGGCACACTTGAAGTCATCTATTTTTGCTAATGTAACCATCAGCAGTTAAAGGCTTATCCTGTGCACTGAGACAAATGAATAGCTATAGTCATGTTCCTCATTACACACCCAGGCTGTTATAGTAACACCTGTAAACAACCAGCTCCTTTGTACAAAGATGTTAAGTGGTCCTCTGCAAAGCTCTGTCAAACATAATAACACACACACACACACACACACACACACACACACACACACACACACACACACACACACACAAGGCCTTACACACTACACCCACAGACAGTGAAGGTGTTGATGCTTTCTTTTCGCAGAGTTTACTACTGCGGTAAAATCATCAGATACCGGTCGCCTCTCGGCTTTTACAGAAGCACAGACCACAGGCAGAAGATAATTACAGTCATTACCAAGGCATCAAACTTCAATTCACTGTTCAGGGATCTGTTGTCTTTAAAGAACATTCAACCCTGCGTCTGTAAGTGGGTTGGTTTTCTGGGCCTGCAACCACTGATATGACTGTACACCTGCCACTCTGCAAACAAAAAAAGAGAGAGAGTGAGATAGTGCTTCAACAAGTTTGACTGCAAGAGATGGAGAGAAAAGAGGTGGAACAAGAAGAAACATGTCCAGCACTGCCTGACAGAACACCAACTTTAACTCAGAAAGTGAATTTAAAGTGATGACTGCTGCATGGGAATTGCATTTATTGGATTTATTGGATTTATTGGATTTATTATGTTACCATTTCATTTTTATTAATTCAATAAATCTACCCACATGTGTAAATAAAATATCCTTGAACCTTTTTTTTTTAAATGTTGTTATTAAAATTACATTGACAATATAATACTGATATAATGTCTGAATGCTAACAGTACACCTGTCCTGCACTCACACACACACACACACACACACACACACACACACATACAAACAAAAACAAAAAAGATGGGAGGAGGGGTCCTACACTTACTTAATATTAAAGTAATCTATAAAGGGCTGTTCAAATTAAAAATATAACTTTGTGTTATCTTTTAGCGAAAATTGTGTTTTCTCTAAATGTTGCATAATGTCTTTAACAGAAACTGATGGGTTGAAGGATTTGTTTCTTCCAGTTAAACAAAATAATAGGATGGACGGACGGACGGACGGATAGACGGACAGACAGACAGATAGATAGATAGATAGATAGATAGATAGATAGATAGATAGATAGATAGATAGATAGATAGATAGATAGATAGATAGATAGATAGATAGATAGATAGATAGATAGATAGATAGATAGATAGATAGATAGATAGATAGATAGATAGATAGATAGATAGATAGATAGATAGATAGATAGATAGATAGATAGATAGATAGATAGATAGATAGATAGATAGATAGATAGATAGATAAAGGAAATTATGTGAGCTCTGTTACTCGCATACAGTTATAATGACGTAGCCATGACACTCACTACAATGTTCTTGTTCCAACTTTATTTTATAAAATTCTGAAAATTGATTGTACTTCTCATCCCTGGTTGATCCAGTTAAAATTTTTGTTAAATTCTACTGACACATTTAAATTCACTAGTTTACCACCTTGAGTTGCAGTGCCAATAACTCATGAAAATATGTTGAAATTTCAGTTATAGAAATAACTTATGACCACTAATTGAACTTGTAATTTTTTTTTGACAGTGTGCTACCATTTCCTTTTTTTAAATCCACATTTTGGCTGCATTTAAAAAAAAAAAAGAAACACTTTTATTTATGTTGTTCAGGACTCTGTGGCCTATCAGTGGTGACCTCTTTTGGGGGTTTGACCTTACCCGGCTTATCGGGAAGATTCTGAAATGAAGATGATGTATTGGCGAGTCACATCCAGCACCGAGGAGCTCCTTGACACTTACTGCGAGTCTGGGTTTTGTTACAGGCAGGAAACAGACTCTTCCGCTCCGTAAACACGCGTCTCTGCTTGGCCACTTTCAGGCTGCCGGTGGCACGCGAAGACCACTGATGATGGTCAGCTGAGGACCCCCCCTCCTCCTCCTCTTCTTCTTCTTCTTCAAAAAAAAAAAACCCGGAAAAAAACGGTTTTCAGCCGCAGAGGTAATTGCACCATTAGTGTTAAGAGCCTTTGACCCATGAAGTTTCCCCCTCATAAACAAACTCACAAATGAATGAAAAGGATGGAATTTCAAATTAAACTAATCTAAGTAAAACAGTAGCATTAAAAAAAAGTATAAGAAAATACGTCTGTACGAAAAACGAGTTCATCTGAACGCAACACAAATGTGCGGAAATGATTTAATTTGCTTCAATCTTTGTACCTATCTATAACATTTACCCCATAAAGACCTAATGTAACTTTTATGTCACTTCCCAAATATGTTTTTCTCTCTATTTAACCTTTTATTATAGATTTTATCATCATTTATTAATGTTACAATCTGTATTTTGCAGTTTTCCAGTGAAAATCAAGTATTTTCTTTTATTTAATTTGCTCATTACATAGATCTTCAGGAAAGCTCTGAAATAAAATGGAGGGTAATTGTATCCTAAACAGAAAAAAATAAAGAAAAACGGACTTTTGAAGCAAATCTATCAATAACTGAAGATAAAGTAGCCTATCTATATCCACTGTCATTGAACCAACTCCATGGGTTTTATTGGACAATGAATATTGTAGAAGCTGACAGTGTTTCAGTAACTGTGGAGCCCAAATGGATCATATCTGATGACCATAAAAATACTAAAAACTGCACTTTGTACAAATTATTTGCATAGATTGATAGGATTAGTGGAGCAGAAGTTATGTTTAAATGAGTAGAAGCTTTTGGTCGCAAGTGGATGTTTGTGTTAAGCTTCCTTTAGTGGCTTATTACAATTTATTACAATATAATCTTCTGTATTTGGTACGTTTTCAAACCAAATATTTTCCTATATTTAATTGACTAATCACAAAAAAGCTGAAAGTGTTGTTATAGTTACATTTTTAAAAAGTTAATTTATCTGCAAAATACATTATTAATTGAACAAAATAAGGATCTTTTCTCAAAATTATTGGTGAATCATTGTTGCAGAAGATGAAAGTGTCTCATGTTCACTACAGAGCCAAAAGTGTCAAATAAAAAAACGGAGAAATTGCATTTTATTTATTAATATAACTAATAGTTTACAATTGAATGAGCATGTTTGATCATGAAATGCTTTAGATCAGCAGTTTTTGAATGGATATTTACTGCAAGTTCAGTGTTTTTCAGGAGCAAAATGTTCTGTTACTTTAATAAATTCCACTGTAATTGTTTTTTTGTTTGTTTTTTTTTCAATCTAAAAATAACACCCAAACCTAAAATAAAAAGAAGCTCATTCAAGACTAAAAATGTGATATTGTTTTGCTGTTTTTTTTGTGTTAGAATTGCCAAAGCTTTTTGCGCACTAATGCCCTTCATCACCCCCTCCCACCCAGTTTCCCCACTCCTCTTAAATGGACCATTTTAAAGCCTGTTCTTCAGAGGAGGGAGGACGATGGTCTAATCTAAACAGCGCCTTGTTGATGGCAAACGGATGAGATTATGTCGACATAGCCTCCTTTTCTTTCCACACGGTTTAGGAGCAATGGGCCCTCAGAGCCTGGCGCCTGCACTTGGCCACAGATAGGCCACCAGGACAGAGGTGTCCCATTTCAGCGCCTGCACTAATGGAACTAGAGTAAAACAAAAATAAAATTAATAAATATAGTTGTTACAATTATTCTTATTCTTATTCTTATTCTTATTCTTATTCTTATTCTTATTCATATTCATATTCTTATTCTTATTCTTATTCTTATTCTTATTCTTATTCTTATTCTTATTCTTATTCTTATTCTTATTCTTATTCTTATTCTTATTCTTATTCTTATTCTTATTCTTATTCTTATTCTTATTCTTATTCTTATTCTTATTCTTATTCTTATTCTTATGACATGTGTTATTTAGGTCAGCAAAAATATGAGAATTATGCGGGGAATTGCTGATGTTTTGTCATTACTTACTTACTATTACTACACAGTAAATTTTGCAGTGTTAAATCAACACTTAGAGAGTTTATTTAACTTCTTCTAGAGTGTATTTGGTCCCATTTTCTCCAAATTAACACTGCAAAATTTACTGTGTATTAGCTTACTATTAGAAATAATAATAATAATAATAATAATAATAATAATAATAATAATAATTATTATTATTATTATTATTGCGATTTTAGATTGTTTGTTGGTATAATTAAATGCTATTTTCCGTCCTAATTGATCAAGACTTCTATTAATTTAGATGCTTGACTTTGGTAATTTCATTTTTAAAAGAAAATATATTAAATAAAAATGAGAAAGCAGGGTATAATCTTGGCCAGCTTTTTGAGATTTTTTTTTTTTTAAATAATAAACAAAGCCTTAAAAAATATATTCTCATGTCCACTCGAATTGCTAATGTTATCTTCTTTTTTAGTCCAGTATATTAGGCTATCTTATCCATGGATTGCCAACACAGGAACTAAAGATATGCGTAAAACCACTGTGATGATGGGAATAAACTGTCTGGGTCCATTCAGGATAGATAAGTTGATGAATGGTTGACAGGAAACGGAATAAATTAAAGAGTTTGCCTTTTGATTTTTTTTTTATTATTATTATTACTACCATAATTAAAGGTTTTATGTTGATTTTTTTCAGCTTGTTTAATTTCGTTGAGGTTTGAATGGAAGTGAAACTGTCTTACCTTTAACACCCATAACAGTCTGTAGGAAAGAAGGAGGTTAGGTGTAAGATTATTCCATATATTGTGGCCTATATGTCTGCAAGAAAAAGAGAGAAAAAGAGTAGACAGAGAGGTAGAGAGAGAGAGAGAAAGAAAGAGAGAGAGAGAGAGAGAGAGAGAGAGAGAAAGAAAGAGAGAGAGAGAGAGAGAGAGAGAGAGAGAGAGAGAGAGAGAGAGAGAGAGAGAGAGAGAGAGAGAGAGAGAGAGAGAGAGAGAGAATCCCTCCCCCGCCCCAGGACGTCACTGTGGGGAGAGGACAGCATCTTGGCTGACCCAGCTTTTTCTGGAGATAACTGAATTCAGCCGACCAAACGAGATCGACCTCTCTCTCTCTTTTCTCTCTCTCTCTCCCCCTCTCTCTCTTAGCCCTCCAGCCACTGACACTCAACCCAAGAAGAGGGATGTCACATCTGAAGGAAAGCCAGTCTTACTCGGTGCGCGTGAAAAATAACCAGTGCGTGACCATTCTTCACTTTTACGCACGGGTTTTTTTTCCTTCTTTTATCCACTAGGTCTGACTGCTTGTGATCTTATATTTCTCTCTTGGTTGTCACAATGCTTCCTAGCCCAGTTATAGCTTCTTCAACCACGCCTTTTTCTGTAAAAGACATTTTGAAGTTAGAGTTGCAGCAACAATCGCACCACCACCAGCTCCAGCTCATCTCTTGTCTCGGTCTCTCCAGTGCGCTTTCCCAACCAGGACCTTTTCCTACTAAACCACTGCGCTCCCACTCGCCCCCCTCTTGTATGTTGGCCAGAAGGGACAGTCCGAGTCCCATCAGTCCGGGTCTGTCCGAGTGCGAGGATAGGATGTCGTACCTCAACAGCCTGTCGGTTCAGGACCGTCTGGCGGAGTCAGGGCTGCCGGTGGAGATGTTCAGTAACCCGGGACACCACCACCACCACCCTGCAGAGATACGACTGGAAACTGAGCAGGAGGATCCAGATACAAGTAAGTGAGCCTTCATAAATAATTACACACACAGAGGATCAAGACAGGACTGTTTTTTGTATAGGTTGTTTTATAAAGTAAAAAAAATATATCACTCAAAATAATATGTAATAATACACACATTTATTTGTATGGTATCATATATAAACAGCTTACAAAAATGAAAAAGACAAGAGTTAAAACACACAGAATGAAAAGATAATCCATAAAACAGTAAATAAAAGAGTAGATAACTTATATCTACTAGTATAAACAGTTTTTTCCATGAGTATAATTAATGTCCATTATTTGGAAAATTCCAAATGTCATTTTAATTCCTTTGTAAATCCCGCAATCTATGCAGTTGAAATCGTTATTATTATATATTATAATCCACTTAAATCCCTAAACACAGATGCAGCAATTTGTTTTAATTCTTGTTTAATAAGTTTCACTAATAAAGCTTCCATCATTAGCAGACACCTATAATATAAACACCACTTATGTTAAGCATTTAAATCCACATATTAAATTCATATTTTAAAATTAAATTTAATGTAATGTGTGTTGATATATTTACTAATATGCTTTATGCATGTTGCTACGAAAGAGGATTAGGGCCACGGGAAATAAAAACAAAATTAAAATTAAAGTTCAATATACATATATTTTATTATACTGAGAGAAGTCTAAAAATGTCTTATAATTATGACTTTTTCTCTCTTCAGAATAATAATAAACAATAAATATTTGACTTTATTTTTCCCCAGTTGTCCTACTCCTCTTTTGTAATGTAATTTACTGTGATATGTATTTAAAAATATATAGTTATTGTGTAAAAATGAATCTCATATGTATATGAATAAATGTTTAATTTTATGGATTTCTCCAACATTTAAACACGAATTAAAAAAAAAATCACATTGTTTTGGAAAATTACACAATGACCATGTACTAATTTATAAATTCTAACATTTTTTTTAAAATATATATATGTGTGTGTGTGTGTGTAGAAAGCTGTGGTGCGTTACGGGG
The DNA here is from genome assembly GCA_020466265.1 of Siphamia tubifer. Lineage (NCBI taxonomy): Eukaryota > Metazoa > Chordata > Actinopteri > Kurtiformes > Apogonidae > Siphamia > Siphamia tubifer. Next base: position 17,269,199 of record CM035797.1, on the reverse strand, counting down.
TGACTGTGAAGACGTAGACTCAGAAAAACCCGCCACCAAACAGCAGAGGACCAGGAGGAAACCGCGCGTGCTCTTCTCCCAGGCTCAGGTATTCGAGCTCGAGCGACGGTTTAAGCAGCAGCGTTACCTGTCCGCTCCAGAGAGGGAACACCTGGCTACGTCCCTGAAACTCACCTCCACTCAGGTCAAGATCTGGTTCCAGAACAGGAGGTACAAATGCAAGAGGCAGCGGCAGGACAAGACACTGGAGATGGCGGGTCATCATCACCACCACCACCACCACCATCACCACCCTCCCCCACCGCCCAGGAGGGTGGCTGTACCGGTGCTGGTCCGGGATGGGAGACCGTGTCTGGCTGGGTCTCAGAACTATAACCCTTCTTACACGGTCGGAGCTCCGAACCCCTACAGTTATAACAGTTACCCTGCGTACAGCTACAACAACTCCAGTTATTCTTGTACTTATTCCAGTCTACCTGCTCTGCCACCTAATAATAACACTGCCAATGCGTTTATGAACATGAATTTAGGGAACCTCAGTGCACAGACTCCAACCCAAACCCCACAAGGACCAGTGGTTACACCCTGCCAAGGAACACTGCAGGGCATCCGGGCATGGTAACGCACTTTTTACGCACAGTTGTTAAAGCTCTAGCATGTTATTCACATTAAATGATTTGAATATTACCCTGTGAAATCTTCAGAGGTGGGACAACAACTAAGTAGAAGTACTTCATTTGTGTACTTAAGTCGATTTTTTTTAAGTATCTGTACTTTACTTGAGTATTTATTTTTCAGGGGTTTTTTTTGTTTGTTTTTTTTTTACTTTTACTCCCTATAGTTTTGCATAAATATCTGTACTTTAAACTCCTTACATTTTCAGAAAAGGCTCGTCACTTTTTCAAACTAATGTGAAGGTACATAAAATACCCTACATCAGAGGCAAAATGACACAACAACCTGTGACCAGGGTCACAACTATAGTCCTGCATGGGTCCACTTTATCCCACTTTTTTTGCCTGTACACAAAAACAAAACTGAGCACCATGACCCAAATCAAACACTGTCTAACTCGATTTAAAGGGATTTATTTTTGCCTACTTTTGGCATTTTATTAATTTTGTTTGGTTCAGTAAGTATTGTGTCATTCATGGTAAAAACATTTTTTTTAAAATGCTGTTTTATTTTTTACTTTTGTACTTTATTACAATTGAAAAGTCTGATTTTTTTTACTTTTTTACAGTAATTTTACCTATTTTTTTCCACACTTATACTTAAGTACATAATGTGAGTACTTCTGCCACCTCTTGAAATTATTACAGAAAGTATACAGTGGTATTGGTGTGTAACTTCAGCCTGCCCCAGCCCATGAGCCTCTACAGTGTATATGCATCTGTCTGAGCCACAGTGTTTAAGACTGACTAAACAAACTGCTGGATATTTTCATTGTCGTATTGAATTTTGCAATGACTGCTGAACCTCTTTTGGCTCTAAATGGATGGAATGAGCAGCACGAATAACAGAAAACTTTTGCTTTTTTTTACCTTATGAAGTGCAGCATAATTCATCCATTGCTGATCCAAGGAGGCCATGGATTTAAAATCTTTAAAATTTAATACAAATAAGGAGCAAAACTGACTATAATCAAGTGTTACATCTATTTGCTTCCCATTTATTCCAAACATGATGTTGCTATAAAACAAAGTGATGTAGAATTTGTTCAAATGGACACTTTTAGAGCCATTTTTACACTCATGTCAATTATGTTATTGTGATGGAAATATATTGTGATGCAACTAATTTGTACAGTACTTTTTATGTGTGTGTGTGTGTGTGTGTGTATGTGTTAGATTTTGCACTCTCCTTATTCTTACTTATTAAGAATATTAAAAGAAATCTGAAATGAAATCCTGAATACTAGTATATAATGTGTTTCTTTATGTTACAGAAATATAATCTAACCACGAAACTAAAATAGAATAGAGGGAAAAATATTTTACCAAACCTTGTTTACTTCAATTTCTTGTCAATTTTAATGCCTGGTACAACTAAAGGTATATTTGTTTGGACAACAAAAATAGATCATAACAGTTGAATGTCACAGCTGATATCTATCCATTTTCATGGTTTTTCTTGTTAATAATCCAAATCCCTGTATTTCTTACAGCATTGTACTGACAAAACAGTGTTTTAAGATAAAGTAAGATAAGATAGACTTTATTGATCCCACAACAGGGTAATTCACATGTTACAGTAGCCAGCGATATAGAGCAATAAAAGAAACATATAGATAAATAAAATATATATGTACGCAAACACAGATATTGAGAAAAAGAAAAAAGACTATATGCCATGTACACTATACAAAATATACAAGATTGAAAAATATATATACAGAAGGGATAAAACTATGTGAAGATGAGATAAATAAGACTAACAGCATATATATATATATATATATATATATAAATATATATATATATATATATATATATATATATATAAATATATATATATATATATATATATATATATATATATATATATATATATATATATATATATATATATATATATATATATATATAACCACAGTTTTGATGGTCTAATACTTTTGCACTGGTTTCATTTTTATTTCTCCCGATGTTTATTTATTTATTTTAAGTCGTATGTGAACCCAGACGAACATTTATTTTCTGTGAGAAAACTTACAGGGAACTCTGGGAAGACAAGAACCAGAAACAGAGAGAATGTAAAGGCGAGTTAATGTCCGGTCAAGATTCAGGGATGGACATTAACCAGACAGTCAACATCCAAAAGAGCGCGTAAAATCACGTGACTTTGGACCTTTTTGTTTTGCCTCGTATAAATCTATAATAATAATAATAATAATAATAATAATAATAATAATAATAATAATAATAATAATAATAATAATAATAATAATAATAGATTAACTGCTGTTTTATTTCCTCACACAAACGTCTTCACCTCCTAAACATGGTCCAACACGCAGACACTATTAATGGAGATGAATGGAAACGTAAACAGAGTGTTTGTCTGCTCTGATAGTCTCACCGGCCACTTCCTCTGGCTGCTGCAGTGCCGGTAGGACATACCTGGTGTCAGCTCTTAAGTGCTGCAGAGTCACTAGTGTAAATAGAGTTGGCGACAGAGCGGCGATGCCTGAGGACGCAGCCTGGATGCGGCTGCTCTGACAGACGCTGCGATCACTATCTTCCACTTCCAAAGATAGCAGCTCAACTCATCGGCAGCACTTGGCGTGGAGTCCCCCCCCCCCCCCCCCAAAAAAAAAAAAAAAACTAAAAAAAAAAAAGTCTCCATTGGCAACCGAGTAAATGAACTAACAAAAGAAGCAGAGCCCAAATATAGAGAAGTAAAAGTGGAGATGGGAGTCAAAGCTCACCCATCAGGTGACCTTCTGTCATCCACTGAATGCGCATCGGATTATCATCAGATGGATGTTTTCAAAGCCAATGGTCCACATTTGGTCTACAGAGTTGTCAGAACCTCAGCCAAATTATTTCAGCCTTGTATATTGTGCCACTTAATGCGGAGACACAGTGTAATAATTAGACTCCTGGGAATATATGAGAATGAATGAAATGACCTGAGAATAAACACATGTTTTTATGCAGAATTATTCATTTATTTGTTGACCTGACATTACATTCTACTTTACACAGGACACATTTAATCATGATTTAAAAAAAAAAAAAAGTTGTACTTTTGTGCGTTTTTGCTTCTACTGTAAACCCGAATGTTCAGAATAATTCAATATATTCAGTTGTGAATACTCAAAGTTTCAGAAAAAGTACAACTAACTCAAATGTATTAAGTTGCTGTAACATGTTCTTCTTTTTAATTGCAACTGATATTTTTTTATTAAGGGGAACTATTGTGGATATAAGTGAACATAACTTAACAACATGGTACAACTGAGTGGAATGAAATCATTAAATGCTAAGAATAATATTGTACTGTTATTTATATTGTTTTAAATAAGGATGATTGAAAAAAATAAACTTAACTGATGTAGTAGATGATGAAATATAATTTCAGAACAAATAAACCAAATAACCACCAATATCTATCACACCAAAAAAAAATAAAAAATTACAATCACAAAACATTTTATTCAGGGGCGGCTGTGGTTCAGTTGGTAGAGCGGGTCGTCCAATGTCTGAAAGGTCAGAGGTTCATGTCCCCCAGCTCTGTCTGTCCACATGTCCAAGTGTCCTTGGACAAAGACACCGAACCCTGACTTAGTCGGACTGACAGAACCTTAGAATACTAAGTTAATAAGTAATGTTTTAACTTAAGTATACTTTAATAAGCATCTACATTTTAAGTTCTGGGAACTTATATATTTTTTTAAGTTTCATCAACTTAAAATAATTGAGACAATCGATTGTCTTACTTTTTTTTTTGTTCTGCTAACTTATTCGGGTTTACAGTGTATGACACAGAAATGGCTGCCCCCCCCCCAACAAAAAAAAACAACAATATATGGAATGGGTTTAACCAGCCAAAGTGTAAACAAATCAAACAAAAAAAAAACCCTGATGTGAGTTCCCCTATGGCTTTGTTTGTAATTAAACTGTTCCCTTTAACATCCAGCTTTGCCGTGTTTCTCCTCCAGACATGTTTTGACTCTGCGGCTGATTGACGCATGTGGCAGACAGAGAGATTTCTCTGTTTAGTCAGTGGAATCAAACAAAACAACGGGCAGAGGGCAGATCACTGCATCTGTCAACACTCCTTCCCAATGAAGAGTGGGAAGGTTCATTGTGCGATGCGCGTGCGTGTCCTATACCAAGTATGGAGTGTGCGTCTCTTTGTCATTGGAGTCGTTCTTGATGACCACAAGGCGGCGCTACTTGACTGTTTCTGCAATTTTGACAGCCGCTTGGTCATAATTATAACCAACAACCATCAATGTTTAAGAGCAAGTAAAAAAAAAAATCCAAGATAAGAGAAAAAAAATACGAGGGAAAATGAACCATATTTAGTCGTACGTTTAGTTTTAAACACGTGGAGCGAAAATTAAAGTAAGGTACAGGCTAGAATAAATTAAACTACGATTAAAATTAGACAAAATATTTGTAATACACTTGAAAACCAAAAAAAAATCCGCAGAATTACATTTAACTTGAGCATCACGATACCTTTTACGCACGAATTACTGGATTTTACGCACTGGGTTTATCCACTTTTAGATTACTGCGAGTCTCTAAATTATACAACAGTACGAAATCCCTCTACTAAAGTTTAACGGAAGCTTCTTCACACATTTTATTATCTTGTGTTTATATTGCCACGACATAAAGATGACTCCGTGAAGTGTCTCACCTGGAAAATCAGTCCTCCCTGTTCTCAGAGCGCAGACAGAAGCGTGGATCTGGGCGGTGCGAGGGAGTGTCCAAACAGAGAAAACAGCCTATCAAAGGTTAACTGCAGCTTCTGTAACTGTGAATATTATTATAGACTTGACAGTTCATCTGATCATTAGTAGAGCTGACTTTACCGCAATTAAATTAGACAAAATTAAACAGACACTGGAAACTAAGTCAGTGAGTGCGTTAGTTTTCCTCCTGGTTGATCTCTTTAATGTCGTATTTCAATCATGACATTAAGTTTTTCGTCCTTTTCAATCCAACACATTCTCACCACAGGAGGTAATACCAGAGAGAGACACGACACAGAGGAGTTGTACGATCCAAAGAGGAACTGCGCTCTTCATGTAGAGTCTGAAGGAAGAGGAAGAGCAGAAGAAGACACAGGAGTCCATGATACGTCTCTACACGATGTGGATGAGACTCATATCTGTCCGAAGAATCACGATCCGGATCTGAATCTGTCTGTGGAAACTATCCAATCTGATAGTGAGGCCACGGGAGAGGACACTATGCACAGAAAAGGTGAGAAGTTCAACACTTAGATAATATATATATATATATATATATATATATATATATATATATATATATATATATATATATATATATATATATATATATATATATATATATATATATATATATACTGGGTTTACATGAGTTACATCCATTTTACAACTATAACTTAAATGTAACTGTAACTGTAGTTATAACCTTATGACTATAACCATAAATATACGTACACCTCCAAAAACTATAACCTTAACTGTAACTATAACTATAGGTATAACTAGACTTATAATCATAACCATAACTTTAACTGTAACTAAGTATAACTATATGACTATAACCATAACTATGACTATAAACATAAACAAAACCATATTTTTTAACTGTAACAACGTATGACTAGAACTGCAACTATAATTTAATTATACCCATATCTATGACTTTAATTATAATAATAAAAAAAATATGGAATGATTTTGTTTTCAGACATGCTCCTCTTTTTTTATTTCTGTCTATACACATAAATAATCACCTTTTACCCTGTGCAATGATTACTTACTCCCAGTTCCAGTTACACTTTTTTTTTATCATGAATAAATCACTTTGTCATGATCTTTCATGAGAAGAGGTAAAGAAAAATAAATAATATACTAACTTCATGGTAAATAAATAATCCGATTCAGAAACAAGCTTAATATTATCCATTCATTTTGATACAACGCAATTATGTTAATATTCAGCATGCATAAGTATTAATAAAGACAATATACACGTGAGGAGAAGGATGACAGGGTCTGATGCACATGCACAAAACAACATATTTATACCATAGTAATGCCCAATGTCAATATAATAATGAGAACATTGTGGAAGGTTCCACGATGATGTGATTTAATTCACAAGACGAGTCATCAATGTGAGAGATGTGTTAAAAAAAACACCTAAAAACATCATTTTATATAATATTCACTATGAAGCCTGTTATTACCAGACACCCCTCTGTGTGACATTATCAACACCCACTCCGTCTCGTGTCCCCAGACGGTCCAGAGCTCCACTCACATTGTTTGGAGTTGGATCCTGCAGATGACGCACGACGCACGGACACGGTCAGTTTATCCGACGAGCAGCAGCCCAGGCCCGGCATCAAGAAGCGCTCCAGGGCGGCCTTTTCCCACGCGCAGGTGTACGAGCTGGAGCGTCGCTTCAGTACACAGAGGTACCTTTCCGGTCCAGAACGGGCGGACCTGGCCGGAGCTCTAAAACTTACAGAGACTCAGGTGAAAATCTGGTTCCAGAACCGTCGGTATAAAACCAAACGGCGCCAGATGGTGGCGGAGCTGGGGGCCTGTAATTCACCCAGGAAAGTAGCAGTGAAAGTGTTGGTGAGGGACAATCAAAAGCAGTATCTGCAGGCGAGTGAAGTCCACATCCCCATGACTGGACCACTGTACCAGTACTACCAGTACTACCAGTACCTGCACTGCTGCTGCCAGCCCTGGACCTTACACAACTGCTGTGGAGGGAAACTCTGAATGTGGTCTATAAGGGTCAAAATATTAATATTTTTTTTCTTCTTTTTTTTTTTTTTTACAGTAAGGTGTATGGTTTCATTTATATGCTTGAAGTTCGCTTTTTAAAAAATTCTTCTTGAAAAATTAACATTATTTTTGAGCTTTAATAGTTGTCTTAAAACTTTTCTGTTTTAATCTTAACCCATAAAGACCAAAACTACCTACTGATGTAAAATGATCCAATTATCTATTCATTATATGTAAATAATTGGTGTAAAATATAGTTTATCATCTTCTCACAGTCATTCGGACATTCAGAATCTCAGTAATGAACTTGAACACGCTGCCATCTTCTAGAACATTGATTCACCAGTAAAACCCATGACATACGATATGATATATATATATATATATATATATATATATATATATTATATATATATAGGAAGTGAAGAAGGGGTAGGATTAAATAAGCTTATGCTTCATCCTACTCCTTTTCGAACATGTCATTGTTATTATTATTATTGCTGTATTGAATATTGTTGCACTTTGCACATGTTCGAAATAAATCATTCAAATCAAATCAAATCAAATATATATATATATATATATATATATATATATATATATATATATATATATATATATATATATATATTACATTCTGTTAATGCTGTTTTACTGAAAAAGTCACTTTTTCTTAAGTTTTCTCTGTTTCTGATATAATAACCCTCAAATGAAATCTCACCATGATAAGTAAAGTATATGATGAGTAAATTAAATATAAGAAAATACCTTATTTTCACTGAAAACATGCAAAATACAGAAGATAATATTATGATAAATGGTGATAAATCACTTAAATGTTAAAGATAGAGAAAAATAATAATTTGGGCACTGACACAAAGTTAGCACTGGGTCTTTATGGGTTAATATTAAGCTTTTGGAACTGGGCTTGAATTAAGGTTAATATCTGTAATTATTAGGTTAAGTTATAGATTATGTGTGTTGCTGTAAAACTTTCCCTCCTGAGATATTAAACCACTTTTGCACTCGATCTTAACTTGTCCAAACGTTGCTTAAAATAAACCGTAGACTTTTACACCTCATTTAACACTGTGGCTTAAATTAACACAGCATTTGTTAAATATTTGGGAATTTAAATGAAATTAAATGAAAAGTTTTAGTCTTTTTAACCATTTTAGTCTTTGTTTTCCAAGCTACTTCGAAGCCTCTGTCATAACCACAGTTAAATGTGACTCTCTTTTAGTTCAGGAACCCATATGATGGTGTATATTATGTCAGTTTTTAATGACTGCCAGTAACAGTCCATTTTCAGGCTCCAACCAGAGCACAAAGGAATCCTCATTTTATACAAACCCAGTGGCAGAAAGTATCTTATCTCAACGTGCGAAAACCATGACAGATATTCTGACATCTTTAGTAGGTATTTGTTTTATTTATGGGACATCTTTATTGAAAATGAAACTCAACATAACACCTGAGAGGAACACATTCTTTATACGAGGTTATGGGCCGTTAGTTACCATTTGGAAGTATGTCTGTGGCTGCAGCACATTAACCCTTTCATTTATGTTCTAGTTAATCAAAGCTTTACTCAATTTCACAATATTTGTAATAATTAGTCCAAACTAATAGTGTTAATAATAGTGTATATCACTAAAATACCTTCATTCATCATGGATTATCTGATAATCCATGCTTCTGTTGTTATAAAACATTATCTTGTCATTATTGTGGCTACGGATGAGTCATCAATCCACTGTGTTTATCTAATGATCTTTACTATTAAACTATATTCAAACATATATATTACAAACAGTTGAATATCACTCACAATAACGACTTAATCCAATTGGACATACTAGATTCTCTTTGCTTCTCCATAAATCATGCAGTTAAAAGGTTTATAAAGCACTCATTGACATGCTATGAAATTCAAAATTCCAACCTTAGTGCGTAATTGGACATCATCATCTCCCTCCTTTTGCCATAAAACATCTGAACAGCACTTGTTAAGAAGTAATCACATGCAATAAAGCAACTTTTGTAAGGTCATACACTGACAAAAATCACTTATATTCACATTTGCGGCTTCAAAATGTTATTAAAAACCTCTCAGAATCACTGTATTGTGTTTAAAAAAAGAAAAGAAAAGAAAAACATGATCTCACTGAGGCATGGGATTAGCTTCACTTGTCCAATAAAGGGTTAAGAAGCAGGTTTTGCTGTAACTTTGGTCAAAAAAACATGACGCTTTCATTTAATGATTGATGATTTATGGTATTTTAAAGGTGTGCGTGTGGAAACTGATACGGTCCAGTTGTCTTTTATTCCTGTATACACAAAGTAATGCAAGAAACATCGTCATAAGCTGACTTATTTCAGAATGGGGCCACACAAACTTGCAGATGTATGTACTGTAAGTGTGCAAACAGTCCTGGTTAGACCAAGTCAGTTCTGTGCTGCATGAGTCAGAGAGGGTCAATAGACCGTGGAGATGTTGCACCATCCAGCAGGGCTGCACAAGAAGGTGCACATAAATCATGCCTGGGTAAAAAAAGACTGCACCCTCATCCCAGAGGAGTAAACACAACTGTCACACTTGATAGGAAAATAAAAACATAATACTTGGTGAGTAGTGCTTTGGATTATTTGTGAACCTACTGTCAGTTGGTGTTGAGTGTCACGGCCATGTGCACACACAATTAACCCTGACTACAGATGAACAGATAACACTGAATGGACTCCAACGTAATTCCAGAAGTGGGAAGTAAGTACTATAAGTATATTTCATTACTGTACTTTAGTAGATTTTTTTTTTTTGGGAGGTATTTGTATTTTATTTGAGCATTTATTTTTGGACTTTTTTTTAGTTTTATTCTTTACTTGTTTGTATAAATATATGTACTTTATACTCCTTACATTCTCTTTTACTTTTTCAGTATAAAATACACTATAAAAGTTTGCTTAAGGAGCTCTACCTGGACTCAAAATAAGCAATAATAATTAGAGGTGCTCTATTAGATGGGAAAATAGCAAGACAAAAAAAGAAAGAAAAAAAATTCCAAGGAACTCTCTTATAAGTGAAAATTAAAAAGCCTTTATTAACTTGGCTTGGTTACAAAAACGTACAAAAAAATCATATAAAAACCCCAACGCGTTTCGGCATCATAGCCTTCATCAGGGAGTCACACTATATTGCAAAAAGCATTCACTCACTTGCCTTGAAATATAGTTAAGTGGTATCCCATTCTTAATTCATCCTTCGTTTTAAAGGAGTTGTTTCATTGTTATTCATTAATATTCCTGTGTTCTCCATTGTTATTGAATGCATTGTGCGTTGGTTCTATTTAAAAAAAAGTCCAGTTTGCTTTGTTTCCAACTGTTTTTGGAGAGTAGAAAAATGACTTGAGATCAAACTACACAGTTTACCGGTACTCTCGCATACATGTCCATGACGCTGTCTCTGATTGGCTCAGAGAATGAATGCGTGAAGGAACATTCTCTCTTCTCGCTCCGTGTATGTTTACCATCCGTGACTAGAGTAGCATCTAGCTAGGTTTTGTGCCGTCGCTTGTTTTGAAAATGTGCAGCGGGAAAAAAATAACGCTTTATTTCTATAGCGAGCACATGAACCAGTTTGCTCCAACATTTTTCTTAAGCTTTTTACTTTTTACATTTGTATTTTATTACAATTCAGAAGTTGTCCTTTTTTTTTTTTTTTTTTTTTTTTTTTACTTTTGTTGAATGAATGAGTTGAGTCAGTACTTCTACTTTTATGAGAGTATTTTTTTTCCCACGCAAGTAATTGTACTTGTACTTAAGTACAGGATGTGAGGACTTTTTCCACCTCTGGGTAAATCATATACTAATGTACATCATGTGTTTTTAATGCAACTGATCCATCTTATAGCCCAGTGAAAATTATGTAAAAAACAAAACACCCACCCCCCCCCAAAAGAATATATATATAAAACAAACAAAAAAATTTTTCCCCTCGCCCCACGTGGGCGGTGTCTCCTTCAGATTCGGGTCCTCTACCAGAGGCCTGGGAGCCTGAGGGTTCTGCGCAGGATCTTAGCTGTTCCTAGCAATGCGCTCTTTTGTACAGAGATCTCTGATGTTGTTCCTGGTATCTGCTGGAGACATTCTCCCAGCTTGGGGGTCACTGCCCCTAGTGCTCCGATCACTACTGGTACCACTGTTGCCTTCACACTCCACATTTTCTCTAACTCCTCTTTCAGCCCTTGGTATTTCTCAAGCTTCTCATGTTCTTTCTTTCTGATGTTGCTATCACTGGGGACTGCTACATCTATCACCACCACTGTCTTCTCATGTTTATCCACCACCACTATGTCAGGCTGATTGGCCATCACCATCTTGTCAGTATATATATATATATATATATATATATATATATATATATATATATATATATATAAAATGAGGCAGTACATCAATTATATTAAATGTAAAATAAGTACTTGGGCTTCCCTTTTTTGTGTTTAATAATAATAAGAGGCAGTTTGGCAGCGAGGATGGATCACCTTGTATCACATTCTGGCACAAGTCCAAACCTCATTTATCTCTTATATCAAAACACCACTTCAACCCATTATAAGTGGTTGGCATCATGCACAACAGGTTCTTGGAAGGTGGAATAACCCTCTCTTTTTACTCTTCAACTGTGATTAACCAGAGCCCCATTATATGTAATTATTTTTATTTACTGTCATTGTATAGCATAAAACTAAGACTAAGTCTGGAATAGAAAAGGAGCATTGTATTACGCTGTGGCTCTGAGGTATGCCACTTTCTATGTGCTCTGATTATTCCCATTGTGTTAGTGAATAGGTGTTGCAGTCATTGCTATCTACCATGACTAGATAAGAGTTTTTTTCCTGCACCCAGTCTGTGTTGTTATAGGCAGAGGCCACTGAGAATGGCAACTATGACTCATCCATTACTGGAGTTTTACGTCAGATTGTTCACGAAAGTCTCTTTCATCAGTTGAGGATCCACTTATTGTCACTCATTTTGTTGATTTTGGCACAGTTTACAGTAATTAGATATTACAAAAGTACTTATCAAAGTTACTTCTAACATGTGGGAATACAGTGACATCTCTGCATCTCAGTGTATTGTTCAAAAATAGAACAAATAATCCAGTTTAGGAGTTTATTAACACTTTATCATCTATATCTGCTCATTTATGACATTAAATATGAATCCCATGCCTCAGGGAAGTGAAAAAGCACATTGTTTTTTTGTATTTCTTTTAACACTACAGAGATTCAGAGAGGTTTAATATACATTTTAAAGCCGTAAATAGTGAATATGAGTGATTTTTGTAATTGTATGGACTTATTAGAGTTATTGAATTGCATGTGTTTAAGTTTTTAGGGCAACACGAGGTAGATGATGATGCCAAATAGCACAGTAATGTTGAAATTCTGAATTTCATAGTATTTCAGTGAGTACCCTATAAAGGATTACAATTATTTACAAAGGTTTATCTCAAGTTTAAACCAAAAAAAATGATGATAAACTATTTATTTGAGCAAATGCTGACAGTCTGTGTTACTTCATTGGCCTTGGCTGACCTTACAATTTGTTCAAATCTTGCCTGATTGTATAACTATTCATATTTCTGGCATTAGACTACATTCTAAAGTGTCATTAATATCACTTCAAGTACAATTTTATTATTACACACCACCAAAAGTGCTGTATTTTTTAAGAATTCCCCTTCATGTTTGGGAATTTTGCAATCTGGATGCACTGGTTAGTGTTATTAATAATTCAAATAACGTCCAAAGCACATTTTCATTTCATACCAAAATACGGACCCAGTATTAGCTTTTCATTACGTAATTATCACTAAATCACAGAGCTCTCAGTTACAGGTCATTTCTTTCACTGCTTCTCTGATGTGGAATGTGATACAGCCACTAAGCTGTCAAGTATCATTGTATGTATAAAAAGGTAATGCTCAAATATGTAAACATTTTGAGTGTGTTCTTGCCTGTGAATAGGCTCATAAAGCAAAGAGACAAAAGCTGAAAGGAGCCAGACAGAAAAATGTCTCTCCAACTCTTTTGACAATTACTACTTCAAGCTTCCACGACTTAAAGCATCAAAAAGCAAATTAAACAGGACTTATTAATGACAGTGGGGAAAAAAAAAAGATGATTTCCTGTTGTCCTTTTAGTCAACACTGGAAAAAAAAAAGTCTTTCAAATTTACATTAAAATAATCATGTACATTGGTTGCAGATGTTAATATGTTTTCTGAAATACATAAATTCATGTTAGTTAAAAAGGATTTAACACGTTTATGTTGTGTTTAGTATATATAATTACATCATGGTAAACCAACATTATATTAATTCATTTTTATCACTAATGTAAATCAGTATGATCATTTACTACTTCATTATTACTGCATTACTAATGTGTCAGTGCTTTAATTGTCATTTCAAAATGCAAATATATTTACCAAAGCTACAGCACAGCAATTGTACACCAACAGAACTTCTAACAGAAATATGGTCATGTACAAAACTGAACATTTTAGTTACTGTTTTACTGTTAAATTGTGGAACACAAGCCCAGGAGAAATGTTCCCTAAAAGTACAGGAGTTAGAAAGATACAGAACCTACAAGAATAACATGTGTTTCAAGCAATAGTCTGTTACAATAGACTGTGGGTTAGTATTAGGGTTAGGGTTAGAGGGTTAGGGTTCCGCACCAGGAAAAAGAAATATGGCCGTCACTTGCTTCTTCTTAACTGTTTCCAGTGGGCGGAGATTCAAATTTCAAACCAACCATAATTATTTCATTTATTCTAAACATGACTTTATTTCATAGATTGTACATCCCCTACGAATACAATAGTTCTACATGATTTATAAACATTTAGAGAAGAAATAGTTATATGTCATGTAGTAAATACAGGGTTCCTACAGCTCAGGACAAGTTAAATTCAATACTTTTTAAGACTTTTTTTTATTGCAGTTTGAAATTAAATTTAAGACCAAGCTGACAATAAACCGAAATTGAAAAAAAAACCCAAAACAGATGAATTATCTGGGGGCAGTTTTACCAACTGTTTATGTTAAATAGAACATGGCTTTTTGGTCCAGTTGCTGCTACATTCATGAACCATTTCAATCAAGAAACATAACTTTGAAACTTTTAATATATAACACACAACATATGAACACACACTTGTAAAAAAAAAAAAAAAAAAAAGTATAGTTAAAGGAATACTACACCCACAGAAGGATGTTCCCTCATTTTCTACTCACCCTAAATTGTTTTTATAATATAGACAGCCTAAATGTTATCAAATACTTTTAATTACAAACTAATGTGTCCAAATTTTTAAGACTTTTGAAAATTCCATTCAAGACATTTTAATGCAAATTCAAGCCTTGTTTTTTTTTTTTAGATTAAATGCCTATTAAGACTTTTCAAGGATCTGCTGGAACCCTGAAATAAATACATAACAAATCAACAACCCCTGTTCTCCCTTTTTTTTTTTTAGCGAAGGTGGATTTCTCATCTGGGAGGAATGTGCTGAGGGTGAGGCTGCTGCGGTGAATAAGACAGGAATGACACTATGCACCTAATCCATGTTTGGCTGCACTTTTAAGATACAGATCTATTGACAGAACATTCTCACAGGGCTTCTGACTAGCAATTACGCATGCATTTCCGATGCACCCTTTTGTAGCAGGAATTACTGTCTCAAGGGCCTTATTAATTTAAATAATAACCCTGCCATAAAACGACTGCTGGTGTTAAAGCTGAAGGGTAAAACAGACAGATTTACAGCTCACACGATAATACTGGGAGAGGCTGAGTGTGTGCAGAATTATTCAATTCAAGATTTGATTGTATTCCGAGAAATAATTGTAATAATAATAATAATAATATTGCCAGTGAGTGTTTTGCAGCAGTTAGGGCCAGACTCAGGAAGGAGCAGGGTCATAGTTAATACCTCTGTTTAAAGACGGATCTGCTTCCCTTTGACTTGGTCTCCCCATACACACACAAACATGCACACACACCGCAAATAATCCCACCCAGAGGACTCTTCAGGCTTGTTCCAGAAACTATTAGCAGATAGCATCAGTGCATGTAGGAATGTAAACATTTACAGTAAAGCTATAAGGCAGCAGCTCCCCCCAAGGGAAGACAAATCCATCACGTACTAACCACATCAGCGCCCCATGGTTTCAGAAAAAGGAAAAAAATAAAATCACACATTACACCATTGTAGACAATTTGAAGCAGTTCTGTGTAATCAGGCCTTATTGTTCTGTATGTTAGTTGACTGATGCACCTCTGTCATCACACCACACCACACTCTTCTGTTATGTTCATTTGTCAGGAACAGCATATAGTGTTTGTGGGTCAATTTGATCTAGTGTATTTTTAATTATCTAAAAGATGTGTGAAATAAACACAAAAAAAACAACCTTCATTTGGGCCGTCAAATTATTCAAATTTTTTTCAGATAAACCATAGGGTTGCTTTGGATTCATTTTGATTAATCATTATTAAAACACTTGGGGGGTGGGGGGTGGGGTGCACTCAAAGTTCACACAAAATACAAAAAAGAAACACAAAAAAATGTGGGGGGGGGAAAGACAAATTCTACTAAATTTCCCCCAAAAAATAAATGAACAAAAAAGGTGATGACGAATCCAAAACATATTCAAAAACTCTTCTAAAATACAGAAAAAAACACCAAAAATGTGTATATAGTATAGGTAATGATTACAGTAATGATAACTGTAAACAAAACAACTAGAAACAACTGTTCCATTGAATTGTGTTAATATTTATTATCAGATTAATCATGATGATGAATTAATCTGTGTTAATGTGTTAATTTTGACAGCCCTACTGTTAATATTTCATTACTAACTATTCTATCTATATTTAATGCAGTGGTGTTTCTTACCTCTAACAGATAATGGTTCAAATAGGAGAATTCACTGGTTTTTCATGAAAAAATACATGTTAATTTTTTTTATGTTTCACCACTTCATTACTTTTGAAAGATCAACCTATAAAACATTGAAACATAACATAAAATGTCTCACAGTTGTAAAGAAAGAAATAGTTTCTTCATTTTTTGACACCCTTTCACCTCCAGTTTGACTGCTGGGTCAAACTGACCTGAACATTATCTATGTTATATAAACATGATGGGGGTGATCGCAGATATGTGAGATGAACCATTTTCATATTATGTGTTGATTACACTCATTAAGGCAAGCAGAAGAAGTTTCATACTGAAAAAATACTTTTGACTATTTCTCCTAGATGTTCAAACTTTAAAGCACACCTTTCTCACAACTTCTGTATTTCATACCAGAACTACACAACTGGAGAGTAACCCTACTGCCGCACCAACAAAGATGGCCCAAGCAACGAGCAAAAGTTCTATATGTTCTTGTAATGCCCAGAACAAACCATATCTTTTGTTACACTCCTTCCCTGTTAATGGCAAATATAGATGAAAATGAGTCCAGGCTATTCGGTGGGATGAAGGGCTGAGTTTTATAATTAAAAGGGGAAGCACTTACGTCTGCACTAGACACTTCACACCAGAAGACTACTTCTTGGGGATCAATGTTTGCAGGTTGAAACCAGAGTCTGTCCCGAGCCTTTTCCTTGGAATAATTATAATCTGCCCCTTCCGGGAGGCTCATGGGGCCTGAGAACGGGAAAATAATGAATGGTATTCAATGGGAAATAAAATGCTCAATCTGGTTTGTCATGTGCCCTGAATCACACACATGTTGTACCTCATAATAAATGATCATTATTGATGTGCGTTTCAACTGCTTCTCTTAATCAACGGCTGATTCATTTGTGATTAAAACCTGTTAATAATTTGGACTACATGCCTGGTGCGCATGTGACGTCACCACAGACTCCACACCACAGCTGAGCAGAGTGTGACGTCACATACGCAACGCATTGTAGTCTCTTACTAAGCCCACATAAAACCTAACGTCACGCTTGCTTCCCATCACAGGTGGTCTACCTATGCCACATCAAATATTTCTTATTAACCGCTATCATATGTGAATTTCAGAGCACTTGTCAAACTGGATCACAATTTAGCTTGACTAGCTCATTAGCTTTCACAGCTAAGCATCGATGGACCGGAAGTAGAAGGGCGTGACTTAGCCTCTCCATGAGTTGAGATAAAAGAAATCACCATGGTTTTGAAAATTATGGTGAACGCAAATAAGTAATTTTCAACTTAAAATGTAGTTAGGACCTTTTCCTTTTACACACCAGTACATCACTGTCAGCAGTAAACAACAGTAGCATTGTAAGGAAAGAGGTGAAATAGTGATAGAGATGAAACTGCAGCCAGTGAACAGTAGTTACTGCAACAGCAGTCAGTCACAGTAAACGTGTGCACTGTGGTCAAACCTATAGTTTGTGAGGCTCCTCTTTCTTCTTTTGCAATGGGTAGCATCTAGTCCTCACAAAAACCTGCCCGTCTACGACATTTGATATTACGACAAGCAAACACCAACATAAACAGACGCTGCCAGAGAAAAATTTTAACTGATGATGATAGCATTAGGCTAACGCTAACAAGACATTAACTTGAACCATAGACAGAACAAATTGAAAATAGTGAAATAGTCCATGTCCTCTATACTGTCCATACATAACCATATAACCCTATAGTCCTAGGTATAAGTGGATATAGTAATGATTTGTCATCCTAGTTATCAGTTCAGTAGCAGTTAGCAGTTAGCCTCAGTGCTCTCTCTTTGATACTTATGGACAAATGTGTAGCCTTTATCAATTTTTTTTTTTTTTTTTTTGTTACTAAATTTTCCTCCACAATTTTTCCAATATATGCAAATGTTAAAAGTGGCAATCCCCTTAAAGAAATTGACAAGACTCTTTCCATCTTACCAGCTTTCTACTGTTTGGAAACGTCCATGATAAATATTTCCACTTATTGTGGAAAAAGTCCATATGACCCATAACATAACAGAAGGATTAAAAGATGCATTGCAAATAAGGGGGAAAATTCTTAATTAATAACCTACTGGAAGAAATCTCACCAATGTAATTATTAGCAATAATATATATATATATATATTTATTTATTTTTATTTACTGCTAATAAAATGTATGTGTGAAGATCCTCCAACACTTCTAGACTGGATATAGGTAATGTATGAAATTTATGACATGGAAAAACTGACATGCTCATTAAAATAATGTAATCTATTCATCCATTTAACAAAACATGATACAGTTCAGATCTCTACACAGACATGGGTGAAAAGGTGTAGGATGAAGTGACAGCTTATTTATGTCGAGCCTATTTACAAGAAAGAAAATGACATGAGCAAAACACAATAACAATATGACCCCGTTTTAAACAATAATAAGTTAAAACAAATTATTTAATCTAAGCTAAATCTTAGATTCATATTGGTAATTGATTTACTTTATTCAAATATTTTGAAGTTATTGAGTAGCTTGATTTTAAACCTCTTTTTAAATGCGGTTACTTTTTAACTCTTTATTTATTTTATCTTATCTTATTCCATTATTTAACCCCAGTTACAGACATGCACTACTGACAATTATAAAATAAAAAAATAAAATAAAATAAAAGGTGGGGAAAATGGGATATTTATGTTGATCAAAGAACTATTGAACTTATATAATCTTATTCGTACAGTTGCAAAAAATATATATATATTAGACCGTGCCCTTATTTTCTTAATTTTTTATTTTAATGCCTGGTAAAGGTTCATTTGTTTGTATAAATATAACAACAACAAAAATAGCTTATAGTAGTTAACTTTTAGAGCTGATATTTATCCATTTTCCATGATTTTCTTGATAATAACCAAAATCACTTCATTTCTTACATCATTATCTATTATAACAAAATACAATATTTTCAGTCATTCTATGTTGTTCTTTTTTCTTTTCTGTCTGTTTTAGTCACATGTTACACACAGGAGTTTGGACTTGATTACATAACCATTGTTTTTGGTAACTTTTGATAGTCTACTAATATTTTCCATGACTGTATTTATACTAATTCTGACTTTTTTCCCTAATTTGTCCTGAACTTATTTGTATTTTATTTGTCTAAATTTAGATGCTCTAACTGTTATGGTCTGTTTTGTTTTGTTTATTTATTTGCTTTGTATAAAGTAAAATGTATAAGTCAGGTTCAGGAGCAGGATAAACTTTATTCTCAAATACAATACATTTCTTCTGGACAACAGTACAATATATTGCAGCATTCACATCACAAAACAACTCAGGTACAATATCTTTAAGTCAGCATAATTACAATTATGTATTACACCTAGTACATATAGTGAACTCTTCCCTCTGAGATACAATAAATGTGATTGATATAACAAGATTTTTTTTTTTAAAAAAGAGTGGGAGGTATTTAATTCTTTAAAGAATAAACATTTTAAAAGTATTGAAACATAAAAACAGTAAGAACATGGATAGTTTTAAATATTAACCCTATACAAAAAAAAGTATGGAAATATCTCTCAACAATTCTTCTTGTTTCTAAGCGTCTGAACGGAGTGTGTCATAGAGATGAGCAGTGTGTGTGTGTGTGTGTGTGTGTGTGTAAAGAAAGGCAGTGATCCTGGGTCTGTGTTTGTCATAGCAGGAGCCAGGGTCATGGAGAGGATTAGAAAGGATGGAGAGATGAGCCCACCCAGAACCTTTAAAGAAGAACAGACTCATCTTTAGGAAGCAGCAGGTCTAGTCTCTGCACAGTGTGTGTGTGTGTGTGTGTGTGTGTGTGTGTGTGTGTGTGTGTGTGTGTGTGTGTCTGAGTCCATTAGGACCAGATACAAGACATTCAACACCATCTTAATATTATTCCTGCCCTCTTTACCTCTACTCACTCAACTTCAGTTATACTTTGTGTTGCTGCTCTTACCTCTTTGTGTTATGTTATATTTTATTTTACTATTGTGTCTTTCTGCTTGACTGTAGCAGCAGCAGCAGCAGCAGCAGCAGCAGCGGCGGCGGCGGCAGCAGCAGCAGCAGCGGCAGCAGCAGCAGCAGCAGCAGCAACAGTACACCAGACTTGATTCAATTAATCAACTGATCTCAGTCTTTAGATTTGATTGGTCAAACGGTGTACTCTTGGTTGGTTGGAACAAAAACTTGCAGCCACAGCGGTCCTTTATGGCATAGTTTGCCGATGCCTGTTCTACAACATTGATTCACTAGTAAAACTCAATCAATGACAGTGGATGGATACACTGGGTTTATGTTCAGTCTGTTTTTGATATAATAACTCTCAACTTTAGTTTGAGCTTTTATGAACATCCACATCATCAATGAATTTAATAGAGGAAATATTTGATGATATTTGATAGATGTATCAGCAAATCAAACTAAACGACACTAAGCTAAGCTAAGATAAATTTAGATGAGGTAAAGTAAACTAAACTAAGCTAAGCTAAACTAAGCTAATCTAAGCTAAGCTAAGCTAAGCTAAGCTAAGCTAAACTAAACTAAACTAAACTAAACTAAACTAAACTAAACTAAGATAAGCTAAACAAAACTAAGCTAAGCAAAGCTAAGATGAAGTAAAGTAAAGTAAACTAAGCTAAGCTAAAATAAGCTAAGCTAAGCTAAACTAAACTAAACTAAACTAAACTAAGCTAAGCTAAGCTAAGCTAAACTAAGCTAAGCTAAGCTAAACTAAACTAAACTAAACTAAACTAAACTAAACTAAACTAAACTAAACTAAACTAAACTAAACTAAACTAAACTAAACACAAATTATTGTTTTCATGACAGTATTGTCTTTGAAACTCCTAGATGTAGAATCACTTCTCCCGTGTCCAGGCAGTTGCTTGTGCTGTGTTTCTGAGTGAGTGTTTTTTTTTTTTTTTTTTTTTTTAAGGCTGAGTATTTGATGAGCTCCCGTGTCCATAGATGGACAGGAAGTCGTCTGAGCCTTTCCCTACCTCTGACTCCTCTTCACTCTCATCACTCCCACACAGAGGCATAGACAGACACACACTCCTCCAGAGCAGGATGGAGGAATCCAAATGTTTTAATTAGAAGTGATAAGCAGAGACAAGGAGAGCACTGAGCAGCTCTGACACACAGGGAGACGTCTGGTATCAGTGGGCTGATAAAGGAACTACTCAGGCCCCACTTATTCCCTCTCAAACCTCCCTCCTCTTCTTCCTGGCGGCTCTCCACACATTCAATGAGGGATTTGTGAGATTATACCAAGTATCTTTATCTTTTGTCTCAATGATCACCATTGCAAAATCACATCAAGACTTAAAGAACTGCATGGTAAAAAAAAAAAAAAGACTGTCAAAGTTAAGTTTTTAAATTTTGTCTGAGTTATTTTAACAAGGAACAGAGTAAAAGTCAACAAGATGAGTGAAAATAATTGGAGTTTTACATGATTACTGTCATATATTTAGTGTTAAAGTAAACTGATTCTCTCCAATAAGAGCAACATACCTTTACCTTTACCTTTTTTTTTTTTTTTTTTTTTTTAAATCTCATGACTTTTTAACTCAATTGTGACTTTTCTTTTATGATAGTATTTCACTAGTCTCATCCACTTTAGATTGAACAGACCTAAAATCAATTGAACTTCCTTGTTTATTCATTATCTTCAGTGTAATTTTTGCATTTCACACGTTCATCCCAGGGGCCAAATTGGACCCTTTCGGCAGGCCGCATTTGGCTCCCGGGCCTTATGTTTGACACCTGTGTTTTAGTCGCTGGCTTCTGTCTAGGTCTCTGAGGGTTAAAGCAACTATTTCCTCCCTATTATATGACCTTTAGAGCGGTTTTGATTTCTCTCCAGAATCTCCATTGCATAATTATGAGTCAATATAATATGTCTACACGCTCTTTTTAAGCCTTTGAGGTCCACACTTGTGACTTTTAGATCCAATTATTAACTGAAGTGTGAGAAAAATATTTCAAACAGCCACCAGGGAAAGATGAAAAGCAAGAAATATGTCCTAACCTTGAACCGGCTCTGTTTGTCATGAGGCCTGGAGACGCTCACAAACACACACACACACACACAAACACACACACACACACACACACACACACACACACACACACACACAAAGTTCACCTGATACACACTGGGAATACAATGTAAAATAAAGAGATACTCCCTAACACTGCCTGAAAGTCAAACACATTTTTGGATAACAAACTACAAATGAAAGACTGTTGAGTCAAAAAAAAACAAAAAACTATGGCTGTTAAAACTATTACACATTAATTAGTCATCATGATTAATCTGATTATGAATTTTACAGTTGTTTACAGTTGTTTTGTTGAAACTGTCAAATGTGTTGATTAAAAATGTTAATTACATATATTCATATCTTTGCTCATGTTTGCACATTTTCACAAATATCACATTTTTTGTGTGTTTTTTTCTGCATTTTAAAAGAGTTTTTGAATAAGTTGGGGATATTTCATTGCTTTTTGTGAATTTTAGTGGATTTTAGCAAGTTTTGTATTTTCTTCTGCACTTTTTTGGGGGTTTTTTGTGGGAAATTTTAGAACAAAAAAAGAACAAAACAGAACAATTGGTGAAAGAAAATAAATTTGTCAGAACATAGTTTTCTTTTCTTTTCTTTTCTTTTCTTTTCTTTTCTTTTCTTTTCTTTTCTTTTCTTTTCTTTTCTTTTCTTTTCTTTTCTTTTCTTTTCTTTTCTTTTCTTTTCTTTTCTTTTCTTTTCTTTTCTTATTCACCAAAGCACTTCCATCTTAAAAATACCACATTATTACAAAGCATACATTAGTTGGTGATGTTGCTAACGCTAGGCTAATGCATCACCTAGCTTCTGACAAAATAAGTGCAGATATATTCCCTTCTTTGTTGATTCTGTTTGCTCATTTAAAATTAATGTCAACTAATATAGACTAAAAATCAGTATTTCATCATGATTAAACCAAATTAATCCAAAGTAAACCCATGTATTATCTGGTTTAAAATGGTAATCGTTTGACAGCCCTAAAAAGGACATGGATGTGTCATGATTCTGAAGACACAAATTAGACAAATAGAAAATGAACCTTAATGGCTTTGCTTTTTTCTTCTTTTCAGCCCAGACCAGTTTTGTGCTGACTGGAGCTGGAAGGCATAGCAGTTAAGCTGATTTGACAGGAAGGAAAGACAGATTTCTTTTCAAGATCAAGTTCAAAGGGCAGGAGGCCTGTTTCTTCCAGTGTCCCTGACTGCACCTGTGTTACCACACACACACACACACACACACACACACACACACACACACATAAGGAATCTCATCCACACTGTTTCCACACCACTGACAGACAACTTTACTTTTGGTCTCAGGCACTGTGTGTATACTTGTATTCCTATCTTTATGGGGACATTTATATATTTACAGTCACACCATGAGGACCTCTGACACTATGGGGACCAAAATTCAGGGTCCCCACATGGGTAAAATATAAATATATGTCCTTAATAGTAAAATATAAATCTGTATAAGTATGCAAATGTATGGAAATTATGGCCCATTTAAATGCATTAACTTGTTTTTTCTTGAAGTCCCCATAAAGCATGAGGGAAACAGGTGCGAAGTTTGACGACATGTTTACTTGTTTTACATTTTTTACTATTATTATTTTACAATTTATTAGATTTTTTAGGAATTTTATATATATATATATATATATATTATACATTCATTTACAAAAAAAAGTGTTCATTACCCAAAAGGCTGCTTTACCTACAAGTGATGATTACAAACTTATGTCCTCATGGGGTATGGAAACCGTGTGTGTGTGTGTGCGTGTGTGCGTGTGTGAGTGTCTCTCTCTCTGAAGTGTTTTGTCAGAAGATTTTATGACCTCGCTTACCTTTTGTCACAACATTTGAGACAGAGGAGAGAAAGTGCTGGACACCTGCATTCATCAGTAACAATGCTATAGTTCATCAGAGCCTGCCTGCACTTCACTCCTGAAGGCCCAAAGGAAGCTAACAGTGTGTGTGTGTGTGTGTGTGTGTGTCGTCACTTTGATCATGAATGCATTAAGGCAGAGTAAGTTTCCATTTGTACTCGTCTCCTTAGGCAACAATGGAAACTGATTTTTTTTTTTTTTTTTTTTTTTTTTTTTTTTTTGCTTAAACTATCTCTCTTTCCCTCCACCACACTCATAATGAAAATATCAGCTTCCCTTCCAGGAGCATTTTCCCATCCTATCTCCCATCTGCTTCATTAATGATGTCATTTTTTTCTATAAATACTTAGATTCATGAAGGAGCTTGCAATTCATTTCAAGTCTAGCATGATATTCTTTTATTGCACCAGAAGAATAATACAAAAAAAAAGACAGATCCTATTTCAAACACACATGCACATTCAAGCCCTGGATACATTTTCCATGTTGTTGTGCATTTTCTACAGGCTTCACATCACACAGTTAAGTGCTAGTAATCAAAGCAGCTGTTTTCTCTTCTGTTGCACTTCTCTCTCACAGACGGATTGGTCGTGCATGTGTGTGTTCGTGATCATCTTGTATCCTTGGTAAGTGGTGGGAAGAATTTCTCCTCTCCAACTTGTTCTCTAAAGTGATGACAGGAACCATATCTCCCCCGCATCCTTATTCTCTATAGCGCTGCACTATTGGAGACATTCAAGCCACAACTGGCACAGAAGACTGAAAATGTTTGTTATTTTAACAGACCGGCTCTTTGCTGTGTTCATATTTCAGTCTGATGCTGCCATCTTTGAAAGTACCGTTAGAGTTAGAAGCAAATGAACTGACTCTAAAATGTGGTGTAGACATTTTTTTTTTTTTATTATTCATTTCTAAATGTTTTCAACAGAGGTGTCAAACTTATTATATAGTTCAGGGTCAGGGGTCACATTCAACCCAGTATGATTTGACCAGTAAAATACACTGCAAAAATGTAAATCTTAAAGGTGTATTTTTCTAATTTCTGGTTAAAATATCTTATTACACTTAAAAAAAAACCGGAAAGCTCTAAAAAATTAAATCCTCCTCCTTTGCAAAAGTATTAAAAGAGTCAATACAGCCCCTGCAAAAAACTATATAATATTATGTGTGATTACAACTTCATATAGCCCCTTGTATTCTACTTATTATTTTTTAAATTATTATTATTTATTTAATTATTTTATGTTTTTGCTTTCTTCTTTTTGAGAATTTGATATACTTTTATTATTATTATTATTATTATTATTATTATTATTATTATTATTATTATTATTATTATTTATTTATTTAATTATTTTATGTTTTTGCTTTCTTCTTTTTGAGAATTTGATATACTTCTATTATTATTAAAATAATAATCGGCAGTTATATGTTGGAATTATAAGCGTAAATATGTACTATTTAAAACGGTAAATTGCTATTAAAATATATACTTTTCTTTAAATCGGTACATTGAAAATATGGAATATGTATACTGTGTTCAGTCATTATATTCTATGTTCATTGTAATTTTTTGTTGTATTCTTGAAATAAAGAATGGAAGAGGAAAAAAAACAAACACTTAAAATAAAACATGGATACCTATACAGTAAATAATATATAGTGTCACAGTATTTTAATTCTTTCATAGTTATTCCAGAGTAAATTTAACAAGATAACTTCCAGTGTTGATGAAAAGAATTAGAATTAGCAGCGTAAGCCTGTAATGGTCATACATTTTACAAATATACCTTTCGCTTGACGTCATTTGACACAAAAACGTGACATCATCGAGCCGACCAGTGTTATTTTATCTGACGTCTGAAGGTAAGATGAAGTGAATTTAAAACAATGTGTGATACTATCTTGTCTAGATTCTGAGATATCACCTCATATGTGTTTTAACTGCTGACCTTCACTGTGACCTTAACCTTTGACCTTTATAGCTCAAAATGTAATGGTTTCTTCCTTGACGTATCATCTCTGAAATCATCTCCGTAACTTTTTGAGTTATTTTAATGACAGACAGACCAACGTGAGGTAAAACAGAACCTCCTTTGTGGAGGTAATTAGAATTAGAATTGACTTTATTGTCATTAGACACAAGTTACAATGAAATGTCACTTCATTGGGGCCACTCTGTATGATGACAAAAATAGATAAATAAAAACAACAATAAATAAACAAACAATATATTTAAAACAATAAGGTTAAAATGTTAATAATTAGAGTTTTACACTGGTTTTACACTGTCAGTTTAAAGTGAACTGATTCTGTCAGAGTTAATTCAACACTGATAAAAGCAAGATACCTTTCAGTGTTAAAAAATAATAATTATGACTCTGATAAGCCCCGCCCACTAACCTCCTGTGCTCAAACTAACAGGCATTGCCATCTTCCTCACATTTAAAAACTGCAGTAACTTAACTCTTCAGTGTTGAATGTCAATAACACTATGAGTGTTACTTCTCACATAGTGTAAAATCTGATTGACACTATCTAGTGTAGTGTCAAATATTGACTCTTACTAGTTAAAAGTTGACTGGAAATGTAACTATACGTTCAGTGTGAATTTTACACTCTGTAGATAAGGGCCATATGTTCACTGTGGTAGTGTTAAAATGAACTTTTTAGGTGTTATATTAACACTAGTGATTTTACTGTGTAAAATGTAACATGTAAGTAACATATATATATGTCCCCGGACCACCGCCCCTGCCTGTCTGGACCACCCCCCCTTCCTGCATTTATACATGGACGTTCATCTATAGCCTGTCCGTCCATGGGAGTGGATCTCTCCTTCAATGTGGTTCTCCTCAAGATTTCTTCTTTTTCCCACTGGGATTTGAAGTTTTTTCTTGCCGAGAAGGAGGGTCTAAGGACAGGGGATGCCTGGGACTTTTTCATGTATCTCTGTAGTTGATTGTGTTTTTGTAAAGCCCTTTGAGATGGCTTTGTTGTGATTTAGGGCTTTATAAATAAAATTGAATTGAATTGAATATATATATATATATATATATATATATATATATATATATATATATATATATATATATATATATATATATATAAACCTGAATAAATTAGCAAATCTAAAAAAATGTAAGGCAATCGATTGCCTCAATTATTTGAAGTTGATGAAATTTTAAAAACTACAGGTTTCCAGAACTTAAAATTTAGATGTTTATTAAAGTTTTCTTAAAATAAAACATGACTTATTAACTTAGGATTCTAAGGTTCTGTCAGTCCTACTGGGAGACTAAGTCAGGGTTCAGTGTCTTTGCTCAAGGACACTTGGACATGTGGACAGACAACAACTTAATACATTTGTGTTAGTAGTAATATTTCTGAAACTTTGAGTATTCACAACTTAACATATTTAATTATTCTGTGTTTACAGTGTAGAATTGCATCATGAAAGTGTTTACATCTATATAGTTTCCTTATAAATGTGAATAATATGAATAAAATGACATTTTTAAGAAACACAAGTGTAATTTTAATAAATACAGAAAATATTTAGTAACAAGCAGGTGATTAATAAACAAATAATTACATTGACTTTTCATAAGATAGTTCAGTTCAGTTTCAGACAAATCATCTATAGATCAATCACAATGTTCAACAAAACTTCCTTCTCGGACTCAAAAAGGAGTGGGAAGAAGTAAAACTAAAAATATAAACTCCCACCCCCGTTTTTATAAACTAATAATCAAGCAGCGTCTGTATTCTATGTCTTAACACAAAAACATCTACAATCATTTATATACACATTATTTTACAAGTCACCTCACATAATGTCATTTGTATAATCACCTATAAGTGTATTTGTATTCATTTTATATTTACTACAAATAAAGTATTTAATATGATAAATTCTCCTATTCATGATAGTTTATATTAATTTATCACTATAAAGTTTTATTTTATACATCCTTTTAAATTATAACAGAATTTTTTCTCTTACTCAAATAATGTGCTGTATTTTGTTATACTAGTGTTATATATCCTTTTAAATACACAAATTAAAAATTCACAGAACATCATACAAACCATATTTGTATAAAATATCTAAGACAAAAGATATTTTAGGTTCATATTTGTTCAGCTTCTACAAATTTTATGTGATTGTATAATTTGTAAAAGGGTGCTTCTATAAAACTGGACAAAACAAGACATGGGGCGACTAACAATTTAAAACAAGTGTAAATGTAACTCATGTTATGAAGTTAGTTTTCTATTAAAAAATATTTACTGCCAAAAAAAGAGAAACTATTTTTTAGATAAAGCACATTTTTATAGAAAAATCCACATGTAATAGAGTAAAAAGGTCACAAAAGTTAGCAGTTATATTCTTTCACAGTTTGGGAATTAAACTAATTATGTAAAAATGGTCACTGTTGCAAAATCACTGTTGATTCTGGTGAGTTTTTCTGTGTAACACGATGAGTTACACAACAAACCTGGAATGAAACTGCGAATTCATGAAAAACCTGAATGTCCGGATTAAAAAAAAAAACACTAGGATCAACACATTTATTACATTTTCTTTATTTACAGCCATATTTTCCAGGTCAAATACACTGATGCTTTGATAACTTTTCCTGTACCAATTCGGGTCCTCGATATTTGATTAAAAATTAATTAATTTTGAAATGGCTCAGAGCAAGAGTATACATTTTGTGGCATTTATCTAAAGTTATCATTAGTTACATCCTGGGGGGAATATATGTGTAAATGACTCTTTTATTATTGGGTCTAAAAAAAAAATCCAGTTTTATAAAAGCACCTAAATGCAATTTTTTCATGGACTTTCAAAGAGAAAATGTTGTAGTTGTCATTGTATATATTATTATTATTATTATTATTATTATTATTATTATTATTATTATTATTATTATTATTATTATTATTATTATTATTATTATTATTATTATTATTATTATTATTATTTGACTAGTCTGATCAATTTTAGATCATATTGGTCTATATGTGGAAACTGAGCTAAAAAGATGTTAACATCATTGACTGTTCATATTTTCAGTGCAGTTCACATAGTCATCCCACTGGTCACATTGGACGCTTTTCTGGGCTGGGCCATATATCTGACACCTGAGCTTTAAAAAAATAATAAATAAATAAATAAAATAAGAGATAGTCTAAAAACAAGTACATTGTAAACCTGAATAAATTAGCAGAACTCAAAAAATGTAAGTCAATCAATTATTTTAAGTTGATGAAACTTAAAAAAAATAAAAGTTTCCAGACCTTAAAATGGATGCTTATTAAAGTATACTTAAATTAAAACATTACTTATTAACTTAGTATTCAATGGTTCTGTCAGAACAACAATAGAAATAACAGTACATTATCATTCTCAGCATTTAATGACTTAATTCCACTCATCTATATTTTAAAGTTATGTTCACTTATATCCACAATAGTTCCCCTTAATAAAAAAAAAAAAATATTAGTTGGAAGAACTTAAACAGAAGAACATTTTACAGCAACTGAATACATTTGAGTTAGTAGTACTATTTCTAAAACTTTGAGTATTCACAACTGAATATATTTAATTATTATGAACATTTGGGTTTACATTAGATGCTGCATTATTACATTTATTTACAGTTTGTTTGTATTTTGTGTAAAATTATAGATTTTATTATTTAATCATTAAATATTTGGGTGGTGGTGTCCGACCATTGGACAGTGGTTGGACATTGTTAAGGACATTTACTCTATATTTAAGGATTGACTTTTTATTTAAGAGTGAAAGCATTGACTGAAAGTTGACAGATTCAATAGTCAGGGTCAACAATACACTGTAGATTTTGCAGTGTTAATTTGGAGACAATGGGACCAAATACACTCTAGAAGAAGTTAAATAAACTCTCTAAGTGTTGATTTAACACTGCAAAATGTACTGTGTAGTAAAGGGTATCACCCCCCCCCCCCTCCTCCCTTATGTCCATCTATCAGTTTTGTTAATTTTTCTTTCATTTTATTCATTCTACACACAACACTATAATCTGAAGCTGTACATTTCCATTACAGAGTGATAAAGTATGTATCTGTACTCTTGATTTTGCTTCTTTTTTTTTGGTTTCTTCTTGGGAAAAAAAGACAAATAAAAGGTAAAAAAAGAAAAAAAAAAAGAAAAAAAGAAAAAAAAAAAGGTTGATGTTGCTCTTACATGATGCAAAAGTCCTCAAGGAATTTGCATTTAATCAAATTGTAACCAAACTCAGAATAAGAGAACCAGCCTGGAGGCAATAAATCAAATCTATTTAGCACTTTATGGTCGATAATGGAAATGTAACATGATCAGAATCTATGATAACATCTCAAACCATGATTATTCTGGGATCAAATTCGACACTATTCTCGTAAAGAGTACAATCACAACTATAAATCAAAATTATACCAATCTTTTTTTTTTCTTTTTTTAAATATCTTGAATTTCCAGATAAATACATTTTTAAAAAGTAGCCTACTCACTCTTCTTCTTCTTCTTCATCTTTATTTATTTATTTATTTTTAGACCATCTCTTTCTGTTTTCTCATTTATTTTTTCATCCTGTCCTCTTGGCTTCACTCCTCACTTTGCCTTAAACCTGATTGTTCTGTCCTTAGTGGGAGAAACTACAGCAGCCAAAGGGATTACCGCAACAGCTCTTTATATCCTGCAGCACCACAGAGGAGCGTGAGATCACAGCCTGTAAGTGTTTGTGTGAATTGCAGTGAGCTACACCAAGGACCTGTAATCACACCTCATCCATTAACTGCCGGCAAGGATGAAATAAAGCTGACATTATGGAGTATAATCTGGTATCACTCACTAATTCATGCTGAGTGTTCCAGTCGTGATTTGGTTTAATATATGGAGAGAGAGGTGACAAGAGAAGCAACAAAAGAACCATAAATATGTAGATAGGAGAGAAAGTGAGTGAATGAGAGAGAGTAGACAAAAGTCCTGAAGGCATGTACATTCCTGAGTATTCATAGTGTGTGTGTGTGTGTGTGTGTGTGTGTGTGAGATATATATATATACACACCCTTCCACAGGTGTTTGCTGTATGTTCTTATGCTTTGACCGAGGCTTAAGTTTCCAAAACACAGGCTTGTACCAGTACACAAGGGAGTGTGTGTCTGTGTCGGTTTTCATCCAGTAGAAAATATGCAGCATGTATGAATGTTATTGACTAGAGCTGCACAATATGTTGTGTGAGCATCGACGCGTGTGTGCAATAACAGGTTGTGCAATTATTTAAAATTTGTACAATTGTTTTTAGTTATTTATTTGTTTTGTATATATTTTTTATTGATTTTTTTTTTTTTAATTTATGTATTTATTTATTCATTAGTTATTCATTCATTTTTATTTTCATTCATTCATCTGAGCATCGATATCACAATGTAGGTGTGCGCAATATAGTCTCGTTGCAGGTCCTCCAATTGTTTTTTCTAAAATTTTTTGTATTATTTAATTAAAAAAAAATTTATTTGTCTATAGTTTTATTTTTTTTTTTATTGATTAATTAATATTTGTTTTATTTTTTCATTCCTTTTATTTATTTATTTGTGTTTTTGTATTTATTTATCCATTCATTTGAGCATTTGTATGTGTGTGCAATAGTCACATCACAGGTCCTGCAGTCTATTTTTATTTTTATTTTTTAGTATTATTTCTTATTTAGTTGTATACGTTTTTATTTTTTTATTTAATACATTTGTTTTTAAATATTATTTATTTTTATTCATTTACTTTTATTTATTTGTCTTTCTTTATTCATTCAGTCATTCATCTATTTTTCTGTTCTTTTTTTAAATTTTAGTTTTTTCTTTCTTTATTTTTAATTATTAATCCTATTTAATTCTTTCGGCTACAAGAAGGATGACACTGTGTCGACTGCTAATCTGTTTGACTGTTTGCGTCGGCACCACAGCTGTTATTTACTCCCGAGTATTTTTTTTTAATATCATAATATATAAATATCACAAAACAAATCACAATGTCAGTTTTTTCTAATATCGTAAACAGCCCTATTGTTGACCTCTTAGCACAAGTACTGGGGCACATTTAAATCAGGTGTGACTTTTCTAACAATGGTCTGGGATACAAAACAATAATGATATATACCACAATATAGTTTTATATCGTTATAAATATCACTGCATTTCATTAATTAGTTTGGGTTAAATCATTGTCATTGCTTTCAAAAGACTTCAAATGTGTTTTTTTGTGACTTGATTTCTCTCAATGTTGATTTTTATTTATTTATTTTATTTATTTTACTTTCTATCATTAACCCATAAAGACCCAGCACTACTTCTGTGTTAGCTCACGTATGATTTTCTTCCTTTAAATTTAACCTTTCTTAAATGATTTATTGCCACTTGTTGTAATATTATCCTCTATGTTTTGCATTGATTCAGTAAAAATCATTTATATATTTTTTTTATATTCTTATAATTGACCATGTAGATGTTAATAAAAGCACAGATTACATGTGAGGGTTAATATATCTGATGATAAAAGTCACATTTTCAATAAAATAGATCAGAAAACAAGTGTCTCATTTTACTAGTGTAGAATATTAAAGTGTTATATGGTAACTACGGAGCCTCTGAACTGTCTGATGACAATGAAAAGATGACAAAATGTATTTTACCCTAATGATTTACATGTATTGATAGGATTAAAGGATCAAAATGTATTAAACAGTAGAAGACTATGGATGCCAATGGATGTTTGGGTCTTTATGGGTTACATTTTTTCATCATCTGGCTAAATAATATTTTTCTACCACAACTCCTCATCTATTTTCTTCACTTATCACTTAGGAAGAAAAAAAGAAAAATCTCCAATTAAACATAAGGAAATATTGATGCTTATAATAAACTATATCGACAAAAAATACACGGAAAACATCATGACTACAGCTCATAGTCATGTTGATTTGACACAAATGTCAATCTTAATAAGCAACAAGATATTTTCCACAATATAAAAGTATATTATGATATTTGTCATTATTGTTTTGTTTGTCCTAAAACCCTGTTAATTTAATCTGTTTCCATACTTTTGTTCATTTGTGTTTGACTTATGCAATTATATTATGAAGCTAACAATATGTTTTAATGTTATAATAAACACACTGGCCAGAGCAAAAAGGAAAAGAGAAACAAATGTGTCTCAGGCAACACACACACACACACACACACACACACACACACAGTTACACACCCAGTGGGTAAACATGACTGACAGCCTTAAACTGTGTCACACACAATCTACTCTCATGTTTGAATATTTAATTGAAATCAACTATTGTTGTATCATGTTTGTTTGTTTGAAAGGGCTAATAACTGCTGCAATTAACAAAGCTTTAATCATTATAATAATGATGGATTTGATGTAAATAATGAAAGGTTAAAGTGATGTTTAATGGATCAGATAATCATTTGTCATTAAGTAAACATCTTTTTCTGCCAGGTGTTTTCAGCAGTGGTGATATAGTAGCTCTGTGTAAACACAAATCTGACATATTAACGATGTCAACTGTTTTGTTTTTTTCTTCATTTATTTTACAAGACATACAATAATAACAACGACAAGAAGCAGACCAACAAACACCCAAAACAAACAAAAAATTAATACATAGAAAAGAAAGAAGAGAGAAAAAAAAACACACACCAAGGCCACAACACAATATGTTAATGACAAATTGTATGCTCTACCTCAATCCACAGTAAGTGTAATGTGTGTCTTTATATAGTCCAGAAAAGGTCCCCAAGTCTTGATGTACATATTTTCTGTTGTACACTTCAGAGAGTATCTTAATTTTTCCAACCTGAGGAAATAGAGAACGTCCTTAATCCACTGGGTTACTGTTGGTGGTCTACAGTCTTTCCATTTGATCAGGTTCAGCCGCCTGGACACAAGTGTTAGGAAGGCAACACTATGTGACTGTGCTCTAGTTAGACCCAAATGATCAGGAACCACCCCAAATATCCCAATCAAAGGAACTACTATCAACTATTTTTTTTTAAATATTAAATTGGATTCACAGCAGCAATATTTATTTGTAAAATAATTACAACCATCGAAATGATTCACATTAATGCAGATTGATCCATTATTATGATTAATCTGTGTTAAAAAAAACTTTAATGCAATGAACCCTTTTATAACTCAAAATGACATGGAACGTCTCTGTTAACATATCTGGGATAGTTTGTCCAAGTACAGTAGAGTTACTGTCACGCGTGGGCAGTTGATCAGGCAGTAGAACCAGCATAAAGATGGAAGACTAAACAACACATTGACATTTGGATAGAAATATGAGCACAAACCAACAATTGTTTCAAGTTGTTTTGTTGAAGCCGTTGAATGTATTTAAATTCATATATATATATATATATATATATACCTTTCTTTCTCGAGTCTGTTTGCTCATAGAAAATGAAACATGACTAATATAGAATAACAATTAATAATTATGATTAATCGCAATGAATCCACAGCAAACCCTGTGATTAATTTGATTAAAGCTTCTGAATTGTTTGACACTAAAAAATCATGTTATTCATCATAAACTATGATTGTGATAATGTCTCATTTTTCTTCTTTTTTTTATTTTTTTATTTTTTATTTTTTTTAGTAAACTTCTGGTTATGTTTACGCTGGTATTTGTATGAAATGTTTGTTTTTTTTTCCCACTCTAATGATGTACCAGGATATGTACAGGTACTGTTATGAACATTAATCATCATTGCAGGGAAGTGTACCATCCAGTTTTTATAACAACATGGCTCTGCAGCTGGTACACTATAAAGGAGGAAGTTCTTTTCCTGCTCTAACATCAAAATCCTCACAAGTCACAGACCTAAGGCCAGTAACTGTATAGACTGGTACATAAAAAAAAAAAAAAAACAGGATAATCTGCCACGAGAAAGCACTTTTGTCACAGTTGATGGTCACATGAGTACATCCACACATTGACAGACAGTTCTTACAGTCTGATAACATTCTTGCTGTCATTCTCACACATGCGCTCTACTTTTACCACTCATGATAAAGCTGTCATCATTAGATCAGTGTCACCTGACACACTGAAGCTCTGAAGTTGGTTTAGCAACAGTAAAAAACACACATACACACACTCATGCAAAATCTTAACAGTCCACACATAATATAGACAAGCCCACAGAGATGGTATGAGAACAAGCCAGAAATGGTTCATTAACGCTCTGTTTGAACAGGTGTCTGTGTGAAAAGCATGGGTATGGCTGTTTGTAAATGTATGGATCTGATTCTACATGTACAGATACAGAGGTTAAGGTGCACCCATGTCACTCCTCACTAGAGACTGTGTTAAACCAATGAACCCACTTTACTAAAAATGATGCATCATCTAATTTTCACTAAGAATTTTGGAGTTTATGTAGTTATATTCCTTGGATAAACAACAGTCCTAACAGTCTCATCCTTCCATTTTGGGCAAAAGTAAACCAGTTTTCTTAGTTTTAACCCCACCACCCCCCTCCCCATTTTCCATTATTCATCTTTATAACCACTGATACATTTAAAACATATCGCCCCTTTCATTTTTAGACCTGCTCATTAAAATGCATTGTATAATACATTACATAGCTGTTAATTTCTAAAATCTTCAGCTCACTAGTGTTTGAATGCAGGCTGCATGTTTCCAAGTTAAAAGTTGTGTTTTCAGTTTTGAGGGTCAAAGTTGAAATCTGCACCTGGGTTCAAGACTAAACAACTGTACCTGCCTCTAACTGAAAATAAATACCTGAAAACACACACGTATTCCTGGTTCTACAGCTGTAGCTCAGGGCTTTGTGTTCTTTTCATCTACCCGATTCTCTGGTTAAGGAATGTACATTTTCATTAACCCTTTATCAAGCAAGTGACTGTTTTAGATCCTTTCTGCATACATTAGAAAACAGTGACAGGAACGGTTACAGTGATGTGGTTTGTAGAGTCTGTAATGTCCACCTCTGTATGAACAGCGAGTGTACCTGCTTTGTTTAGTACCATGAAGTAGTGGTGCTAATGTAAGGAACTATGTTTAAAGAAATAAAGTGCATGGTAGGTATATCTGGACTAGCATTTATGTTGGTCTAATATTTTAAAATACATGTACATTTTCTTGTATTTTTATATACACAACTTGGATTTTACACATGACTTAATATGGTCACTTCAATTATCTTGATTTACAACATAATAAACATTTATTTGGAATAAAGTCGTATGCCCTCCAATAACACATTATGGGTGACATAGTCCTATAAGTGCCCTATAAATGGTTCAGGACTTTTCTGATGATGCCAGGAATTAGGGGTGGGTCAAACAAAATAGATTCACATATGTTTCAGGATTTTTTTCCCAATATTTACATTTTTCATTTTAAGCCAGGTGGGAAAAAATTACCGCTTGTAAAGACCATAGACTGTATGAGTCACACAGATGATAGCTAGCTTATTATCATATTAGCTTCGACAACACACTAGCATTAACTTATGCGCAGATAAACAATACACTATGCTAATATCTATTCCAACTGTACTGTGTTATTAATCTCACCTTGTGTAATTTAAACACAGTAATAAACCTGGAGTATATGAATTACAGTTGGGAAAAAGAGGGTGCTTAGCAACAACATGCTAATTCTAAACACGGAGGTGGTGTGTTCATGACCGTCGTAACATTTCTGGTGCATTCAACAGCGCGGGATATCTGAAAACTTAGAGAAAATTAGTTGTTCCTGAATAAATATAGTGAAACAAACAACAACAATTAAAGTGTGTGAGCTTTCTAACAGAAGGGAAGAACAGAGCTTCACATGTACACTTTAAATTACACTTTATAATGAAGTATATTAATTTAAAGGCTCCTATTTGTGTTGCGTGCAGTTCACTTCCCAAAGTCTGGTTCAAATATATTACTGCTGAATAAATCTTAAATGACTCGTATATGATGTGCATTTTTGGGGGAAATATGGCTCCTGATATGATCTGTAGGCATCATCAATCAGCTTTTTCATGTGGTCTGGTGTTAATAAAAGAAAGCGAAAAATCTGGAATATTGGTAATATCGAAGAATCGCAATTTAAAATTGAATCTGCACCCAAAAAAATCATAAAAGAATCAAATCCACATAAAAGCATATCATTCCAACCCTACCAGGAATAATAAGGAGATCTAGCAACACATGTAAATAGAAATAAATCAAATAAAAATCAGTCATTATGAGCAGTGTGTAAAGATCAACTGCCCAGAATTTATTCAGCGAGTGCAATTCAGTGTCAGAAACAATCAGACATTAATCAATAAGAGCGACAGCTTCTATTTCTGCGTTTGGTACTTTAACAAGGACACCAATCGATTCTTATTCAACTTATAAGTCTTACAGGTATGGATGGAACACAATAATTGCGATTAAGCACATCTTTGGAAATTCAGTAGTTCACAACAGAGTATCAAGCTGATAACTGCAGTTAAAGAACAGGAAGGCTGAATGCTGCCCTGGACTGCTTTTAGAAATCACAGGCATTAATGGTGAATAGTGAAATAACAAAGGATTTAAATAAACAGATATATTTGAAGGTCATAGAATCCAATAACTCAATATTTTACAAAAACAAACTTCAGGTGTATTAGGTTAACCTCAAACTGGTATTTTCAGATTACCACTATGATAAAAGTTTATCAATATTTGAAATTAAAAAAAAAAAAAAAATAGGGGAAAAAAAAAATCTTAATTGTTTTTCTTTAATGCCAGCTGCCAAAAAAAAACAAAACAGAAATAACAGAAATTCCAACGTTTGATCTATTGTGTTAATTTGCAAACTGTTTTGTTAAATGTTCAGTCATTAGAGTTGCAGTGTTATGCTCCACTAAGTCTAAAGTAGGAATGTGGTCGCTAGTCCACACTTACAAATATGAGTCTTATAGCCATGATCAGTTTGCGTTACAGATAATGCTGCTGGAACATATCAAAAACCTTGCTAATTTCTTAACACAGGGAGGAATCTGGATGAATCATTTTTACTGAATGCAAACCTACAAAAAAAAATTAAAAAATAAAATCATATTCCAGGACAGTAGACATCACTCCAAGGACAGAGTTAACAAACATCACTGCCCTCTGCTGACTAATTTTATAATTTCAAACTTGTGCGTTCTTCACATTTAGTCCCGTTTGAGAGAAATGTAATGGTCACTAGAATGCCTTAAAAAAAAAAAAAAAAACACACACACCAGAAAACCTAGTTCTAAAACTACTGAAACAATGTAACTCAAACCATGACTAGCCTTGAAGTAGTGCAGCAGGAATACACTGAAGCAGCTTATGAAGATGTCTTTCTTATCTGCTATGTCTGACAGGAATGGGGCAGCTGAGGTGGATATATTAGAAGATTCTATGTGCGTGTTGACTTTTCCTCACAGGGAGGGGAGATAAGACCACAGGGACGTCTATGTCTCTGCCTCCTGATGCTGTGTTCGCCTCTTGTGCTGGTGCTTGGTGAGTCCGTACTTGAAGAACTCATAGACTGACCAACTGATGGCTGTCGAGGGCATCTGGTAGATGATTCGCGCCTGTACGCCCTTGAAGAAGCCCTGCAGGCCGCCCAGCCTGTAAACTGTCCGGAAGGCGTGGGCCAAGCCTGAGATGTGTCTGTGGGCTCCTTGGCCTTGGCCTTGACCGGGCCCTTGACCAGAAGACATAGAGCTGAGGGCCATAGACTCCTGGGTGTTGAGCAGGGTCTTACAC
The DNA here is from genome assembly GCA_020466265.1 of Siphamia tubifer. NCBI lineage: Eukaryota > Metazoa > Chordata > Actinopteri > Kurtiformes > Apogonidae > Siphamia > Siphamia tubifer. Next base: position 17,229,907 of record CM035797.1, on the reverse strand, counting down.
ACATCCAGAGGTGTGGTGGCTGCAGCTGCGATGGCCCCGGCCATAGCTCCAGAAATCATGTGGGAGGAGGGATTGTACTGTCTTTGGGGGTTGAGCAGCTCCTGAAGGTATTCGTATGTCATGAAATGGAGCGCCTGGAAGGGCACGTTCATGGTGAGCTGGGTGGTGTAGCTACGGTAGAATGCCGCTGGGCCCTCTTTCTGCCACACTGCACGTACACAGTCCAACACGCCACGGTAGGGCGAGTTATACATCTGCATGCGTTGCTTCACAACTGGGGACACATGGGTAGATGCAGTTGAAGACATGTCAGTATACACACAACAAGAAACTGTGGCGCACAAAACCAACCAATGATCAACCACACATCTTTCACTCTAAAGCCAGTGAATGGTTTGGTAGTGGTGGATAAATAAAACCCACCCACAAAGTCAGAGGTTTTACAACTATGACTCTTTGATTGTAGGAACATATATTGGTTCTGTATCAACTATTAAACAAGTAGTAAAAGTACTTTGGTTAGGTCTGATCTTTTTGTAGTGTGTTTCCACCAAGCAGACCGGGACGGCCTGGTATAGTTCAGATCGTCTCTTATCTCACTTGAGCTTGAGTTTCACAGCCTACAGCACCCTTACATTGTAGTCAGGGTAAATGCTGCAGCAGCTATATAGCCTCATGACGTCATGGCCGCACGACTTTCTCATTTTGGACAGCCCCATCCAGCTCCCTCTGGACATCGTCTTCTCCAACGATACAAAGCATCTGCTATGCTCCTTGTTGCTCCATGAAATACACCTGCGAGTCGACATGATGCACAACCCCCCCCCCCCCTCGCTCATTGTCAAGTGGAGATTTAACCGACAAGTTGTTGTTTGTGCTTTTGTCCTTCTGTTGCGTGGAAATTATGATTCTGTCGACCAATCAATGGGACCAAACAGTCTGTTTAGCTCTGTCCACATGGATCGCTTTGGAGTGGTTTGCACCATAAGGGAAGGGTAACAAATGTGGGATGGTTTAGATCAGTTATTTTGGTACCCTTTGTGGTGGAAATGCAAAAAAAATGCATACTAAACCAAACTTTCCAATCTGCTTGGTGGAATCATGACATTTGATACCATACCTTGCAAGTCTTAAAATCTACAATATATGGAAATTTATTTTCTGAAACACTTAAATCTTTCTTTTGGGTCCTACCCCATGCTTAAAACAAAGGTGAAACCCCCCCCCCGGATGTATAAATGGTTTACAGCAGGACTATCAACATACAAACATTCATTCTAACTGAGTCATTTAGAATCCAATTAGGATCTATGTCTTTGGGTGGTTGAGGGAAGGAAAGAAGGTATATCCAACAAGAGAACATTTAAACTCCAGCGGGCACCACCTGCTGGCCAGAACAGGAGAAGCTATAATGCTCTACCCTGCATTTGTATCTTTTCATTGAAAAATTATTACGATTATGTACATCACATCTGTGCTTTGCAGAATTTGCACATGCAACATTTACCTTGGTGGCTGGGTTATAAAAAACACAACTTGTACTTACAGTTAAACACATGCAGTTAAAAATGAAGTATTTGTTTGAAACACATTTGTTCAGACAGCTGCATCCTATTCAACAGCTGCACAAGATGACTCTGACCAGTGTCCTTCTACTGACATGTCTGGGCAGGTGGACAACAGGCAGCTGTGTAAGTCAATATGTGAGACTGTAGGGATGGTTGGCTCAGGCGTGGCACCTGCAAGGCTCTTGACTTCATAGTACTGTAAACTTATCTTCTCTGTCAATATGTAACACAACCCAATTTTCTTCTGTGCATTTTGTTATAGTATCAAGTGCTTTACCTTCAGCTGGGTTCATGATTGCATCATGAAGCAGTGTGGCCACGCATCCAGCAGCTCCTAAAACAAACATACCTCTGAAATTAATACGTGTTGAGGTGATCATGAAATGCATATTAGAACAGATGAATAGGCAAACATGAGACTTAAATGATTTCTAGGAAAGAATATAATCATATTTTCATCTGCCCTGCTTTACTTCTTATAGCTATAGCAACATTTAAAAAAAAAAAACATAAAAATGGTTGCATTTTCAGCATATTGCACAGGTGTCACCTACAGATCTTTCCTTGTTTTAAAATGGCTAAACCTGAGTAAAGAGAGACACCTACTGGACATGGTAATTCATTGCTCTTTTGAGATTCTATTCAAACCTGTAGGTCTAAAAGGTAGAGACCAACAGAGGAGAGCAGAAGACAGAAGGGGGAAAGAGGACTTACCCAGCCTCCCACTAAACTGGAAAAGAGGGAAAAGAAAGAGTGGGGAGAACACGGAATAAGGAAAAGGTTGACATTCAGAACAAGGTTTCTAAGATGGAATTTTGGTTGAATGTCCTATTTTGAAACCCATGTCACCCTGCTGAAATTGAAAAACACAAATCTGCATTTGAGCCTGGCACTTTGATAGTGTGCACAAATGTGTAAGAAAGGGTCCTATCTGATTTGATGACCTGCCAGGGTTTTGTAGAACTGGTCGGGCTGTTCTATATATAGATTAAGCTGAATCAGCAGGTATGCTGAGATCACACTGGGGGTACATAGCAATGGGCAACATGGGTCAAGTCAGGACTCTACCTTATATGTTCACCCACTATACTGCAGTGGTACAGTTAGTGAGTTAGATGGTCACACACAATTTGCACAGCTACAGTATGTCACGATTTGTATGTGTATATGTATGTTTATGGTACCATTAGCCAAATGACTGTTAGCCCCTGGGTGAATGACATCACTAAGAGTCTTTTTGAGTTTCTCATAGCTGGCAAAATACAGCGCGTGAGCAGGCCCTGCCCCAACAGCGGTCACATTTAGCCCTCTCATCGGCCGCCAGACTCCCTCTGTGGCTATGATTCGTCGAAGAGCATCCATTACATTTCTGTAGCGAGCAGCAGGGTCAGGCTGGAGGCTCTGCATGCGTGTCTGGAAAAGAGGAAAGGGCGGAATGTAGTCAAATTTTAAGTCAACACTGATTTCCAGTCGTACTTTGGAAAGTGTGTAAACATCAGGTTCCAATGAGGTATAAGTTTTGTGTTAAGCTTGCTGAATTTGACGTGGATATGACACAAATTTTAAAAAAACTTCTGCAGTTTGTAGCAAAGAATAACACAACAATAAATGGAAGAGTGTGAATAAAGGGGCAAATAAAGGAAATGAGGTGTGTGACATTGTGTGTGGTGTTTTGTACATGCATAATTGAATCGACGGAAGTGTGGAGTTACAAGCTCCAAGGTCACAAGGGGACATAAGCTGACTTCCTGTAAGCCTCTTTACACACTGACCCTAAAGAAAAACCTGTCTTGCCATTGAGACTCCCATATTCATAAATGACATAATATATAAATATTTCTTGCACAAGTAACACAGCCATGTTCCAACCACCTGCCATTTTAGAATTATTAGTGAGTTGCCAGGAAACTATGGGAGTGTGTCTGTCTCTGAGAAACTCGCAACGACATAATCCCTGAATACCAAACTTCCAGCTCAACGATCTAATTTACACCCTGCTGCGTTTGTGCATGTAGTGGTCTAGCGGAGAATAAACATGGCTTAAAGTCACCGGACAGTACAGCTGTGGAATGCTGGGCTTAAAAAGAACCTGTGAACTGGGAACCATACTCCATACTTGGCACATAAACCTATACAGCATCTTACTGACTATGGTTGTTCTTTACCTTTGGATGTACCAAGGTCTTATAGTTGTGAACTTGCTGTGTATAATCTATCTGCAGTTTTGGAAATCATTATTAGACAAATGTGATGCAGAATTATTTTTCTGATCTTGATGGAGTCACACTGCACTTTTTCAGGTGTTTACAATTAACACTTTTACTGATCCCTCTTAGAAGTCTTTTAACAGTGACTCTCTAAATGTCCACCGCAATAAACAGTTATTTAGAGATTTGATATTAGTTTATATTGGCTGAAGTGTATATAGGACACTGACAAGAGCCATCATACTGTTCCAAAAACTGTTGGCTGTAAAATTTTGAAATGACACAATTAAATCATTGTGTTTCATATGTAATGCAGAGATTCTTTAAAAAAAATTTTTTGATCATACTTATTGCTTTATTTACCTGCATCAAGGAATATCAAACAAAACGATGAGAGCTGAGGTATTATTACATTGAATCTCTACAGATTTATTTATTTTTTAATCACAGGCAAGCTAAATATTATTTCCAAAACCATATTTATCTATTTACCAAGAGCAAGCTATGACCTTTGTCCCTAATATAAACACTGTGTTCACTTCTTTTTCAGGGAAAACTCCACAGACATTTTTTGGTATCTCTTCAAATTCCATTCGTCTGCACTGTGTTGTGTACACACTGCAACACACTTTCTTAAACCACAGCCATTTGCTACAATTTAGTTCACCAGCATTTTCCAAAACTATAATTACAACTTAAATAATAATCACAAAGAAGGGAAAAAACAAGAGTGAATTTGTGTACAGGAAAAACATAGGGATGAGCTGTTAAGATGCACAAGCGTGGGTGTGGTTTATGGAAAAAGAAAGGAATTTCTTGGATAAAGCCTGCATGTTTCTCAATTTTGTCAAATCTGTGTGCATTTTTTATTACATGGTTGTTGATGTGGAGCAGCAGAATTTATTTTGCTGAGTCACAATGACCCAAATCTCTTAGTTTGCACAGCGTAGTACTGAGAGAAGCAGTGGTGGCGTTTTAAACATGTTAGAGGTTGGGTAAACATTATTCTTACCTAAATTGAAACATGCCAAGGCTACAGGTGTAGGAGACAGCAATGAAGCACGGCTGTATGAACAGCTTTTCAACCTGACACAAACAGCTGACTAAAGTGAGCATATTGTCACTTCTCTTATCTCTCTGGCCTTGTGTCTGTGTTATACAATGATCACCTTTGAATGACCACCCTTAAGGGGCATTAAGTCACACTATCATACCAGCATTAAGTAAACCCCCAGAAATAGCATAAAACCACATGATTATCTTTGACCTAGTGAAGGTGCATGACTCACATGTGATTAGAAAAAGTACTTTACAAACAATTAGTGATAGTTTATGCAGCTGTAGGCCTGTTGCTCTAAAAGACAACATGGTATTGTTGTGCTGAAGTAGTTATATATGCACCACACTGGAAACAGCAGGGGCAAATTGTCTCAAAACTGCAGTGTAGTTCATTTCTGTGTGGCTGGTAATAATAGTGACAGACAGAGTGCAAGGTACTAGAAACAACGTTCAACCTGTGCCTTGAGTTTTGTCAACAGAAAGTAAAGCTCCCCAAAATCCTTAAATTAACTTCCAGCAGCTGTCACAGTCCTGTTTAACCACAACGGTCTTATTATGTGAAAACTTCTAATTTAACCACATATAAACATATTATGGGACCATAGCTACATTTGGGTGTTGACAGATACATATTCAAGCTAATTATGTTAAGTAGTTTTGCGCTAAGTGGCCACGTGGCGTCTTGGGTTTTTTTTCCCACCCTGCTTAAGGTCAGTATAAAAATTAACCAGCACTAAGATGCGTTGTAGTCTTAGTAGCAGGCTAACTAGTTAGCTAGTAAATGACTGGGCTGACCTTGTCCATAGAAACGTCAGCTCTGCGGCGTGTTTAGTTAGCCAGTAAGCTAGCATGCTATGCTAACAAACACACTCGCTTCAAGGTAAACAAGACAACTGCCCGTGAAAGCACACAATGAGACCACTTTAAAAGTTTGGTTTAGTTATCCACTGAGCTATGCTACCTTGACACAGTCGATGGGAAACATAAGGCAGTGCTCCATAATCCCGGCCACGGCTCCTGCAAACATGTGAGTGCTAGTGGAAGCTCCCTGTGGCAAACCCTCATAGTCTGGTTCAGAGTCCTCACTTTGATCTTGTGCACAACGTAAAAACTCAACAGTCTGGATTTCAGTCTCGCCTCCGATCCGGGGTGTCAGACTCCCCACGATACTTTCCGAAACTCCCCAGAATCTCCCCCCGAGCCAGCGAACTTCTGCCCCAGCAGAGGCACCAGCAACCCCCGGATCATTGCCTGTAGTCTCCGCTGTCATCCGACGCTTCCTCACAAATCCATCCGCTTCCATGAGAAATACGGTTATATGTTGAGTCTCAAAACGCGCAGCCACGGCGTCTTGGCGGGTGAAACAGGTGTATAAAGTTTTACATTCCTTTTTGGATGGATTCACTGTTTGGTGTCCGTTACTCCATCTCTTCCCCGCCTCTCGTCTCCCTGCCAGGGCTCAACACGAGAGGCCGAGGCGGACAAATACACATCCACCCACACTACAGGCCACGATCAGGAAGTGGGCTCTGATTGGCTAAAAGAGCCAAGACCTACGGATGTTATTGGCTGAGCAACAGGTCAATCATCAGTTCATTTTAGGTAAGGACTTCAAATCCTGTTGAGTTGCGTTCACCGTTAGTGTCGATGGAGAAACGAAACTGCGACGTTTAATCTCAGTCACAACAAATCTATGTAAAGTACGTCTACTGTGTGCGACTTTACACGTGTTTCCTAAATCGAGGTAGTAATAATGGCCAAATTATGGAATGAACAGGAGCTTCAACTGTAGAGATGTGATAAAATAGTAATATATATATAGATACATGACAAGACTAAAACTAAGTAAACGATAGATTATCTATAAAAAATGTAAAATGCCTAAAAAAGGAAGAAAGACAAAAGGGACAAAACTAGGCCTATGTAGAAGGTATAATGAAACTAAGAGGAAAACATCAAGAAAGACAGAAAAAGCATAGTAGACAACAAAATTACATGAAAGGCAACTATTCAAATGATAAAACCAAACAAAAGCAAAGCACACAACAACATAAAACAGGAAGATATGGTAGTTAGATAAAAACCACAGTAAACATGAAAGTTTATCAAGTTTGTCAATATGCTGTCCATGAAACCTTAGTACAGTCAAGGTGAGAGAGTGTTTCTCCAGGATCCAACTAAGTTAAAAAACAAAAAAAAGACACACATTTGCATTGACACCCCCACCCACCCTCACACATACACGCATCCCTAAGAGCAGGGGTCTCCAACCTATTCCACAAAGGGCCGGTGTGGCTGCAGGTTTTTGTTGAAACCAAGCAGCAACACACCAGACTTCAATCAATGAATCAACTGATCTCAGTCTGCAGAGAGTCAATTGGTCAAACTGTGAACTCTTGGTTGGTTGGAACAAAAACCTGCAGCCACACCGGCCCTTTGTGGAATAGGTTGGAGACCCCTGCCTAAGAGGCTTTCAAAGAAAAACGACCTTAGAATGACAATAAATAATTAAAATATTAAAACTAAGACTTAAATAATAAAGCTAAGACTAATAAAAACTGAGACTTAAAATATGGAGAAATTGTATACTAAAACTATAAAATATGTAAGAAACACCTTTAGACGAGCTAAAGGACAAAAACTAACAATTAGATAAGAAGCATAATAGATAAACCTATGTAAAGGTGAAACAATGAAACAAATCAAACCACACAATGATGTAATGAGAGAAAAATGTAAACGACAGAGGTTGACCTTCAAGACATGACTAAAACAAAGCAAAGATGTTTCATTTATTTTTTTGTGGATGATGTTATGTTTCCATTTAACTCAAGAGACAAGAGAGTTTATTCAACATTGTGAACAAATGTAGTGGAAAAGTCAGAAAAAATGTAAATATCAAGGGAAGCTGTGTTTTAAACTGGGCTCAGAAGGTCTGAAAACTTTGTTATAGCTTTATACCCTACATTGCATGTGTGGGGCAAATATCAATTTGATTATTGTTGAATTATTTTTCGTACTAAATTTGTCTTATAGAATTAGTCACTACTTCTTTTTCTGAGAAACTGAGAGCTTAAATATTTCAGAGAAAATGTAGTTGAATAAACAAATAAAATCCCACTTTGAGTAGCTGGGAAAGCAATGTCAAAAAGCTAAAATAGTAAAGCTATAGTAATAATTATAATGTACTATCATAAAATATGATGCATTCCCATAGAAATCTTATACATTGGGCCTGTAGCAGTGATATGAATCCAAAAGCATTATGAAAACACTGATAGAGACAATTTTACTGCACCATGACTACTTCAAGTTTTCCATTGGGAGATTAGTAGTTTTTTGGAAGTAAAAGAACTGCACGATTGATATATATGAAAGTAAAACAGAAAGGTAAGCCAGTTCAGTAAATCAATTAAAATACAAATACAGAAACAAATAATATGTGGGTAATTGTAGAGTCATTGATTGATTACTACATCGCTTAAATGACGCATTGTTGTCAGTTCTTTAAAAGCCTTTACAATGTACAGATCAGATAAAAATATTTCTAAACTGACACTAAACTGAACTCATTATATTAATTTATCAGAAAGCCATGTGTATATTACTGTTAAGTGTGACAAACCCATTGCTACTGTAACATTTGTTTGTCTTCTGCTAAAAGATAAATGTTTCCTATTCATTTTCTGGTTTAATTTGTTTAGTTAAGAGTCAAAGATGATCATGTAAATGTTCATAAAAGCTTAAAGTTAATTGACGCAATATCAGAAACAGTAAAGATTAAGAAGATACGACTCTTTCAACAAAATGTACTATTAACTGAATGAGTAAAAAAAAAAGAAAAAAGTCCATGTCCACTGTTATTGATCAAACTCCGTGGGTTTTACTGATGAATTAATGTTGCTGAAGATGACAGTGTTTCCACATTCACTACGGAGCCTCTGAAAATCTAAATGGATCAGATCTGATGACCATGTAAAAATGACAAACTGCATTTTACGCCAATTATTTACATTGATTGATGGGTTTAATGGATCAGAAGTTATTAAAACTTTTATAATGGAAGATGATTTTGTTAAGTTAATATATATTGATTGTAACTGTTCACAACTGTTTCGACAAAAATCAAAGACAATATCTCACTGAAAAGTAAATACACATGCAGTACACTTAACATAGATATATTAAGTCAGTGGTCTACAACCTTTGTTGGCTCATGACCCCATTTTTACATCACATATTTCTGACAGTGGTTAGCACTCGTGCCTCACAGCAAGAAGGTCCCTGGTTCAATTCCCACACCAGACCTTTCTGTGTAGAGTTTGCATATTCTCCTTCTCCTTTTCTTCAGGTACTCCAGGTTCCTCCCACCATCCAAACACATGCACTGATAGATTAATTGGTTAATCTAAATTGCCTATAGAGTGATTGTTTGTCTATATATGTTCAGCCCTGAGATGAACTGGTGACTCATACAGGGTGTACCCCGCCTTCACCCATTGTAGCTGGATTAGGCCCCCAGTGACCTCTGTGACCCTAGTGAGGATAAAACAGGTTCAGACAATGAGACAAGACATTTCTGATGAGCCCAGACATTCAAAATTGAGACTTTTTTATTGGTTAAAACATCATATAATAGTTTGCTGTACTATGTTGCACATTTTAGATGATATTTAGACTCTATAATGTCTATTATTATAGCTAGAGACAGAAAAGCTTGGTCAGTATATGTACAGTCAAGCCAGTTTGTATTTACATGGTTGACAATTAATACTGAATAAACAATAAGTCAAACTATGAATTATGAAAGAGCTGCAGCATCTGAAACTGACCACAATGAACATTTAACAGATAAAGAGCACCACAGTGCTTCAGCTTCAGCTCATTGTCCCTCTCAGGTCACCATATCTTTATTATTAGTCTTTTTTTTGCTTAATTTTTTTTTTTTTATCAATTATTAGACAGTTCAGTAACCCCATTTGAAAGGCTGGAAACAACTTTATTAAGGATTTGGTATTAGCATATATATATATATATATATATATATATATATATATATATATATATATATATATATATATATATATATATATATATATATATATATATATATATATACTTCCTTTACAGAAGCACACTTTATGTTTTGTTGTTTCCTGCTATTTTTACTCAATTTCCTTTCAAATCTGTGTGGGTTTCTTATGTATTAAAATTACTCTGAGCCAAATTAGACTTCCAATATAACTTTAATGCAGCTTAACATATAGTCAAAAAGTAAAACAAGTAATATAAAAAGTAACAGTTTTCAATGTGGCGACATGTTACAACAGTAAAAGGACTACTTCACACTAATATTGACTCATTCCAGTCAATATTTAATGATTATTAATGCTGATAGTTGTCAAATCGAGTCTATAGCTCTGACATCTGCACCAGTTCTTCTCTCTGCCTGGAGGAAAAGAAGCAACATTTTTCCAGAAAATTAGGTAATTGTGTTTTTCTGCAGCACCGTTATGACATAATTAGATTTGATCTTTTATTGCCTGGGAGAGCCTTCAAGGGCTGTAGTGTTGAATTTCTGCCGACAAAGGGGAATGAAGTGTTAATTTCTGCTTACAAGAACAAAATCCCCTGCTTATGATCTAGTTATGGTTGATTGGCTGTTGTCCGCAGACGTTCCTTAAAGGAAAACCAAGCAGACAGCATGTTGGGATCATTTCTCTTCTCTGAAACTAATGCTACTCTAATACACCAAGGGAGCGGCAGGTTGGGTCTGGCGGGAAACCCTAGATCGCCATAACACCTCATTTCATTCCTTCTACCACGAGAGTGCACAATCTATACAAGCCGGAGGAATTGTTTTACACTGTCTAAGCAAAACATAGTCAAAAATTAACATTATAAAGAGGAGATGGGGAAGTAATTTGCTTATGCACTGCTGTGTTTTGTGTCTTTTTGGTTTTTGCACCTATTACCATCTGTCTACTCTGTGGATTGCTGCTTAGGTCAACAGCCTGATTTAATGTACTTAGTTTATTGATGCATTGTAAGTGAACCACTAGGCCAATATGACATCTTCAACAGCAGCACTAAGAAATCATTGTGTCTTAAGAGCCCATCTTAAAACTCTTCAGACGTGCTCTTACATAGTCTTGATGACTTTCGTCCAACTCTGCATCTATTGCACTAAGACGACAAGGCTTTAATATTTTTAATCATATGCCAAAAGTCAGTCTTCATGAACAAATGCATGGACTTATTTGTGATGGGACAGTTTTTAATTTCCTTCAAGTGTTGTTTGGGAAGAAATTGAGTGTTTTTGACATTTTATAAAATAATGCTCTAAAAAAACATGAAGTAATTTTCAGTGAAATGTAGTCATGTGACATGTTTTGTCTTCACATTTCAGTTTAAGGTGTTTAATGAATTAAAGAGGCCAATTCAGAAATGTGTATTTTAGTTAGAGTATTTTGGAAAAATAAATAATATTTTCTTTATTTCATCCATATTGTGCATCTTTAATTGTGTCCATTTTAAGATTGTCCCATAATAGTTTCTAGATTTGATTATAATCTGTGGATTATGTTTGCACTGTAACCTAAAATTTGACTAAAATTTTACTTGTATACATTTCGAGTGTTTACTGCTGCTAAATTGGAATGTCAGGTTCTTTGTATTTTTTTAATCTTATGGTTTAATTATTTTATTATATATATGTTTTTTTTTTTTTTTTTTTTTTTGTTATCGTACGTTAAAGGCATTTTAAGGAGCTCTCTATTTAGACAAGAGAGGTACCCTTGAATATTGAATTAATGGACAAAGATCAGTATTTGAAAGAAAAAATAGTAAATCTTACTGTTGCAAATATAATTTGACAAATAAAGCAAATTTAAAGGTTCAGTGTGTAGAACTGTCTCTTTCCAATAATTCCTCTAATTACTGATTAAAATGGGATGAAATGGTCCCAGATTAGTTAAAAGATTGCTATGTTCAATTACTTTTATCCTATAAAAAATAGTCTAAATGGGGTCCTGACGAAGATGGTCGCATTATTGGCGCTCTCCGATGGTCTTACTAAAAAATAGGGCTGGAACGATCTGCTTTTATGCTGAATCGATTCTTTTACAATTTTTTGGTGCCGATTAGATTTAAATAGCTATTCTTCTATATTCCCGACATTCCCCATTTTTCGCTTACCTTTTTAACACCAGACCATGTGAAAAAGCTAAATGACGATGCCTACAGATCATATCAGGAGCCATATTTCCCAAAAAATGCACATCATATGTGAGTCAGTTAAGATTTATTCAGCAGTAATATATTTGAACCAGACTTTGGAAAGTAAACTGCTACATTTATCTGCACACAACACAAATAGGAGCCTTTAAATTAACATACTTCATAATAAAGTGTACTTTAAAGTGTACATGTCCAGTTCTGCTCTTCCCTTCTGTTAGAAAGGCCACGCACTTTAATTGTTGTTGATTGTTTAACTATATTTATTCAGGAACAACTTAGTTTCTCAGGATTTTCAGATATCCCACGCTGTTGAACACACCAGAGATGTTACGAGGGTCTTGAATGCACCACCTCCGACTTTAGAATTAACCGCTGTGTTGTTGCTAATCACCCTCTTTTGTCCCAACTCTAATTCATATACTCCTGGTTTATTACTGTGTGTAAATAACACAAGGTGAGATTAATAACACAAACAGTTGGAATAGATATTAGCATAGTGTATTGTTTATCTGTGCATAACTTAATGCTGTTTAACGCTGGTGTGTTGTTGAAGCTAATATGATAATAAGCTAGCTGTCTCTGTGTGCCTTCTGTGAGGTGATTTCTGTGTATTCCATGATGCATTATATACATCTGAGTGACTCATACAGTTGTCTAAGGTCTTTTTTTGAAAAAAAAAAAAAAAAAAATCTATTTAAAAATTGTAAAACAAAAAAATCCCAATACATATGTGAATCGATTTTTTTTCTCCCACCTCTACTGACAATATAACAGGGATAGACATTTCGGGAGACAGTAGCCTTAAACAGTCATGATATTTTGGTATATTTAACAAAACCCAATTAATACACTATTTAAATATCTAAAAGATTTTGGTAGCTATGCAGGTTATAAACTAAATGTGGTAAAAACACAAATACTAACTTTAAACTATCAACCTTCAGAAACCTTACACAAAGAATTGCATCTGAAATAGAATAATATGGACTGAAGATATATAAATATGCTTGTATTCACAATCAAGTTCTATTGTTTACTTAATTAATCACTCATTTCTTTGTATAACCATTAAATAAAGTATAATATGTTGTCTACCTCAAATAACTTCTCACACATGCAATACTGACAATGTGCTACATGACTAACCTTGCATTCCTCTTTACCTCTAAATCATCTTGTTATCTATCACAGACCGGTGGTGAAGTTCCGTTCTGGTTTTGAACAAAGTATCAGTATACAGGTTGAAGGACAACTCTCCCCCATCCTGAGTGCAGCTGTGTTCCTATGGCAATGAGGGCGTGCATCATCAACCCCAGCCTGCAGAAGATAACTATAAAATATTACTTCTATGTTTTTTGTGTGTTTTCTTCTCTCTGTAGTACTCTTAAGTCCGGACCAGAACACAAAACCCAGATATTTGTCGTACATTTTTCTAGATTTCTTTGTGAGGGTTAATGGTAATAAAACTTCTGAAACTTTATTTTTGGATCCTGGTGGTTTCTTCCCAATAAAAACGAACACGAGTAAGATGAAACTAAAAGCATACATTTTCCTACAGGACACATTGAAATATTTAGGGGTGGTCGTTCCTATGGATATCTCAGCAGTATACAAATATAACTATGAGGACTTAACATCCACAATTAAGCAGGATATTTAAAGATGGTCTGCCATTCCCTTTATGAGCTGAACTCAAAGAATTGAGACTATTAAAATCAATATATTACTGAGATTCCTATTTTTGTTCCAGGGTGTCCCAGTTCAAATAACTAAAAAAGTAGTTTGGGAAAAAAAAAATCATATCTTGAATAATTTGGCTTTGGAAAAAGCCCAGAGTAAGATTGAAAATATTACAACTCCCCAAAGAAAAAGGAGGACTAGCAGTGCCCAGTTTACAAGGCTATTACAATTCAGCACAAATTAAACCTTTAATTAATTTATGCAATCCTAATTTCCATGCACGATGGAAAGACATTGAGATGGTTGTTGTATCTAACCCTCCACCACAGGCAATGATGGGTAATAGGGACTATGAGGTTGAAAATCCATGCCTCAATACCAATTTGAAGTCTTGGTTGGATGCAAAGAATGACTATAAATTACATGAAAATCTTAAGATTGTAAGATGGTGTGCATTTGACACTGGGTTTAAACCAAATCAAACAGAACATTTCACAGTTGGATATGTAAAGGAACCTATTATTCCTTAACTTATAAAGGATGGATGAAGGATTTCGAAACACTCAACAAAACCATAACATAGAAAAACAAGATATATTTACAGATATTTGCAATTATGACACAACATTATTCAAGAAATTTGTCTTCCGACTGATAAGCACGAGCCAATTGTCAAAGAAATATTAGATTCATACAACGCTAAGGTTTAATATCTAGATTATACAAAGAGTTAATGAGCAAAAAATTATATTCTACACAATATATAAAAAAATAAATGGGAAAAAAGGGCAACATTGTACTAATTGATGAAGAATGGCACAACTATTCTGATTGGTATTTCTGGAAATGTAGAAATACATATTCATGGTGAGAATTTATTTGGAATTGTTTGATCAGGTTTTTTGTTACAACAGAAACGGAATTATAAAGGGGAGGAGCCTAAGTGTGGAAGTCAAGACGCCAATCATTGGCACATATTTTGGGACTGTCCAAAAATACAACAATTCTGGAGGGATTTTCACAGGGAAATAACTTTGATATTTAAGATATTAATACCTTTTGAATTTAACACTCTAATTATGATGAAAATTGAAATGCAATCTGACAACTTGTATCTCTATAGAATTCTCACAACAGCTGTAAAGACAATGGCTCCTCCCCTTTTCACCAAATCTGGAGAAACGGATGGATATTGTAAGCGAAATCTACCAGATGGAAAGACTAACCTTCTCAGTCGGACTGCAGACTTACAAATATATCAAATTATAGTCGAAATGGTCACATTATTTTTTTAATCAATATGGACAATCAGCCAAAAATCTGGACCCCTGAGACAAGCAGAAGGACACAATAGTAAAATAAAATACAATATAACACAAAGAGGCAAGAACAGCAACACATTTGTGTGTGTACATAAATATGTGTGCGTGTGTGTGTGTGTTTGTGTGTGTGTTTCAGTGTATTCATTGTATTCATTGTAAAAAGAGACCACTGTATTAATGGGACAAGTGTGCCCCCTGGTGGTCAGTATCATAATGACGCACCTCTCTGCAGGAATGTCAAATATGCAAAACAATTTCGACTCATTCCCAGTGTTACAAATGATTATTATCAAACCTTACTAGTATCTGAATAGTTAGTTTCACGTTTGCACTGATGTTAACCGGAGTATGTTTGCGCACTGTGCGTAAATGCGCAAACTATTCCATGGATCTCCCCCAGTTTGCTGTTGCAGCCACTGTAGGAGTTTTTTAAGGCGGGATCAAACTTTGGGACACAGCTTGGAATTTTAAGTACTCTACGTTTTCTGACAGGAAACCCGGATCTACTCGTGAAAAAGGGGCAGTGAAAGGGGAAGGGAAGAATGGTGAGACACTCTTTGGTGAGCACGAAAGGAACTTTGACCATGGCTGCAGCGGTGTGGACGGACCGAGGACGCAGGGCTGGGACTGTGGTGAGGACAGTGGCGAGATCCAAATCCAGCCACAGTGCTTTAAAATCCCGCTATGACGCACTGATCATCGGAGGAGGTGAGATTAAAATAAATAAAGACAAGTCTGGCTGGTACCACATCCACTTTGTTTGAAAAATAAAGTCAGAGAGATTTCATAAGTTTAACCCAAACCAACCACTATTTACACAGACTTAAAAAAAAAAAAACAACCCTGCACCTTTTGTAGGAATTATAGATAAACACGTACACCTATTTTGGTCTAAACTATCAAGATATATTATTTACACTGTCTACCCTGATTTTGCTTTGAAATAGGAAAAATATACGCTTTGATTTTGTTATCTATGACAGGAATGATAATAATATAAAATAATATATCATATAAATAATATAATATAACAATAATAATAATAATAATAATAATAATAATAATAATAATAATAATAATAATAATAATAATAATAATAATAATAATAATAATAATACATCTCATATTCTCTTAATAAGAAAGCTGTAAAGTCATACTCTCTTTTTATGTTTCTGTTTTTTTTTTCTCGACTATTATTTCCTTGTCATCACACCTGGCAGGATGTTATGTTTTTTTTTTAATGCAAAATCTATGCAATGATTTTTGACAAATAATAATAATTAAAATAAAAAAAGAAAGAAATACTTACAAAAGCTTGCCCCAACCAAAAAAATAAGAGGAAAGGTCTCTTTCCTCTTGTGTCTCCAAATGTGTCTGTTCTTGAATCACTGATACAACATGTAAAAGTTATGCAATTCCAACAAGTTTACCTACAGTATAGTAACCTTTAACTGACTGTTTTTGCTTTATAAGATTTAAGATCTTTGCATAATCACACTTGTGTCCACAGTTCAACTTTGAACTCACTCAGATTGGCTGTAAAACATGTTTGCAAAGCAGTTTATACAAAATGGTAACTGTAAGTGAATCAGCCTACACATTGGACATGTGTGCCTTATCCCATGCACTGCCATTCATACCATTATTGTAACTTTGCTCTTCTTGATAAGCCTGATTTGCAGTGACATGTTTGAGTGTAAATCAGGTGCTTGTTATTGATATTAGACTTTAATTAAAAGCTTTTTCTTTAACAAGGCTTTTTTTTCTGTTATAATATCTCCATGACGTGAGTGACCACTAGTCTTAAAGTATGTTAAAATGTGAGAAAGCATCAGATCAGCACCATTAAAAGGTTGTTTTATGACATAGTTTTCACACAGTATGTCAGTAAATATGTGTTTCATTGTGTCCAGCTGAGTGCAACTCCATGAAAAACAGGTTCATAAGAAAATTGTCAATCACGTTTTTTTTTTTTCATGCCTTAGGAAGAATAAAAACACTCAAACATGAAGATTATTAAAGTGAATGCATGAAATTGTTAATGATATTTTCTGTTTTTTTGCAGGACATAATGGACTGGTGGCAGTGAGTTCATGCATTGTGTCTTGTGCTTATACTGGATAAGTTCAGATTGTATAAGAGGAGTTGGGTGTGAAGGTTTAAAGGTAATGTGTGCATGTGCAGGCTGCCTATCTCCAAAAGGGAGGAGTGAAGACAGCAGTCCTGGAGCGCAGACATGTACTGGGAGGAGCTGCAGTCTCTGAGGAGATCTTCCCTGGTAGGAACTCTGGGTCGGAAAGAATCCATCAAAAATGCAAAAAAAAAAAATCTACTATGATGTTGATAACTGCTATTGCTTTGCTATTCCAATGTTAGATGGATGTCATTTTAACCCTTTAACTTCTGAGACTTTAACCGTTCCAGTCAAAAATTAAAAAGATAAGCAGCAAAATGGACAATAACAACCAAAAATGTATAATAAACCAACAAAATAATAAGTAACATGAACAAAATAAGACACAAATGGCACAAAAGGGAAGAAAAATAATAAAATACAATGTTAAATGTAGAAATATAAAACAAAATAAGGAATAAAATGAACAAAAACAAATAAAAATGTACAAAATAATAACTTTGTTAAAATAAACTAAAATGAAGTATGAATAAATAAATAATATTGTAGTTTGGTTCAGGTTTAGACTTGGCTTTTCTTTTCTGTTTATCTTCATATTTCAGATCCATGAACAAACCTCAGTAAAATTACCGTAAAAAACAGTCATTTTTTTCTGAATATTGAAACTAACGTGTCATCACTGACGTATCAGGGGTTAAAGGGTTAACCCATATCTACCTAAAACACTACTGTTGACCCAAACCATTTATTGATCTGAACTGTAGATATCCTATCCATATATGTAAATAATCAATGCAATATACAGTTGATCATATATTCGTGGTCATCACATATGACCCTTTTGGATGTTCAGAGGCTTCATAGTGAATGTGAACTTATTCACCAGTCAAACCCTTGAGCTGTGTTCAAAAACCACATACTTACCTACCACTGTACTTGTATTAACTTTTTGAGTATGCAGTGTGTTTACACTGGCAGTTTTCATTTTTTATTGATTTGTACACCAGAAGTTCCCAGGTGCATACTAGATTCAGCAGAAATGTTGAGTATGCATCATGAGTTTCCTACTCATACTGACATTGCCCAAGATGCAATGCGATATGTCATTCGATTATCATTCTCTTGCCAAGATGCAGACGACACCAGAGCTGCGTCCGAATTCACTCCCTAACCACCATATAGTGACCACTCCGTTTTATAGGGGTGTAAGATTCGGACACCTAACAAGTTTGTGTGCAGATTCGCTTCTTGTTTACAAAGTAAAAGCCCAGATTTATCAGTGTGGTAAAAAGAAAGGGATGTACAACAAAATTATAAATATGTGATATTTAGACAAATGAACGCCACATTTGGCATCTAAAGAGGCACTTTAAATACATCAGTGAATTGATTTATATATTTTAATCAGGCGATAAAGAGTTTAGAGCTCAAGTGAAAGTAAAGAAATGTGTCTACAGCGCTCGCTAGAAAAGTGAAAATAGTTTGTATTAGGCTAGATTAGAGCTATGAAAATCAGTACACGTGTTTTTTTTAAAAAAATTAGTACACATGTTTTTTGTTTTTTTTAAATCAGTACACATGTTTTTGTTTTGTTTTGTTTAAATCTGTACACATGTTCATCATATGGATGACGAACAAAAAAAACCCCTTAAAATGGCTCCCGTACAGTGTCTGCACGGGAGCCATGGACGACAGGATCTGCAGTTTCTCGCCTGTGCCGACCTGTGACCCCGGACCACTGCCCCTGCCTGTCTGGACCAGCCCCCCTTCCTGCATTATATATGGACGTTCATCTATAGCCTGTCCGTCCATGGGAGTGGATATCTCCTTCAATGTGGTTCTCCTCCACATGTCTTCTTTTTCCCACTGGGTTTTGAAGTTTTTTCTTGCTGAGAAGGAGGGTCTAAGGACAGGGGATGCCTGGGACTTTTTCATGTATCTCTGTAGTTGATTGTGTTTTTGTAAAGCCCTTTGAGACGACTTTGTTGTGATTTAGGGCTTTATAAATAAAATTGAATTGAATTGAATTGAAAATGGCCACGCCCATAAACCATCAGGAAGTCCGCCATCTTCTTTTCCGGGTGGTACTGCAGCTATATTCAGTTATAGGGATATAGTTTTTTGTTTGCCAAGTGTAATATTGCAATCGATGCTATATGACTGTGTCACTATGCGACAAAAGAATGCATTTTCTGTGTAATATATACATTTTGCCCTTTTGGATACATGTCAAATGGCATTTCAAGTCTCATTCCACCTGCCATCATCTGGTTGACAGCGTCAGCTAGCCTTGGGAAGCTATATTAGACCATTATGTAAGTTTATAATGATATATAACATAAAATAATGATATTGTAACCTACTTATAGGATATGTGTTTTATTTTTTTTTCGCATCACATCAGCCGCCCACACTCAACAACAACCCCACTTCCCGTTTTCTCTTTCCCACCGATGCACAATGTCCTAAAAGTAGGTTGGATATGTGTTTTATTTTGAAAGAGACAACCGGAAGTGAGGTTCTTGTTGTTGAGTATGAGGTTTTTGATGTGATGCGGAAAAAATAAAAGAGCCAATGAAGAGCAGCAAAAAGTGGCGTCTGTCTCTTTTTTCATTGCTTTATTTATTGTTGTTCGTGTTCTAGTCGTAAATAGTCGCAAGTCTCCTTGGCCAATCAGCACCCATTAACTGAATGCTAGCATGTTGAAGGAAAAAAAACTTCCCAGTCTGTAGGTCAACAAAAGCACGAGTAAGTTTCGATTTCACTTCTGATATAAAATACATATCAGAGGTACGAAAAGAACAAATATTTTTTGGAATCTAGTGAACAAGTGTCAAGTCTGTTTTATTTTGTCCGTGATTAGTTTGTCTGCTCACTGCTTTTTCTTAATTGGAAGTAAAAAACATAAACCAATTAGTGAAGAGACAATTTAAGTTGATTATAATTATCTACTGAGAAAAGGGTTTCAATCCCAAGGGGGGACAGAATAACCCCCAGGTTCTTTTGATTCTTCACCTTGAAGTAACACACAACCAGGAACACAATATTATGAATAATGAGAATCCAGAAACAATTGTTCATTCTCAATAATATGTATATTCAGAAAATATTAACAGAGATAATACAAAAGCAATCAGTAGATCATGAGCCACGAAACCTCAGTTGAGACAAAGTTGAGTTGAGACAAAGATAGAAATTTAGGCCTGAAATAGACCAGTGGACAGTACTTGTGAGATTACAACGTGTACTATCATCATCAAGAAGATGTCTGGCCCCGAGGGTTTGTGCTCTTACAGTCTTACAGTTTTTTTTATACCTGTCTCTTCCATGACATCTGGTTTCTATCTACCCTATTTCTGGGGTGGGTATTTTCCCCAGAAACGTTGAACTGTTTTCTAACTGGCATAGCAGGTGTGAGTGTAAGCGGTGATGTGACCTATTCTTTCTCATTAGCATATCCAAATAATGGTTTTGTTTTCCTTTACTTCAATATTTTGTCTTGATCAGTGGAAATTTTCCACGACCTTTTGGCCTTTCGGTCTCGCTTTGCACTGTTCTCTGCAACCTTTTGGCCTTTCACTTCCCCTGATTTGAACTATGCTGATGGAAAGTCTGTCATATCTTGTGTGGTGTACTTAATACAAGTATATAATCCCTAACACAAGTACTTTAGAAAGTATCAATTTAGCTGTTTAGCCCCATAGGCCACAATTCAACATTTTTACTGTACAATGGGCAGTAATGGAGAGTGTTCAGGCCCTATTAGAAAGGCTCTGGCCTCACCCTGTCGATTTTTGCTCAGATAGGAGCACAATGCATTGTGGATTTTCATGTACTATGCTACAGTGTAAACGCTTTGCATACTGTCTGATCGTTGAGTAGACAGTACGGAGTATGAATAGTATGAGTATGGAAGTATGTAGTATGTGTTTTTGAGCACAGCCTTGGAGTCTGATCTATGATAGTGGATGGACACGCTTGATTTATGTTCAATTAATGATATATTTTGTGATGAAGTCATTTTTTTCTTTAGTTTTCTGTGTTTCTGATATAATAAAACACAACATTAATCTGAGTTTTTATGAACATCTACATAATCTGTAAGTGAAATATAGGAAAATACATGATTTACACAAAAACCTATTTATAATAAATGGTAATAAATCAAGAAACAATATTTAAATAAAAAAATTGGGAACTGCCAGAGAAGGGTCTCTATGGTTTGATATATATCATACAGTCGTATATTGTGTTGTATTATTCTGAAGAGGAATGTACAGATAATAGTTTTTATTCTTATTTGCAGGTTTCCACTTTTCAAGATGCTCATATTTACTCAGTTTATTACGACCTCACATATATGCAGATCTGGAGCTTAAGGTGAAAACAGTTTTTATAATTCTGAATATAATATTAACCTACTCCTATGAAGGGAAGGCAGGGGTAATGTTTTTGGTTCAGTGTGTTTGTTTGTTAACCCTGTAGTAGCAAAAACTATTGGTTGAACTCATACAAAATTTGATTTTAAATATGCCAATGACCTACAATGGATGTCATTTCCCCCATTTACTTATGTGCAAAAATTCAAATGTCTGTAGCAGCAAAACTATTCGTTGAATTCATACCAGATTGAATTTAGGGAATGTAAGCACCCAGAATAAAGTTTTTACACTTTGGGGAAAACAGGTCAAAGTTTAATTGTTTTAATACATTTCTAATATATTTTTTCTTCTCCCATTTACTTATAATGGGCAAGATTTCAAATGTAAATAAAAACATAAATTTTGTTCCAATTTACTTCAAACTTGACACATATATAGACGTATGCTGACATCAGCACATATTTAAACATGATAGCATCAGCTGGACTAATACCAGAATAAGCTACAGTGGGTGGGTTTGTTGTGCCTGACACCACTTGTTTATAATGTCATTCATTTGTCCCCTAATGCATGTACACAGAAACATGGGCTGAAAGTGTATATGAGGGAACCTCATGCTTTCACCCCCATGCTGGAGGAAGGAGTGAAAGGAGCCCTGCCCAGGTCACTCACCCTAGGTTCAGATCCAGCTCTGAATCAGATGGAGATTGGTAAATTCTCACAGAAGGATGCTAAGGTGATTTAAACATTATACAGATAAATAACACTGGGGAAGAGTTACGTCTGAGAACTGTTTTTAACAAATTTCTGTGTGCAGAATCCAAAACTGATCTATTTTTGCCTGTCATGTCAAGTTTTTGAATGATAGCAGTGGTTCTCAAAATGTTTTCAGTGATGTACCCCCTTAGAAACATATTTTTAGTCAAGTACCCTGTGACATGGGCAAACATTTTTGAAAGAAAAAAGAGGCACAGCAAAATACACGGCAAAATCAGTGTTGGATTTTTTACATCTAAATTTATATCAGGTGTCAGAGCCTGTGGATGTAAATTCCATTAAAACATACACTTCCATGAAAACATACACTTCCATTAAAACATACACTTCCATTAAAACATACACTTCCATTAAAACATACACTTCCATGTACTTTCTGCATTTTGGAGGCTCTGGTTTTGCCTTCTTTTTCACTTGTTTATCCGTACTTTTGCTGCGCATTGTCCACGTCTCCATAGTTATTGTTATCACAGTGACAGGTTGTTGATGGGTGTGCTGGGTCAGTGGGTTAAAGTAACTTGGTGGAGGGGGGATCAATACTGAATATAAAATTTAGTGCATGAACACACGTTTATATTTTATTGAAGTCTTTTACAAAATAACTTTTGCCAAGACTTATTATTAGGATGAACGTACTGATTTTTTAAAAGAATTTTGAAAAGCTTCACGTACCCCGTGCAGTACCTCCACGTAACCCCAGGGGTACGCGTACCCCCATTTGAGAACCACTGAACTATAGGAGCCCTGTTTTCTTTAAAAAAAATACATGAAAAAATAATATAAAAAAAATAAACATTTTCAAATATTGACATTCAATGAAATATGACAGAAACAGGCATGACTGCAATGTTTATTTAACACTATTATGATTTTACAAAGGATATAGCTACTGTAGTTCTACTGTAATTGTACTGACCGATGGGCACTGTCACCATGGTAACTGTGCAAAGAAGTTTCCACATAGCTGTAGATGAGTCCACTTGTTAATCATGTCATGTCTTACTACAGCTAATCAGTGGAATTTTGCTTATCTAGAGGGTAAGCTGTGGAGAAAAAAACTTGATGTGCAAGAAAAAAATGACTGCAATTTTGGAATCACTATGACAATTTTAGTTTTAAGAAAAATAAAAATGTAACTCAGCAACTGTAATTCTCCATTTTACTCTGCAACGTGGGTATTTCATTGTAATATTACCCAGAATAAGCTTTTTTTTTTTTTAAATACTTAATCCATTCTTTCTTTTCTTCACTCATGAAGGCCTATGCAGATTTCAATGCGTATCTAGAGAAACTGGCAGAAGCTATCCACCCCCTCCTGGATGCTCCACCTGTAGATATCCTCGGTGTCACAACTGGACCACTCAGGAAGCGATTGGTTGCATCTAAAACTCTGAAGCCTATTATTAAATGTGGTCAGTGAATGTCTGTAAAGTCCATTTTGTTTGCGCTGTGGTTTGTCCCACAACAATTAACTGATAACCACATGTTTTTATGTGAAAAGGTCTGAAACTGGGCAGACACATTCCAGACTTTTATGAGATTGTAACTGCACCCGTAATGAAGGTAGGTTATAACTGACAACTAGTTTTACATTTAAGCACCATTCAGTTTCAGCTGTTCCATGACAAACTCCTGTTGTGTGTTTTTTTTAAGATACTCAATCAGTGGTTTGAGTCAGAACCTCTGAGAGCAACATTAGCTACTGATGCTGTAATAGGAACCATGACCAGCCCCAGTACTCCTGGTAGTGGGTAAGATGCGTTAACACAATACAATACAGTACAATACAATACAATACAATACAGTACAATACAATACAATACAATACAATACAATACAATACAATACAATACAATACAATACAATACAATACAATACAGTACAATACAATACAATACAATACAATACAATACAATACAATACAATACAGTACAATACAGTACAATACAATACAGTACAATACAATACAATACAATACAGTACAATACAATACAGTACAATACAGTACAATACAATACAATACAATACAATACAGTACAATACAATACAATACAATACAATACAATACAATACAATACAATACAATACAATACAATACAATACAATACAATACAATGCAATACAATACAATACAATACAATACAATACAGTACAATACAGTACAGTACAATACAATACAATACAATACAATACAATACAATACAGTACAATACAGTACAATACAATACAGTACAATACAGTACAATACAATACAATACAATACAATACAGTACAATACAGTACAATACAATACAATACAATACAATACAATACAGTACAATACAATACAGTACAATACAGTACAATACAATACAATACAATACAATACAGTACAATACAGTACAATACAATACAATACAATACAATACAGTACAATACAGTACAATACAATACAATACAATACAATACAGTACAATACAATACAGTACAATACAGTACAATACAATACAATACAATACAATACAGTACAATACAGTACAGTACAATACAATACAATACAATACAATACAATACAATACAGTACAATACAGTACAATACAATACAGTACAATACAGTACAATACAATACAATACAATACAATACAGTACAATACAGTACAATACAATACAATACAATACAATACAATACAGTACAATACAGTACAATACAATACAGTACAATACAGTACAATACAATACAATACAATACAATACAATACAGTACAATACAATACAATACAATACAATACAATACAATACAATGCAATACAATACAATACAATACAATACAATACAATACAATACAATACAATACAATACAGTACAATACAGTACAATACAATACAGTACAATACAGTACAATACAATACAATACAATACAGTACAATACAATACAATACAATACAATACAATACAATACAATACAATACAATACAATACAGTACAGTACAGTACAGTACAGTACAGTACAGTACAGTACAATACAATACAATACAGTACAATACAATACAATACAATACAATACAGTACAGTACAGTACAGTACAGTACAATACAATACAATACAATATAGTACAATACAATACAATACAATACAATACAATACAATACAATACAATACAATACAGTACAATACAGTACAGTACAATACAATACAATACAATACAATACAATACAATACAATACAGTACAATACAATACAGTACAGTACAGTACAATACAATACAATACAATATAGTACAATACAATACAATACAATACAATACAATACAATACAATACAATACAATACAATACAATACAATACAATACAGTACAGTACAGTACAGTGCAATACAATATACTTTACTGCACTATACTACACAGTAAAAAATACAGACATAAATTAACTAGGGCTGTCAAATGTTTAACTTTTAATCAGATTAATAATCACAGAGTTGCTATAGATTAATTTTGATGAATCATGTTTAAAACACTATGTTTCTTGATTGTTTTGTCTTGACCTTTTGCCTTTTGTACTCAGATGTCCCACAAAATATACAAAAATACACTAAGAAACCAAAAAAATGCAGAGGAAAAAAAATATACAAAGCACACTACGATCCACTAAAATTTCTCCCCCAAAATAAAATTACCGGGTAACACAAATACAGTGATGGTAAATCCAAAAAATATTCAAAAACTCTTCTAAAATTAAGAAATTTGATAAAATATCCTAAATATATGCTAAATTGTGAAGATATATGAAATTAACATGTTTATTCAACACCTTCAACAGTCTCAACTAAAGAACTGTCAACAACTGTTCCATTTAATTGTGTTAACATTTTTAATTAGATTAATCCTTATGATGGATCATGAGTTAATAGATTAATTTCGACAGCCCTAATATTAACCAATATTGACTAAAATTGATCTAAAATGTTTAACTTACTGAGTTAATCTTATTTATACAGGGTGTATAATTTCTGTAAATGCAGTTTGAACATCCAAATGGGTCATATCTGGTGACCATTAAAAGATGGCAGAGGCTCTGTAGTTACCACGGAAACACTGCCATCTTCTCCAACATTGATTCACCAGTATAACCTATGGAGTTGGATCACTGACAGTGGATGGAGACAATTATTTTATGTTCAGTTAATGATGTAATTTGTAAAAAAGAAAAAATATATATCCAGTTTTGTCTGTATTAGATATAATAACCATCAACTTTAATGAACATCTACATCAGGGGTCTAAAACTTTTTATTTCATTATTTTCAGAGTCCAGATTTAGCCCAATTTGTGGGCTGGACCAGTAAAATAATTGAATAACCTGTAAAAAAAAAATGACAGTTCCAATGTGTTGTCTTTGTTTTAGTGCAAAAAACACCCCCTATTAAATTATGCTAATACTTATTTTTATAAACTATCCACATAAAGAAACTGTGAATACCCTAAAAAAAAAAAAAACTCAGAAATTTCTAAAAAAAAAGAAAAAAAAAGTGAAACTTACAATATTATGCTTCAACTTTTTTCTACATGTGCATTATGGATGGAATCTACAAAGACACAAAACACTTAGTAACAGAAGTAGACAATTGTTAAAATTGTGCAGAATTTTCTTCAGACATTTGATTGTGTTCATATTTGTTCAGGTTATTTACAATTTATTCCTACAGGTTAGTTTGTAAATTTTTTCATCGGTCAATCTTAATTTTTGCACTAAAACAAACACATGTATTTGAAGTTGTCATTATTTATTGGGATAATGTATATTATTTTCGTCACATCACACAGAGAAGAAAATTTTATGCTGTTATTATCCCATCCCCGCGAAGGGGAGAGGGGTATTGGGTTTGAATTGGTTTGTTTGTTGGTCTGTTTTTAAGCAGGTTTCTGCAAAAACTACTGGAAATTTTCAGCAAAGGTCTAAAGTGGTCCAGATTAGATCCCATAAAATTTTGGTGAATATAGGTCAAAGGTCAAGATCAGTCGCTAAAAATGTGTTTTTGCAATGAGAGATACGGCAAATCAGGTCAAATGTGTGCAAAGGGAGCGGAGTTTGTTGTGCTGGGCACCACTTGTTTTATTTGAGATCATATTCATTTGCATGTGGAACCTGAATTAAAATCTAAAATGAGTTTTGACAGCCTTGACTGTGGAATTTTGCCAATTAATTTCATGGACCAGTTTGGAACCTTTGTTGGGCCACATTTGGCTGCATGTCTGAGACCCCTGATCGACATAATCAGTACATTAAATACAGGAAAATACATGATTTTCATTTAAAAAAGTAAAATACAAAGCATAATATTAGAGTAAATAGTGCTAAATCACATCAGAAAGGTTAAAAGCAGAAAAATCCATTTGGAAACTGCCACAAAAGTAACACTGAGTCTTTATTGGTTGAAGAAAAAATATATAGAGCCTATAAATAGTGTGCAATAGGGATATGTACTGTATGAAATATAAAATTTGCATTAAAAAAAAAGAGCAACTATGAGTGTAAACATACATACAGTACCTAAAAAAACTGGGCAGATGGCAGCAGGTCAAACAGGTGATGGACAGAATTCAGTCTCAACTTTAACTCTTATAAACTATGATTTTGTGATATTCCTTTGAAGGTATGTACTGTTGCACCATGTGATGGGAGGGCTGGAAGAGGAGAAAGGATCATGGGGATATGTGGAAGGAGGAATGGGAGGAGTGTCTCAGGCTATTGCCAAATCTGCTCGATCCTACGGTGTGGATATTTTTACTGAGAAGGTAATTTAAAACTGATACCATTATTATCCCCATAAAGGAGAGAAGGGTTTGTCTGTAAGCAACTTTAGCTAAAAACTACTGGTAACACTTTACAGGACGGGTGAGTTCATAACACATTCATAGCAGCTTTTATAAACTGCACATAAAGCGTTCATGAATGTTCATACCAAACCATTCATGAATGTGTAAGAGAGAACGACGACAAATTTTCAAAATAAAAGTCCAACAACTGCAAAGCATTGCGGCGTGTACTCTGCTCTCTAGAGTCCCGTAAAGCATAGACCAAGTTCCATGAAAATTTCAGCAAAGGTGCAAGGTGGTGCAAAATAGATCCCATTAAATTTTGGTGAATGTAGGTCAAAGGTCACAGTCACCAAAAATGTGTTTTTCGCAATGATAAGAGATAGGGAAAGTGTGTGAAAGAGGGGGCAGGGTTTGTTTTGCCATGCACCACTTGTTTGTTAGTTGGTTTGTAAGCAGCTTTACACAAAAACTAATGGACCAATTTCCATTAGGTTTTCAGGAAAGGTGTGAGGTGGTCCAGAATGGATGGCATTAAATTTTGGTCAATGTAGGTGAAAGGTCAAGGTCAGAAAATGTGTTTTCAAAATGATCACAAATAGGTCAAATCAAGAATGTTCTTTTCATTCCTGTATAATCCAAAATCTAATTTTGGAAATACATTTTAAACTATTCCCCTTGGAAACTTCCGATGAGCACCAAAAATGCTGGTCTTTTCATTCTGCATATTGTGTGTATAGATTCTGACCTATCATTGACCCAAGAGGTCAAGGGTCACTGGGTTAATACCTAAAAAAATAAAATAAAATAGACTATAAGAGAAAAACGAGGAGAGACCGAGACTTAGTTACTATTATTGACAGACAGGAAACCTGGCATGGGCTTCAAAATAATGTCATGACCTTTGACCTCAAGTGACCTTGAACTGTCAAAATCAAGGTCTCACGATTTTAAATATTTGTAACTCCAAAGAAAGTGGTGATAAGTGCACAGTTACTATTGTGGACAGATAACAAAATACACGTAAGCTCCAAAATAGCATCATGACCTTTGACCTTGAAATGTAAAATGCTTTTTTTTTTTTTTTTTTTTGCACACTATCATCCTATCATCTTCATTTCAGTCACTATGGATCTATTGTATGTAACATTTGCAGGAGGTAGAACAGGTCCTGGTTGGTTCAGATGGCGCCGCCAGTGGAGTGGTGCTAAAAGATGGCACGGAAATCCAAAGTAAAGTTGTTCTTTCAAATGCTACCTCATACGTCACCTTCAAGTACCTCACACCACAGGTAATTCAGAGCAAATTCAGCATCACACACAAACACAGCATCAAACAATACAATTGATTCCAACCTCCTGTTTTCATCGTAGGATGCTCTTTCACCTGAGTTCATCAAAGCTGTAGATCAGATAGACTACACCTCACCTGTCACCAAGATCAATGGTAACTTTGCTCTAACTAATATTAGCATTGCATGCAAAATGTGTGCTTACTGCTAACCATTATGCTTTGACTGTTAAGGAAAAATGTTCGGGATTTACTTCCAGAGTCATAAATGTCAAAATAATACTGAACCAAAATAGAGTGCTCATTCTCTTTTAATTATTATTGTTGGAGTCGGTGTCCAACTGAAATCCTTTAAAGAATCCGCTTCAGGCTGTTGTCAGGATCATTTCTTGGCACAGGCAGAGGTTTATCCACTTATGTTTTGAAAGGGAAGACGGAAACCTCTTACTTTAGTCATACCTATCATACTGGTCTGGCTTTGTTATCATGAGCCACAAATTACACCCTATGAAGGGTGTAAAGAGATGGGAAGGGATAATATAATGGAGACTTGGCAACAAGGTGCAGGCAGATGTCATATGTCAGGACAGATCAGGACTTAATCTAACAATTTAAAAGCTTGTTTATGGCAGCTTCTTCATAAGGTATTGGTACTGAAATATCTAAATATATAAAGTGTTGGGGGTTCTATAAAAGGAAAGCCCATGCTCTTGATATTGTCACGTAAAAAAAAAAAACACTGCTCTACAATTTTTTTTCCCCAAGTACCTCCAGACATTAAATGTGCTAAATCTTACATAATAAATGACTTTAGCTCATGTTTTTAATATATATGATGGTTTGTTATTTCACATATACACTGTAAACCCGAACGTTCACAATAATTAAATATATTAAAGTTGTGAATACTCAAAATTTCAGTATTAGTACTAGTACTAACTCAAATGTATTAAGTTGCTGTAACATGTTCTTCTTTTTAAGTTCTTCCAACTAATATGTTTTATTAAGGGGAACTATTGTGAATATAAGTGAACATAACTTGGAGGTACAAATTAGTGGAATTAAGTCATTAAATACTGAGAATGATATTGCACTGTTATTTCTATTGTTTCAAATAAGGATGATTGAAAAAATAAACTTAACTGATGTAGTAGATGATGAAATACAATTTCAGAGCACTGCAAATAACTACTAATATCTATTTTGTTTATCTTACTGACCATATAGTTGCTCATAAAACCTCAGATTGATGGAGAAAACTAAAGAAAAAGTGACTTTTTCAACAAAATATACCACTAATTAAATAGAAAACAAGTGTTTCCAGCCATTATCATTGGGTTTTACTGGGGAATTGATGTTGTAGAAGATCACTATAGAGCCTCTGAACACCCAAAAGGATCATATCTGCCTTTTTTTTTTTTTTTTTACATTTATTTGAATTTTTAATCACAGTGCATAGATACAAAGTGAACATATAACACACAATATTGGTAACACTTTATTATATCTACACACAATTCAATATTTATTAACCATTTATTACTATTTGTTAATGGTTTATTCATACACAATTTATCATAAACAAAGCGTTTGTTCTCCTTTTCTATGAACAAACCATTTGTAGCCGTGTGAACAAAGGTGTTTAAACAATACATTACTAAACATTAACAAATAGGTAACAAATGGTTAATACATAGTGGATTGTGTAAGTAAAGTAAAGTAAAGTAAATGCATAAAAAAACCCACAAATATACAGTGACAAAATTAAATGTGGAGTGCAATACCATATACCTTATGACAAACTACATTTAACAGCAATTATTTACATGTATTAATAGACTTACTGGATCAACATGCTTTTAACATTGTATATTAGTAGATGTTTTAGGTAGATGGCAGATGTTTGGGTGTTTATGGGTTAAAACTTTTAGAAGTTGTAAGTTTTAATGTACCAAAAATACAACTTTACAAATGACATTTTTACTGTTGTGGCCTGTTACAGTGGCAGTGGACAAGTTACCAAATTTCCTAGCACGTCCCACACCAGATGATAAACCTGGTCCTCACCATCAGTGCTCCATTCACCTCAACTGTGAGAGCGTGGAAGTACTGGAGACGGCTTACAAAGAGGCCATGAATGGACGACCGTCGACAAGGTACAGAAACATACAGTACAGAACACATATGTGACCCGCCACCATGAAACCAGGCATAAGTCGCGCTGAGCCGTTCAGAGCTACAGCCAAATTTAGGCTGGAAGGTGATTTCTTATTTGTGTTTACACCTTATCAAAAAACGGTACCTTAACACCTCTATGTTCAGTTCCTGTTGTCATCACATTGAAATCCAATCAATAAAGGTGTTTATTGAGTCAATTATTTAAGCGGCGACAAAAGTTTAGGGATTGCTGAGCAAAGACAAAGTCGACTTCCACCTCTTTTCGCCGAACAAACCGATCTCCGTTCCGTGGGTAAACACCCAAGTGTTCGGTACGAGGTAAAAGCTTATATTGAATGCTCTGTCCAATGGTGTAAGCCAAATGATTATAATACGTTGCACTTCTGTCCTATTATTAAAATATATAAAACTTCTGTGACATGTCCATCAGAGTGTCCTTTAACATCTGTGAATATTTTTTTGTCAATCGGATACAAATTATTATGCATTGCTAAGGACTTCCTACCCCAAAACAGTCCAAAACTTTAACGGACAATATCTAAAAATATGCAAATTGCAAAATATGTCCAAATGTGGATATTAAAATGACCATAACTTTGGTTCTACTTATGATAGAAACATAATTTTTTCACCATCTTAAACCTTAGTTTCCACTCTACCAATCTACACAGATAACTCAGTTTTGATTTCCAGACACTTATGCCTGGTTTCGTGGTGGTGGGTCACATATATACAATAACCAACAGTATAACCAACAGTACACAGTTTGACCAATCGACTCTGAAGACTGACATCAGTTGATTAATTGAGTCCAGTCTAGTGTGCTGCTGCTGCTGCTGCTTGGTTGGAACAAAAACCTTCAGCCACACCAGCCCTTTGTGGAAAAGTTTGGACATGCCTGCTATAAACGAAAGGCACAAACAAAAGAAAATGGCTGCGTTTTCAAAAATACCCTAAACAAGCCCTCAGACGTATTCTTCTTCCAGCACACCTAATTTAAATGATAAGACTATCAGCTCTGTAGAAGCTTGATAACGACCATCAGGTGTGCTAGAGGAGGGAAACAGGATAGTGGCTCTTGACGACCAGGGTTACTAACTAATGATCAAAAAGTCTAGAATATGCACTGTGTTTATCTGTGTGTTTGTGTACAACATAACTGGAAAAAACTTATGGATGGATTTTGATGACATTTCTAGGTTATGGTGGTAATGGGGAGATCAACAAATGATTAGATTTTGGTGGGGGTGGAGGTCTGCACTCTGACTGCTTTTTTTAGTTTCATTATGCCTTCTGACCCTTAAAAGGTATCCATGGGGAGTAACAGAACTAACATAACATTCTGCTGCATGCATATGATAAATTGAACAGCGAACTCTTTGAAATGGTCAAAATACAATAATACAAGAACAAAATAAAATAAAAATAAGTCACTTAAAATAACCATCGGTTCAGAGAAAACAAGGTAAAAGTGCAGTGTATTTTATTTCATTGTATTCATTGAATTTTTTTGCATTTATCCTGGATTTTTAAACAGTTCTCATAGAGTTCTGTAGGATGTTTAGGACTTGGACTTTCAGGACTAGGATGTTTCTGACTGCACTTTTTGCAGAGTAGGACATTTCGGACAAATCGTATTTTCTTATAACCCTAACCCTAACAATATAAGTGTATTGTAAACATTTGTAATGTGTGATCATGTGTAAAATTCTTCTGGTCTATTTCAAATTATGTAAGGTTATATACTTGCAATGTAATTTGTATAATTTTGATACTTTAATTTGAGTATATTGTATACATTTTTTATATGTGTTATATATTTTTTTAATAATAAAATAAAATTATATGCAGATAAACATACATTTGTGGTGTTTGTTTTTGAAAATATGATTTGTCCGAAAAGTCCTACTCTGCAAAAAGTGCAGTCTGAAACATCTGTCCACTGTATGAGAGAGAGAGAGATTTTATGTGTGTGTGTATAGTTTTTTTTAGCTGTTTATAGTTGATTTTCTCTTCTTCTCTTCTCTTTTCTTTTGTTTTATTCTATTTTTTTCTGGGAGCGACTACACAAAGTCTCCTATGTGTTCTGTACAAATGGCAAATTAACTTCTTAAATCTTGAAATGTACCACAGGGCCTCAAAGACTAAAACAAAACACCTACTTATCATAAGATATAGAGGTTAATCTCCCCTTGCCTTTCCACAAAACAGGAGAAAAAAGATACAAAAGAAGTGGTGAATAACCCTTTCAGTTCTTCCCTGACAGGAAATTAGAAAAAAAACCCCTGTTACATCACATTATCATCACAAAATGAGCCAAGGACTCAAACAAAAGAAACTGAGGGGTCTATGTCAACTTCAATGATCATAAGGCAAGGTTCAGGTGCAGATGGGCGTGGTCAAGCACTCAAAGGGAGGGGCTTACCATATCGTTTCTAGAAAGAGGTCAGGATTCAACGACACTATGTTCAATAACAATGTGTCCTAAACTGGGCTGTAGACCTGTTTTTATCAGGGTGCTAATTGGTAGAGTAACACATTAGCATCATATAAATCACAATATGTATCAAATGTTTGCTAATGAATTATTGTCAGCTCTTTGGAAAACCAAAATAAGCATGGAAAAAAGATTTTGGGATTGGTAAAGGAAGTCTTTCAGTCTTTGTTGAATCAGGTTTGAATGTTTTTTTTTTTCGTGTGTTATACAGTAGTTGTTGAACATTATTTGAATCAGTTTGTCTAAGTCAACCAGCAGAATATAACTGTCATCATGAACATATTACAAAACAATTAACATCTGGGATATTATTATAAATGACCAAACACGTACACATATATCAGTACAATTATAGACCTCATGAAATGTTTTTTTATTCATTTAAACCATTTTCGTTCAGAGAGAGTACATGACTTGTACATGTCCGTCACACAGTGGACGGACGTTTCGGACCGCACTTTTTGCAGAGTAGGACTTTTCGGGCCAAATCATATTTTCAAAAACAAACACCATAAATTTATGTTTATTTGCATATAATTGTATTATTCACTTGAACACATATTAAATATGTATACAATATACTCAAATTAAAGTATCAAAATTCTACAAATTACCAAAGGTGGATAATTCCAGATTCATCAAGTCAAATTCCTGCCATATATTGGTTCAAACCTGTTCACTGATCCCAGATGATTCCACTAATGATCCCATTTACCTGGATGAGGCATTGTGTTCATTAAAAAGGACTGGTTCAACAAACAGGTTTGAACTAATAAATACACTAAGAAAATATGATCTGTCCGAAAAGTCCTGCTCTGCAAAAAGCGCAGTCCAAAACATCCTAGTCCGGAACGTCCTAGGCTGAAATGTCCAAGTCCAAAATGTCCTACATTCGTCATGGGTACCCCAAAATGATAACTTTGGAAAACGGGTGCCAGAGTGGGAGGATCTGGAGACGGTGCTGTTTCCGTACCCATGTTGACAAGTAAAATGTGGTGTTCACATCCACGTCATGATGACGACTGGAAAAAACAGCAGCCTTGCACCCATAGCATTCATTCTTGTCACAAAACAGGGACAAAGGCGAACAACAGAGTAGCAGTGATGAATGCATTGCAGTGTTATTGTTGTTGTTTGTGTCCGGCGTGTCTCGTGTATCTATTCTCTTGTATCCGGTGGGACTGGGTTACAGCGTGCATAGTGGTGTGGCATGTGAATTGCATCATTTTCAGCAAGCGTTTCACCCCCATGCTGACGCAGGTTTTTTTTTACTGCAACAGTTCCATTTTTATGTAATATCTTTTTACACGGTTTCAAAAATAAACCCATATCGAAGTCGTTTGGACGTAGCCTTAGATGTGCATGTAAATGTACAGAGTGATGTCCTCCTGTTGTGTGAACCCAGAGGACACACCTTTGTGCATGCTGTTACCTGCTGAGTTAACTGGTTTAGCATTGACCATTGATGCTTTGATCATATGTTAAAATGGCTCCAGGAGGTCTCCCTCTCCTTGGGTGTGAATCCTTGTCCCCCTGAATGCAAATTCCCTAGCCCCTTTCTTTTTCTCAATTTCTTTGTTTGTCTTTTGTTTTATAAATACCATCTGACGACTGGACCAGACTGTCTGCATCAGTACTCACACCTAGCACTACATAAAGCTACACTCACTGCAGTAAACTTTATACAAAGGACTATAGATTTTCTACAACACTCACCATCAAAGGCAAAGTTTAAAAATCTGAGCAAAACAATTACTTATTTAAATATCAATTTGTAATGCACACATTGTGTGGTCATATGCTTTGGTGGTCTAAAAACAAATTTCACATATTTTAGGTGAGGAAAGGGGGAAGAGGGGAGGAAGAAGGATGAAAAAAACGGCAAGAGGGCGAGAGGGAAAGACTAAAGGAAAGGAGAAAAAAAGGAAGGTGAAAGAAAAATGACTTCAGTGTTGTGTTCTATTTGGACAGTTGTTCTTGGGTTTGACTTTTGCATTGTGGGTTTTTTTTGTTTTGTTTTTGTTGAACATATAGCGGTGAGGTAATGGGAATGTTGGGCTAAATACGCTTCGGCTTCAGCCCTAAACCTTTTCGGTCAAGCAATGTATTTATCATGTGTGAAAGTGTGTCTTACCTGCCTTGTGCTCGTGCCTTCTTTTTTTTGTATTATGACCGAAATAAAATAATGAAAAAAAGGTCATCCCATATATATATATATATATATATATATATATATATATATATATATATATGTGTGTGTGTGTGTGTGTGTGTGTGTGTGTGTACTGTTTCTTTGTATACAAATGTGGAAAATTCAGATCATCAAAGTTAAAAAATAAAGTAATTAAAGATGTACAAGAGCAACCAATACATCAAAACAAAGTGATTTTTAGTTTGTGTTGATGTGTTATCTAAAATAGAATAGTTGTTGCACCTAAGCACTTTATGTAAGATAATGCAAATATCAGATTTATATACAATTCTAAAATTAAAACTAAGTTCTTTCATCCCTCTTTCTATCCACACATTGAAATCATACAGCAAAAGATAGCTTTGCCCATTTATATTATCCACAATTTGTTTACATTTTAATTAGTTTTGTAAGAACACAAGACAGTTTCAGTTAGTTAGTTTTCTTTTCATTATATATTTTTATTCATTTCAGTTAACGGGAATGTTTTTTCAATTCTAGTTTTTGTCATTTTGTTCGTTTTCGTTAATGATTATATCCTCGGTTGGGACAAAGTATAACATTTATTCTGAAGTTATATCTGAAAACAAATTTTTTTTTTTTTTTTTTTAGATATGTCAGGAATGCTCACACCCTTTGTTCCCACCATCTTGTCTCATCTTTTCCTGTCTTTTTTTTTTTTTGTCCCAGGCCCATGATTGAAATGTCCATCCCGTCTGTGCTGGATCCTACTCTGGCTCCCCCTGGCTGCCATGTGGTGTCACTGTTCACCCAGTTCACCCCATACCACATAGAGGGCAGGGAGTGGACCGACCAGGACAGAGAGGCCTATGCAAACACTGGTTAGAAACAGAATGTTGTGTGAAAAATCCTTTAAGTTCTTGAGACAAACTCTGAAGAAGAGATGTTTTTGATTCCAAACTCACACAGTCTTTTTTTTTTTTGTTTTTTTTTTGTTCAGTGTTTGACTGGGTGGAACAATATGCTCCAGGCTTTAAAAAGTCTGTGGTGGGGAGAGACATCCTTACCCCACCTGACCTGGAGAGGATCTTTGGACTCACTGGAGGGGTATAAACTGAAAACACTGCTGAAGTCAGCGATGATTTGAATGTTAATACAGAGCTCATTTGTTTGGCATTGTGCCGGTTTTCATTGAACAAGGAAGACATTTACGTCATCTGAGTCTATGGCCATTCATTTTCCAAAGGGGTAAAAAAGAAAAAAAAAAAGAAAAAGTTAATGTTTACAAGCGCTTGTACATCAACCCACTATGTCACAATCAAAGTTCACTTCATCTGTGGGAAGTGAGAATAATCACTATATGGATCCATAGTGCATAATTTACACTTTTCATGGTTTATGGTGCTATAAGGCTAGTATCAGTGAAGAACACAGACACAAAGTAAGTATATTCATGGACTAAAACTAAGGAAAGTGTCTCTAATTCTTGCAGAACATTTTCCATGGATCAATGTCACTGGATCAGCTCTACCTTGCACGACCTTTGCCCTCTTTCTCCAACTACCGCTCACCAGTTAAAGGGCTGTATTTATGTGGCAGTGGCTCTCATCCAGGTACGTCTACCACTGTAGTTTACACTGTAGTGCTGTAAGGTAATCATTGGCTGATATTAAAAGAGCACATTAAAGTGAACCTTTGGACTAAGGATGAAATCTGACCCTAAATCACGATGATAAGCTGTTACGACCCTGTGGTGTTGTGTATTTTTCCTCCCCACACTAGCCTGTAGAGGGCAAGCAATTGTAGATTTTCCGTTTCCCAAAACGCGTCATGAGCTCCACCATTTTTCTAGATGTAGCTGGTTATTATCGGGGGTTTTGCAGAAACTTTGCAGATGTTGTGTCTCCTTTGACTAGTCTCATTAGTCCTCTAAAACCATTTAAATGGGATAATGACTGTCAGTCCTCTTTTGAAGTTGCTAAAGCTCTCCTCTATAGTTCCCCTGTACTGGCTGTGGCCAACTTCAGAGGTATAGAACACCCAGTGCGCTACTTCTCAAAGACGTTTAATAAACACCAAGTGCACTATAGCACAATTGAGAAGGAAGCTTTAGCATTGTTACTGGGATTGCAATATTTTTGGAGTGTACCTCTTTAGCTCTTCTCCCATTGTCGTTTATTCAGACCATAACACACTCGTGTTTCTGGCTCAAATGCGTAACAGCAACCAGCACCTCATGCGTTGGTCTCTATTGATCCAGGACTTCACTATTGAGATTAAGTATAAGAAGGGGACGGAAAATGTAATGGCAGATGCTCTGTCAGGGATATGTTAAACCAAACTTTTGTAGATATATCTGATTTTTTTGTAGGTGTGGAGGTGTTAGGACCTTGAGGTTGTATGTTTGTATTTAGTGTTGGTTTTTGTGTACATTTCTTCTCCCAACACTGGCCTGTAGAGGACCAGAAGTGTGTTTATTGGTCTTTAGTGCAGGTAGAAAAATTCCAGTGGACAGACAATCATGGCTCACAGTCTTCTAATTAGACCAGAACCAGAATCACACCCTCTTAAGGAGGAAGTTGACATTTCCCTGCCCCACCTCCGACCTCACCCCACTCCCATCCAACTCTGGTTTTGATCATTGTATTTAGAGAGAATGCGAGAGAGAACTTTCTTTAAATTAATTGGTTTTGTACACTTTGTAAATAGTTAGTAAATATTATCACAGCACTTTTTTAGTAAGAATGAGAAGCCATTTTATTTTGTGCACAATTATTTTCTCATGTTTTGACTTTTAGGAGTCCATGTAAGACCTGTGCATTTTGGTTTCTTTAAATTTTTTTTTCAGTAAGTTAGGGACATTTAGTTGGTTTTATTTATTGTCTTGGTCGTGCTCACACCTGATGTAATAAATTGCTGTGTTTTTGTAAAAATTTAAATCATGTCAGCCTTCTTTGAGAGTGGGATATTTGAGTGGGAGACCATTTTTATGTCTCGGCTAAGTTTCCTTAGACTGGGTCATAACATAAGTATTGAAGTCACTTGTTGAGGCCATGTCAGTTGACAGATTAACAGAGTACTCATTTGTTTGTGTGGGTTTTTTTCCCCCCTGTTTTGCTGTAGGAGGTGGTGTGATGGGATCTCCAGGCTGGAACGCAGCTCTAACCGTCATGGCTGACCTGAAGAGTCGCTAAACACCTCCAGTGAATCCACCATTTTCTATACAACGAATCGTTTTTAAAAGATTATCTACAAAATAAGAGACAAAAGAAAATTTGTCTCAGACTTGAAACAATGATGTCAAACCATATTTAATAATACGGTGCAATACCTTGGAAGTATTTGTTGTGTCTCTGAGGTATGAATTATCATCAGTACAAGTGACAATGAAGCTATTTTTAGACATTTTGTAATTAAACAAAGATCAGTGTTACTATCATAAGTGCAACTGTATAATTTCACAGTGAAAAGACACTGTCATAATGAAACGTGATGTATGTATGTTTGAAAACTGTGACTTTTTATTATTATCAAATTACTTTTCCATCAAGCAAATGGGCTCCGTAGTTTTAAACTGCTATGTATATATAGTGTACTACAGCAATAAAGAAAAACATCTGCTATAACTCACTAGCAATGACATCATGATTTTCTTGCTTCCACATATGAGTGAAACATCTGGTAAAAGACATTTGCTTTATAAATGTAATGACTCTGCAATACACTGATTTTATGGCATAATATAAACTTGAATCATAAGGCATTTTTGTTCAAATGAATGATGATTGGATCCTAATGTGTCTCATAAAATATAGCAAAATAACATATTTTGATTGATATCTGACTGGAAAAAATGGTTTCTTTATAATGTTATTTGCACACTTGTATGTTAGTGATTGCTGTCTTTTGTGCTGAGGTAATGAATGGTTGTGGAATATTTTTACAATGACTACGCTTGTCTACAAGTAAAATGCCTCCAGAATTAAAGTAGAGAAATTTTATCAATGTTGGCTAGAGTCTAAAGATACAGTCATGTTTCAGAGCTACCAAACCAACTTTAAAACACTGACTATACATGATAGTACATTCGCTTTTCAGGCTCTTTCTAGTGGAGGATTTATATATCTATTGTATAAATGTACATAAATCAATATCTAATCAACTTTGTTGCAGGGTTGTCAAACTGAATTTAATTAATGGGCCATATTCAGCCTACTGTCATCTCAAATGAGCCAAATCAATAAAATAATAACCTACACTTGAGGAAAAAATTGATAGACCATCCTTGGTTTTTTGTCAGTGTCTTGTTCATTTTAATGTTTGATACAACTAAAGGTACATTTGTTTGGACAAATCTAATGATGACGACAAAAATAACTCACACCACTTTAATTTCAGATCCATTTAAATTAATTTTTTTTTTTCAATATCCATCGTATGACATTACGTACTGTTATTTTCAAATGTTGATGTGATATATGCTTGCTTATTTATGCTCTAATGCATTTCTGTTTTCCTGATAAATGGTAGTTCCGGTTCTGGCTGCATCCAGTTTTGGTCATGGAGAGACCAAAGCAAATGAAAATATAATTTGGATGTGTCCCTGTGATACGACAAATGACAATAAATTCTATTCTGATTCCAATTTTTCAGGTTTTTCTTAATAACTAGAATCACTTCAGTTCTTACCTCAATAGTTATGGTATTGTACTTACAAAAACAGTGCTTTTTGGCATTCCATATTTTCTTTTCTGTCAGTTTTCATCACATGATAGTATTAGATTGCATAAAGATTGTTATTTTATGACTATTGATGGTCTAGTATTTCTTCCATGACTGTTATAAACAATATATAATGTCAAATCCAATCCAATTTTGCATTATGTTTATATCTACAAACAATCCTGAAATATCCAGAAAAAAAAATGCAACTTCAACATGCATATGACAAACGTGATGGCAAACAAAGAAGCTCTGTCTTTGAACGTGGTCAGATCGTTAAACTGCATAAACAAGGCTTCTGGAAATGTACCACCACTGCTGAGGTTAAATGCAGTAAAACATAACAGTTATAATAGTGTGAATACCTTTGAGAAAATTACATTAAATCCAGATTCTGGTTTTAAAAGGTTGTGGTGTTAAGTGTTTGAACAGCCTATTTATATTTATCTGTTGTTTTAAATTTTTTGATCTAACTAACATTTTTTTTTTGCATTTTGAAACTACTTAGAAACTTCTTGGCACCCAACAATGCAAAATATAAATCTGTGTATATGCAGGGTGCTTGTGGAAGTCTTAAAAAGTATGGATCTTTGAAACACTGTTTCCAGACCTCTTGATGTGATGGATTTTAGGTGAAAGTATTAATAAAGTATGGGAAAAAATTATTGTAGTAGAATTTTAGCCATATATTGAAATCATTGTGAAATGAGAAATTGAAAAGATATTGTAAATTATGTGTTTGTTCATTCAATACAATAGAAATGAGCTTTTCTAATAAACACAACTGGTACAATCTCCATCAATGACGTAGGCAGGAGACACACAAGTATAAAAGCACCAATCTGTAAGTTCTGTTGAGTTATAACCAATAATGTTATGTTGACGTTTCTGCTAAATACGACCTTGACCTTTATTCAAATGGGTCATTGCTTCTGAGGCACATTAGCTATATGTACATGCCCATGTAATTTCATGGTGATATCTCAAGTATTTATTGAGTTATAGCATGATATGTTTCCGCAAACACACAGACAGACACACACACTGATTACAATAATCTCTCCCAACCAATGTTGGGCAAAATTAATAAATATTTTAGCTAGAAATAAGGAAAAATACACTGTAAGATTTAAAATTTTGCAGTGTAGAGTGTATAAACTATAACAAGCTTCATGTTTGACAAAGATATATTTTTTAAAAAGTACAAAAAAACATTAGCGTTTTACAAAAAAAATTGGAATAACCTGACATGGATGTGGAATTTTACCAATATTTAGCCTGTTACTAAATGCTATCTATTTTTGTCGATCTACTCTGATCTGTCAGTTTCGATGTACATGTATAAATAAATGATAAACTTACGCACAATATTGTCAACATTGCACTTATATTTCTTAATTTACAGGTTGTTCATGTTATGTTCAAGTACAGTTTGTAGATGTGACAATTCTTATTGCCGAATTTTGATTTTTTTTTTTCCCAGTATAGAGTGTATACGATATGACAAGCTTAATCTCTGAGGAAGATAATAAAAAAATATAGAAATACAATGTTATCCTTATTTACACGCGATAAGAGGCGAATACTTCACATTAATGCTCGTAACTGATAAGATGAGGAGGTTGATTAACGAGTGAGTAATGGTTAAATAAATGGTGTACTGTCCCTTTAAGACGCCGTTCAGGGTGGACCCAGCGTCGTTGTTTGACGCTGAGGAAGTGGACGAAACCACCAAAGATTCCCGCAGATTCGTTACCGATTGTCCCAATGTGACTAACGTATTTACGCCGGCCTAAACGTTTGGTAAAATATTTTTGGGAGATATTTAACACGATAATGCTGGATGGTTGCGCTCATGAAATTCACCAGGGACATATGCAGACTTTTGGGACTCGGGAGCGGTAAGAAAAGTGCCCCTTTCGAAAACTTTCTGAACTCAGCCACAAGTTCGATTGATCCCGGAGGCGATAAGGAAAGGCGTGTGATAGAGAAACAGAGATTATTATCACGTATTAAAAAACGTGATTTATTCAACGGAAGCCTGGTTATACTTTATAAAGTGATTTAGTCGTGACTTTAAAAGTTGACTTTTCGGTGAAACAATGAAGTCCCACTCTGCCAGTTTAGCGTTACACCCTTTGCCTGCAGTTGCACCACTTCATTTTGCGCAGTCGGTGGGTGCTATACATTAGTTATAGCACTTATTATTATAAAGTACTAACTTTAAACTGACTTACCTTAACTAACAGTCAATATTAATCGATGGTGAAGTAATACAAACTACCACCACGAGGTTTTTTTTTTTTTTTTTTTTTTTATTACACTTTCTTCTGTTTGTCGGTGTAAAAACAATGCGTCAAAGTGTTGCAGCTAAACATGCCACTGGTTCACATTTAAGTCTGTATCTGCAAGTATGTCTTTAAATATGTCATGTGCCCAGTTCCTCTACTTGCTTCTCCATGTTTTTTTTTTTTTAGTTTCTTACACATACAAGCTGCAAAACAGGTTAGTTTACTGACTTAACGGAAATGCCATATTTATAGATAGGCATTTCCTAATGGAATTAATATGATTCACCTGTGTTTATTTAATACCTTTCTTTATTTTGTTGTTATTTTACTACTCAACTTCTCATTTAACAAACAAATAATACAGTCAAAATTATTATCTGCATGCTTTTTTTTTGTTGAATTTTGTTTATGTTACACTCTTAATTAAGCTCATCCTTAACATTGTTCCCTTTTTTGTCTTTGTGATAAATACAAAATATTCTTAGTCATTGATTATTTGCACTGTTCCCCTTTTCTCTCTGTGATTTAATGTTGAAGGAGAGTTAAGAAATACTGCTTGAAGCCTGATTTCCTGCTTACAGTCACAATCTCTGATGATACACTGTTGTATTTTGCATTCCTGTGGAAAGAGCTCACCTTTCAGCCCAACACTAATTTAGGCAGTCTCCTTCAAGGGGAGGAACAGAGACGCTTTTGTTGCCATGGTCCATGGATCTTGTATCATTTATTTGTTAAGAGAGTAGTGATACATGGTATAGAGATTTAACAAAAAGCCAGATTTCAATAAGAATGAGTTGTACTCGTAGGTTAACAGTGGTGTGTCTTGTCATTTGAGTAGTGCATTAAACACAGGCAACTAAAAATCCTTCTACTT
This sequence comes from Siphamia tubifer, assembly GCA_020466265.1. Classification (NCBI taxonomy): domain Eukaryota; kingdom Metazoa; phylum Chordata; class Actinopteri; order Kurtiformes; family Apogonidae; genus Siphamia; species Siphamia tubifer. The sequence goes on along the minus strand of CM035797.1, from coordinate 17,185,744 downwards.
AGGATAGAAACACATTTGATTGGGGAATTTCTTTACTAATGGACACTGAAATACAGATAACTAAGAGTTTATCACCAGTCTGGAAAGCATTGCAGAAAAGATGGAATCCTGTCACCTCCACCACCAGTTCCCACATGGCCCGGTGTTTTGCATCCTATTGTCTTGTCTTGTCTTTTTGCTATTAGGCCTAAATCTGCCACACGGTTGTCGCTTGATCTCATTTACACATTCACATTGCACATGCAAACACAGAGACACCCTATACCCAGGCCAGTGCTTGTGTTGATTCGTTTTCCAGTGTTTCTGAGTAGAGATAGCATGAAGTCAAACAGCAGTGCCCGACAAGCTTATGGCAGTGGAAACTTAACAAAGTAAACATCTTCTTAAGACCAAAGAGAAACATTCTGAATCTGTCTCACTGGGCAGTTTTCTGTTCCATGTGCATTTTTGTCATGTTGACTGTTCCCTTGCTGGTTTTTTCCCTTTTTTTTTTTTTTATGAGCAGCTATTACATCATCTTTTCTGTCTCCACCCAGTGTCATTAAGAATTCAGTTTTTGGCTAGCTAAGGTCAAACTGGTTAGACATTATAATGACTAAAGATGATGGAACATCCAGAAAAACAATTTGTCAAGTTTAGTTACTTGTATCCTTTGTATCCTGTAGTAGTTCTTGCTTGATATATTGCCACTTGACATGGATTACAAGCAGAAACACTAAAAAAGTTTTTATCATAAGTGGTGGTGTTGTCATGTCATGCTTTCCCCGTTTTTCCTTTTTCTTGTTTTGTATATTTACCCATTATTTGAATCGGTGTTACAGATGATCAGTGAAAGATTTGCATTTGATGGAGTAGCACGGAAGGATCCAGTTCTGCCAACAGATTAAATGATAATGCCGCTCATCTCATATTTCCTCAGCACTAAGCATTATGCGCTTTCACTTTGTTGTGGGGTAAAGAAATTTAATTAGAGATGTGCTGGTCAAGCTTTACTGCAAAGATACACAAGGAAATACTCATACTGTAATTACACATTACTTATGAAAGGAGTTTAATGTCTGTAATGACTTGCTGTATGCACATTTCCTGTCCACTGTATAAAATTTGTGGGACAAAAATCCTTAAATCTGAGTGGTGTTTGTATTCTCAAGCAGGGCCCCCTGTCCAGGAGCAGGAGGAGGAGGAACACATGGACTGTGACACCGCAACCCCTGACCCAAATGATGATACCACTTTGTCACAGGTAAACAAACGGTGTTGCCTGATGGTGCAATCAGTACTGGAATGGTGAAAGTACAACATGCATACCTGGTATATGTGGGTGTTTGTGTTCAGGATGGACTAAATGGAGAGGAGGACCTGAGTGAGGAGGAGAAAGTGAGACGAAAGGCAGAGCGACGTCGAGCCAAGAGGAAGGTGAGCCCACAAACCCCACAATGATTGTACGTGATGGATGAAGCAAATGCAGTTTCTAATGTGTGAAATGCCAAATCTGTGTTTCAGCGTCGTCGAAAACGTAAGAAGCAGGAGCAGGTTAAACAAAACGAAAGTGCCGAACAGGTAACTTTCAGTTATTCCCCACAAGCGTTGACTGTGTGCTTTTGCTTTGAACATCTGTTGACTCATCTGATATTTTACCGCAGGACGATGAGGACGAGGACGGGGGTGCAGAGTCTGAGCTGGACGAGAGCGAGTCAGAATCAGAAGAGGTGAAAGATGTACAAAAAGATGAGAAAAAGGAGGCAAAGTCAACCGCATCAAACAAGTATACAACCACTGCAGTCACTGCTTCCTCAGGCATTAAAGGACAACAGAAGACACAAACCAGATCTACTGAAGAGGTAGGAGCAAGAGAAGGGTGTCTTCACAAGACAGATAACCACACTTTTATATCTCTAAGTCTTTCTGTGTCTAGAGTTCAGACCCACTTTACCCTCTTCACTGTCATGGATATGTTATGTATCTTTCTTTTAACTCTTAAAGTACTACTCCAACCTTTTAAGACACAAATTGTAAAATTCTAGAATCATTTGCTGCATTGTATGCTACGCCAATTGTTTGCATAGCACTAGATCTATTGTAAATATGTACTGAACATCCACGAAGCACTGCTTAACTCTTTTTTTTTTTTTGGCAATTTAACTCAACAAAACAAATCCAAAGATTTTCCCAAGGATTACTTGAATTGATTTAAATGTATTAAAATTCAATGTAGATGTATAAAAATCTGAATGTCATTATTACTTATTATTACTTTTGAGGCGAGTTGGTGTGCAGTGATCCCTCCTGTGTAAAATCGGCCAGTACTTATGTTTATTCACACCGACTAAAAGCATGAAACTTTACAACTTTGTTTTCACAGTTAATAGACCAATGAAATGACACACTTGTCAACTTTGGCACCGGCTTAAGAATATCTGTTTGCCATCTTCTGTTCCACAGGAACCAGAGTGGGATGTCAGTAGTGCCTTTTTCGCCAATGCTGCTAGCCATATTAAACCCAAAGGATCCAGTCGCAAATCTAAAGAAAACAAGGAAAACGAGGCCAGGAGAGAGGTCAGTATTAACTTTATATTGCACTAAATATACTAAATACTGACAGACAGCAGGTGTGGTAGGAGTTTATATCATATCTTACAGCTGTTGTGCTTGTGGTAGCAGTGTTTCCTCGGCTGGGTCCAAAGTCTGATGTGAAGAAAGAGTGACCTTTGTATTGAAAAGACCTTTAGAACAGCTGTAAAAAAAATCAGTTTGTTTCTCTAATATGTATTAAGTGCAGGACATTGCAGTCTATTGCTTTATTTGTTTGGTATGTATTATACGAATGCAATGAAGTTGGAACACAGCTGCACAAATGAAAATCTAAAAATAAACTATTTTGTTACAGACAAATGGAACTGACACCACGACGAAGAAAAGTGCGTCTCTAACAGGTAAATATCTCTGTAACAAGTACGCAATAGATTATTCAAGACAAACTGATTACACATAATTTTGCACAGATATGTTGCTGTGCGTGGTCAGTGAGGCCTCTGGGCTCCTACACGTGGAAATGATTAATGAGTCCCTTTTTTTTTTTCTTTTTTTGCAGAAAAAGGGATAAAACTGGTGCAGGAGGGGCAGTACGCACAAGCAGTCAGTATGTTTACAGAAGCCATCAAATGTGATCCAAAGGATTATAGGTGACTCATCTGTGGATGCAGCATGTTACAAATTGCACTATAAACTCTTGATATATTGAACAGTTATTAAAATGATTGTCTCTCTGTAGGTTCTTTGGGAATCGCTCTTATTGCTACATCTGCTTAGAGCAGTACCCTCAAGCCTTGGCAGACGCTGAACGCTCCATTCAGCTGGCACCAGACTGGCCCAAAGGACACTTCCGTAAAGGCAGTGCTCTCATGGGCATGAAGGTGAGTACGGGCCATTTATGATTCACAAAGGATGAAATATCGACCCAATCTTTAGGTTTTCTTTGGTGAATTAACATGGATTTGTACATCTGTATTTTAGAGGTACAGTGAAGCAGAAAAGGCCATGGAGCAGGTGCTGAAACTGGACAAAGACTGTGAGGAGGCAGTAACTGACCTCTTTAACTGCAAAGTGCTTCAGTTAATGGTAAATGCACTCACTCAGTGGCTACAGTTTTGCTGTAAGCTTGTTGGCTCTAAATGGGAGAAAACTTTTCTTTTAACTTTCCAGCATGAGGAGCAAGATTTTTAAACCTAAAACATTTTTTTTCTTTTGTAATTTCACAACGGCTTCTTTTTTTAATTATATGTTTCTTTCTTACAGGACCTAGGTTTTGAAGAAATGCAAAGTGTTCTACTGCTGGAGAAATTTTCAACTGTGCAGGCTGTTATAACATCTTGTTCTGATGCTGTTAAAGGTAGCATCACTTGTATATTTTTTAAATTAAATTGCAACAATTTTCAATGTAAAACAGTAAACCATAAGTTATAAACTCTGGGTACATCATCTTGTATATTAATTTGAGTGTTTTTTTTTTTTTTGTAGCTGCCAGCCAAGATCCACAACCAGGGTAGGTAACCTCTCCTCTCCTCTCCTCTCCTCTCCTCTCCTCTCCTCTCCTCTCCTCTCCTCTCCTCTCCTCTCCTCTCCTCTCCTCTCCTCTCCTCTCCTCTCCTCTCCTCTCCTCTCCTCTCCTCTCCTCTCCTCTCCTCTCCTCTCCTCTCCTCTCCTCTCCTCTCCTCTCCTCTCCTCTCCTCTCCTCTCCTCTCCTCTCCTCTCCTCTCCTCTCCTCTCCTCTCCTCTCCTCTCCGTTTACTCTCTTGTGGCTAAACAAAAGCACCTACACTCATGTTTGAAGATATGTGCATGATGCATATTTGAGCTGTGATGTCATGTCTTCATGTCACATTCTTGTTCTTCTCTCCCAGAAGCCCTTGCCCATCTCTCTGGGTTGGAAATGTGACAACAGAGTTAACTGAGAAACACTTATGGGACCTTTTTAAAATGTAAGCTCCAAGTTTGTATTGACTTTGTGCACATTTTTTTTTACGTTTGTAAACTGTTGACATACGTGAACCCAGACGACCCCCCCCCCACCCACACACACACACACATACACACACACACACACACACACCACCCCCATACACACACACACGTCTTTGATTTGTTCTAAATATGCATTTGAAGGAGTTTAATGTACTTTTCTTTACTCCTTATTCAGAGTCTGGTTCTGTTGAAGCAGGGCACTTGACCTGAAACTACTTCTCAGAAACTAGGTCATGACCTTTGCAACTGGCATTTGTGTTGTGCATCCATCTATTTGTGATTTACGACCAGTTCTGTCTGTTTCTGTTGTGTATAAATTGAAGATTAAGTTTTTAAAAAAAAAAAAAAAAAAAAAAAAAATATATATATATATATATATATATATATATATATATATATATATATATATATATATATATATATTGTCTTAATTTATTATTAAATATCTGTGTAAATGAGCTGAGTAAATCAGTCACAGTCCTGTTGTCAATTCTGTAAGTGTTTAAACGTGTTAACACACCCTTTGACCCTAAACTATTTCAACAGAAACATGTAAATATAATCTTTAACTATGGTTATTCTTAACCTGTCGGGTGCATTGTGTACTCCTTTTTGCAGGTGTGGAGAAATTGAGAGTATCCGTGTGCTGCATGAGAGATTCTGTGCCTTTGTAAACTTCAAAAATGCAGCCATGGCCGCTCGAGCCATGGAGAAACTAAATGTGAGTATTCTGCTAATTTTCATCAAAAGTGCCCTCTGATTTTATTACTTTATCATTAGAGTCTCGGACTATCATTATTTTTTGAGCTTTATAAAATTGAATATTTTCATTCGGTGGTACTGCAGGACAACAAAGGAAGATCAACAATGCATAATTATGATTGTCAGTGTCTGTGTAGGTTCTCATTTACCCAGATCACACTGCAAAAATCTAAATCTCACCATCTGTAGTTCTCTGATTTCTAGTCATAATATCTGATCACACTTACAATTAAACATAATCACCTAATTTTATTTTATTTTATTTGCTCAATTCAAGCAAAAAAAAAAGAAAAAAATCTGCCAATGCAACAAGTGAAAATAATCTTGGTAAGATTTCGTGAAATAAGATTTTCAAGATATATAATAAGTTCTTTATATCTCTCTGAAAAGTTAGTCTTTAGGTGGTTATCTCTTATTCTAAGTGTGAGGAAAAATACACTTGGTAAAATGTACATTTTTGCAGTGCATGATTCTACTTTTTTGAACAGTCGTAGTCTTAAAAGGCATTGAATTAATTGTTCTAAAAATAAGGCCTTAATTTACATTAAATGGTTCTATGGATTTTCAAAAGTCTTAAAAATGTGGACACATTAGTAAGATTTATGTTAGTTTGAAATAAAAAGTATTTGGTAACATTTAGGCTTTAACTATATGTATCTCTGTAGTTGATTGTGTTTTTGTAAAGCCCTTTGAGACGACTTTGTTGTGATTTAGGGCTTTATAAATAAAATTGAATTGAATTGAATTGAATTGAACTATACTTAGTTTTTTTCAAGTGTGTTATATATTCAAAATTTCAAAGTTATGCTTCTTGATGCAAATGATTCATGAATGTAGCAGCAACTGGACCAAAAAGTCATTTGGTAAAACCAGATAATTCATGTGGTGTTTTTTTTTTCATTTTCACTTTTGGTTCAGTGTCGACTGTAATTTCAAATGGCATTAAAAAAAATTTAACTTGCCCTGAGCCGTAGGAACCCTGGTCTCTTTAATGAGAGATGGAACGGTTTCAAAAAGACTTGAACCAGTCCAGCTCATCTGAGAAGAACTACCAACAACAATGGCTCATCCATACCAGCATCAGTAAAACCTGCAGCTCATATGTGTGTTGTTCTCTTGCAGGGTTATTGTATTGAGAACACACGTTTAGTTGTGCGCTATCCTGACCGTCGCACTCAGAAGGTTCTTCCTATTCCACTTAAGGCCTGTATCCCTGTCACACAGCAGGCAGGGGCAGCTGCTGGGTAAGAAATCTGCACCACAAACACTTGAAAACTAAATGAACACAACAGGACTGCACTATGTCAGCTATTTTCATAACCTGCGTTCTCCGCTTTCTGCTCAGACCCAGACGACGTGGCCCAGTGAACGGAGATGAGTGTTACTTCTGGAGAACTACCGGCTGCCATTTTGGGGACAAATGTCGCTATAAACACATTCCTGATCAGAAAGGCAAGGACAGGAAGCCCTGGCAGCCTTGAACTGGGTTTTATCCTCTGACAGTAGTGTGCAGGATGTCAGATTAGGCTAAATGAACCGGTACAAACTGGATCTGGTTCTCTGGGCTAAACTATTCACCCTGGCAGAGTGGACCATGATAAAATTAGAGAAATATGTGCCTCAAAGGACTGACAGCATAGTTCTTATTTCAACCCGACGATGTTAACTCGCGTGTATGACATTAACTACAAAGAACAGCACACTTTGGTGCAGGTTAAAATAAAAAACTGCTCTCAGCTGTTTGCGGCACATAAAGAACCTGTCCTCTCTCTAAGCGATACAGCCTCACAGGCCTACAGCTGCAATTTATCTATTGGATTTCGCTCAAAACAAGGAGGTGGAATAGCCTTGGACCACTTTTGGACAAAAAAAAAAAAAACCCTCCTGGATCTGTACAACAGTAATGAAAGCACACTGTGTGATTTTTCTGATTAGGTTTTTTTTCCACCCCTCTCCTTTATTGTTTTTTTCATCCTGGACCAGAGTTCCTCAGTGATAATCCTGCTCCCCTCCTCCTTTAAAACACTGAATTGTTTCTCCCATATTGAGAACTTCAATGATTTGGTCCGACTATAAAGTTTTGTTCTATCAGGGACACCTCAGTCTCAGTGGTCTGTGGATCTAACATGTCCAATTGTCAGTCTTTGATCATATGTTATAGCAATTTGTGCTCCAGACCATAGACTTTCTGGCAGATGGATTTTACAATTCAGAGCCTCTATTATCCAGGTTAGAGCCTGACCAAGTGATTCATCAACATCGGTCAGTATGTAACTGATTTATTAAGTTTTTTCCTGCGTGGAAATGCTGTTGCTCGCTGCTCGTGTGTGTGTCTGCTGCTCCAACAGTTATAGGAATAGTAAAGCGTGTCGGTTTCACTTTCACGCCGACAATCGTGCTGCTACCCCACCTCCAAACTAGTTTATCAAACTATTTTTATGTCACTACTTATTAAATATAGACTCAAATCTTTTCTTCAAGGTCTACTATCCGCAGCATTAAAAAAAAAAACAAACTACCACATCTACAAACTGTGGTTCCTCACAGGTCACATACTAGTGTCATAGATCATTTTAAAATTCTGCAAGTTAACTTTGTGAGATAAACAAAGATTTCTGTTATGTTAATTCACATGTCCACAATGATCTAATTTAAATAAGATGATGTATCTCATATGATGTCATGCATATATCATTATTCATATTTCATAGCAGTTATTTGTCAATTATTGGTCATAGTTTTTTTTTAGATTCAATATTGGTATTGTCTTCCAAAATCCCATATTGGTCAGGCTCTAATCCAGATAAGGGTTTTCATACTATGCCTAATTGTTTTCATACCAAGCCTTGTTACACTTTACAGATGGTCAGCATTAAGCATTACCTGTCATTTTGTGGAAACACAAAGTGCTTCATCAAATTGGCAGATACTGTCAGATACGGCAGAAGCAAATGACACATGACAATATCGTACTATCCAGGACAATAATACCACCTGTGTAAAAGCTCATGGTGAAACAAGTTGATCTGAATTGTATGACATGTTTGGTGTTAAGTTCTTTACTTCTGCAGACTGCTTTTCCCTGTTTTGTGGCCTATAGGAGATAGTTTATACACTGATCGAATGTGTCATCCTCCAAAGTCCTATTCATGCCATTGTCGTCTATATCAGTGGTCCCCAACCTTTTTATTACTGCGGACCGGTCAACGTTTTACCGCCGACCAGGAGAGGGGGTGGGGGGGTTATGTAGATTGTTTATATTGCGAATATATTAATAAATGTGAATCCACTGTATGCTCATATGCAACTTTATTAGCAGCTTCCTCGTAACATTGCACCAACAACCAAACATCTGGATCTCTGTTAATGAATGGCTTTTTAGCCTTAGCAATATGGTTAGCTACCAAGTATGATGCTCTCATTTTTTGATGTCGTAGCCACCAGTAATGTCCTTTGTGTTCCTGTTTTTTTTTTTTTTTTTTCTCAAAATTCTCCGGGGGCTTGTCTTTTAACCCAGGGTACTTTGTCTCCAAATGGCAAAGCAGTTTTGAAGGCTTCATTGCCTCAGTAGAGAGTCGGTCGCCGCATATTATGCAGAGTGGGATTGGTCTGTGGGAATCACCTGTCACGACAAATCCATATTTCAAGTACAACTCCTGTCTTTTTTTCTTGGAAGTTGTAGACTCTTCTTCTGTCTCTTCAGTGGGCCTTTTCCCCTTTGAAAAAGAAACTTTCCAAACACATCTGTTTTTTACTTAATTTGCTAACTTGTGCGTTAAATTTTTGGAGCTCAAGTGACAAGACAATAACCAAGATAACTCAGTCATTTTTCAAAAATAAAAGATTGTTCAGAGTCAGATAATAAATACAACAGAAATAGTTGATTAGGTGGCCGGCGACCCACTATCAATTGATCCATGGACTGGTCCGCGGTCCGGAGGTTGGAGACCACTGATCTAAATGGCACATTTGTAAAGCAAGCACCACAATTCTACTGTCTGCTGTTGCTGTCCTATGAAGACCCTTTGTTTTCTTGGTGATAATGCAGTGTTACAAACAATCCAATATGTCTTTAAATGGTTCAGTTGTTTTAGTTCTAAGCTCCAAAACATGGCTTTCACTGGACAAAGGAAAGTGGCTACTAGGTTTTAATTTCTGGTGAAAAAGGTCTAATTACATTCTGCAGGACGGTGCCTTACTGACATACTGTATATGTTCAGTTATAGTGTTGTCATACAGAAGTTTTAAACATTGAAAAGCAGTGTTTTTGACCCTACGGCCTCCATTTCAGTATTTCTGTGAACCAAAGAATTCTTCATCTTATGCCTGTGCACCAGAAACAGCCTTGTTCTGTGAGTTTTAACACTAACCAGTGCATTGAAACCCACTGACATGGGTCTGTATCATCCAAAAGACAAAAATTACAGCTTGGCACCTGGTGTAAGTCCACACTACGTTCACTAGTAAACTATGCACTGCATAGTAAGAGTATTTATTTTTCTTATTTATACCTTTTGTGGTTTTTATTACAGTGTAACCTGGAAGATAACTTCAGCTTTTTAATTTGCTGGCTTTACTGTTTTTACACAAGCATATAGTAGGCTAAAGTAATTATTTTTTACAAATCCCCACTCACAGTGCAAAAAGCAAGCATGATAAAGAACCCTTCGCTGTTCTAAGTATTAGGTACAGACACTGTCACATGATGCACTTCTGCATTTTTTCTATTATTTGCTGTCTTGTGGCCAAAACTTGTGAAAAAGGAATTGAACACCAAACCTTGAAGACTGCACTCGTTGGTTAAACAAACTGGTTTTCTTGTTTATAATGTGACCGGTGGTATTAACTTCGGGGGTTGCAGTGCATTTACTTTTGCAGACTTGCAACATGTGTTGAATGTTATTAAAATGTAAAATGGGCTATATTCATTTTATCTGATGGATATGTCAAAGTTTTATACATTTTCTCTGGGTTCCATGTTGTGTATTTGTTAAATTAATCTAAACTCATTTTAACACCCATTTCAGGAAATTGCATTTTTATTATAATGCAGCATTGGTTATAATAGCACTGCAAATGTGTTTATTCTTCAAATATTTTTTATTATTGTTACTGCACTGCAAACGCTGCAAGTCCTTTTGTATTTAATAAATGTATGTGAACCTATTTCCAAGTCTGCTGTTTGATGATTTGTGGCAGTGGCGTGTGGTTGCACTTGGTCACCACATGGCGGCAGTGTTGTACATGAAAGGTTTACATTTGGATACAGTAAATCACCAATGTAACCACTTAATATAAGACACACATTTATCCTGTTTTTGATCTCTAGATGAGGGGATGCCATGTTAAGTTGTTCCAGGTGCTCATAACCCAGAGGCTGTAAATCAAAACTTGCAGGGCTGGTGTGGGGGACACATGGTAACCCTGTCATAACCAGTAGACACTTGTGCAGCCAGCATCAAAGATACAGTGGGGAATCTTTAACCACCCAGACCAGTGGGACATTGAGACATGACTAACCGTACTGAGAATGTGTGGGAATGGCAGTTATTATGCCACAAGAGAAGAAGTGAAGCCTGATGGCCACCAGTGAATGTATGTGGACACGTGTGCACATGTGAGAATGCTACATTAAAGCTGAGTGTCTGGCCTCAAAAATAACTTCTTTAATACATACTGAGAAACTGCTAAGAAGAAGGGATGGCAATTTCTTTTGTAATAAAGCCCACTTTTGACTGGAGCAAATAGGTCTTATTGACAGGTATGATGACTGTTACATATAGAATAATCTGTATAACATGTGCCTCCATGCTCTTACAGCCATTATAAAAGTAACAACATTATGAAAGTCTGGAGAAAAAGCAGTGGGGGTTAGTCTGAGGAGGTGCTGCCGTTTCAAAAGGCACTTGTTTATTGTTGGAGAGCATGTATTTATTTCATGCCTCCACAGATTGTGGGTAAGGGCAGAGCCGGCTCGGTTGGCGTAATTAGAGAGGAGGAGGAGAGAGAGAAAGAGAGAGAGAGTGCTCTGCCACAGAGAGCTGCTGCGCTCAGATACTCAGCCTCGTGAGCCTCTTGATCGCCCCTTTAACACACTCTCACTTGTACACACCCACTGAGCAGCTGAGCATTGGCGCACACAGGCAGGTACACCTGTCTGGTCTAGTTTAATTAGTGTGATATACAACAGTGCACCTAAGGTTACAGCGTAAAGTTGTCACACACTGCATTGATAGTTATATATATATATATATATATATATATATATATATATATATATTTAACCTTAGCACCCCCTATTCCTTTTGCGTTTTTTCCTAGAAATTCTCTACTCTCACTGTCGGCCTTGGCCATCCCTCTGATTTAGCTGCACTAATAGGGGGTCTGCTTTTCCTGTTAGGGTTTATCCAGTCAGGGAGGGACCACCATCCTACCACCCAGTTGCACCATCAAGTAGTGCACGCAAACATCTCAATTACACCTTTTAAGTTTTGCACGTGTCGACACAAATACATACATATGACTTAAAAATCTGCATATTTTCATGTTTCTTTTTCTGTCCCCACCTGTCATGATTGTAATTCTTCATGTCTATGAATAAACCTTGCTGCATTAAAAGGGTACCCACTGAGGTTTACTGAAATACACTTTATCAACACAACAGTCCGGAGCCAAAAATGTCCATGTAGCTAATTTTGGCGCATATCCTACTGAAATGTCCCAAATACAAATAAACAGCGTTCAAACATGTTGAGAGATCTAATTTGGATGAGGACTAATGCACTTAAATGACCCCTTCCTCAAAGGCTATACACAAGACTCCTGAATTGAATTACATCTTTATGCTCTGTATTCCTTTATGGTAGGTTTTTACTATAGTTATATACTCCTGGGCACGGGTGGTATGGCATATTCTCATCAGTCACGTTCACCATGGCTACGGTGAGGCTGGGCTTATTTTAGAGTTGGTGGTTTGCGGTCATTTCAACAAGGAAATATCTACCCTGTGGTATAGGGAGCTTCTTTAAGGCACTTGGAACTTGATGTTTGAAACTATTCTGGAACCATGTCTTTCCTGTTGGTTACACTTACACACACACACACACACGTTTACTCGACTGTTGAGTAACAACCTTGCGTACAATTTCGTAACATATCAGCAGCCCATTAAAAAATACCTGAGTAATTTAAGTCAGGTATGAACAGTGATTGGTGCTCATTAAAAAAAACAAAACAAAAAAAACAAAACAAAAACGTGACATTAAATTCACCTCATTCATCTTTGAGGAATGATGGCCTCATGGTTTCACATATAACTAAACACATGCCAGCCAGAAAAGGAATACACCTTAAATTGAAATGATAAAACTCTTGCTAACCAGTTTTACAGTTACATTATAATAAGCGAGTGAAGTCAGTGACTGTACGTGAGAGAATGAGACCTAAAGGGTAAAAGAGCACAGCAGGAGGGAGGGATGCAGGGAGGGATATAGGGAGAAGGAGGGAAGAGGGGAGGATTGACTAAGGGGAGCTTTTGGTAGGCACACTCCTTCACTCAGTCACTCTCCCATAGTCAGTGACATCCAGGACTGCAAACATTTGCTGCCTGCCAGGTGAGTGAACTTTCACCTTATCTTTTACATTTACATGATTTTCCTATTTCTTCTTTTGCTTTTATTTAACATATATCTACTGTGTGCACTACTATAACAAGTGTTTTAAGGATTTAGACACAATTTTTCTCTTTTATCACATGATCAGAGTAACATGTCAATCAGTTATAATAGTTAGTTTCTGTAAATTCCGTGACAAGTGATGCTATATATATATATATATATATATATATATATATATATATATATATATATATATATATATATATATATATGAATATATATTTTTTTTTTTATTTGACTGAGCTCTGCAAAGCTCATTCACTTGTTGCTGGTCTGCTTCTATGTGTTTTTATCATTATGAATGCATGTTGCCTAGTGTGGCCTACAGTGATTTAGTGTTCCAGTGTCTGTCTCCATCACTGTTTCTGTTTAGTTGTAACACTTGTTAATCTCCAGTTATAACCTGCCACATGTTTCTGTCTGGTTTGTTAGCCTTGGGGGATGTTTATTTGCTATACTAGTGTGCTGCTGAATCTGTAATTACATGCCTATGTTTGACATGGGTGAAAAACACTCATTTTATGCGTTTTGGCTTTCATTGCTTCTCTGCAAGATTGATGGTATAATGAAATGTAGGTCTACAAAATAAGTACTTAAACTTGAAGGTTATTTCTCAGGTTGTCAACAGATAAACTACCAGTGTCATTTCGTGATCATGGTGGATCCAAAAATTGTTTTCTGTAGAAACACCTGGGCTGATTTGTCCAGAGGATGTCACCATTGGGCTTTCTGGAGCTGAAAGAAACTGTCTCATAATACTTGTAAGATATGATGTGTTTTTCCAGGGTTGTTGCTAACTTCATAGGGGTCCTAAGTAAGATGCTGTTTGGAGTCCCCTCTTTTATTAAACTCCAATAAAGAGATTCCTAAATCCTAGATGATCGACTAAGATGCCACAATCTATTAGACTTTATGAGTTAAATAGGCTAGAGTTAAAATAAAATGTCTTAAAATGATTAAAAAAAACAACAACTATATTAGAAGGAAAACAATAATCCACTTTATGCCAATAAATAAAACAGATTTTGAGTATTTAGAAAAAAGGTACATGGACTGCACTTCTACAGGGCAGTTTCTACACCTTCATAAATATTTACTTTAAGTAAGAAAATATAACAAGCTCTCTGATAACTTATTTTTTTGTGCCATTATAGTGTTTGCTTTGTTTAATAATCACGATCAGGAATGGTAGGTGGGTAGGTGTCAATCATTCCCATCATACCTGTCTTAAGTCCCCCTACGTCACTAACTGTGCGACAAATATGACCCAACAATGCCACAAAAACAGCTAATTGTTGCTGTTTATTTTATTTATGTCATACGATTATTATTTTAAGTATATAAGGGATGTAATAAATACTACAGATGAAAATAGGACATTTGAAGTTTACGCAGAACATGCAGTTGTGTTGATTTTTTAAATATGTTTACTTAATGAAGACATAGAGTCATTAATTAACTTAACATTTAAGTTAATAAAATGAGAAACACCCTTCACAGTGTGTTTTAACCTTTACCTGCAGGACCCCTCCTCTCACATCAGGATGACCCGCACCCTCTGCTTCAGCTTCCTCCTCCTCCTCCTCGTGTCCGTCTTCAGTCCTGCTCGCGCTGAACCACGGAGGACCACGACTCCTCAGCGCAGAATAGCGCGCGCGCCCGCCGCCAAAGTGCGTCTCGCAGGAAACTTTGCGCGAGAGCCGCACGAGGGTCGCGTGGAGGTGCTGCACAATAACACATGGGGGACCGTGTGCGACGACGAGGTGGACATCAAACTGGCCAACGTGGTGTGCAAAGAGCTGGGCTACCAGAGTGGCATCACGTGGGCACACAGCGCAAAATATGGAGAAGGAGAGGGTGAGAGCATTTCCGGTCTGACATTATCTCCAAAGACAGTAACAAGTGCAGAAAGCCCACGGTGAAGGCCAAAGCCAATGAGACTGAATGTTTATAAAATAATACGTTAAACCAGTTTGGTGTACATTGGATGTAAACTCTAGGAGAACCAGTATAAAGTATGAGGGGTGGGATTTTAGAGGTCCACACTTTCATCCAATATGTCTGACTTCCTGTTGGGTTTAGGGTGGCACCATAATGTAAGTTTTTACTTGTCCTACTATGGGCTATATGTGTACCAAGTTTGATGTTTGTACAGTGAAAAAATTTAGAGGATCTCTCCCATTCCCTTAATGAATTTCGATTTTTGAGAGGGCGTGGCCTATTTATTTTTGGCGACTTCAGATTACGAAAGTTGTCACTGGGTTTGAATGTGGGGTCAAATAAAATAAAATTAATTTCTTTTTAATATTGAAAGGGCAAAAATTGGGGTTAAAGTGGCAAAAGGATAATAATAATAATAATAATAATAATAATGATAATAATAATAGTAATAACAGAACCCTTTGGTTTTAATAGGCCCTCGCCAACATGGCATTTTAGTGCTCGGGCCTAACTAGCGTGAATGACACATGCACTCATACTGGTTTGGTTTTAACCTGCACTGAAAACCCAGTAACACGCTAAGTGCACGGCTTTATGAAAAGACCACCAATTAAGACATCTAAAATAACTAGCACCATAAAGTTACAAAGATAACTTGTTGTGGGAACGCACTCTACATCTCATTAAGGTTGCCTGGCAGACTGGCAGAGCAACTATATGGGCTAGAAAAGGGCATTTGTTTGAGAATAATGACAGCATTCGCCTCACAGAGTTGTGCAACACTTGCTGTGGTTTATAGACATTCTTTACTACTGCTTTTAAATCCAAATTAAAGAGAAGGTTGAGAGGATTCAAGGAGCTGGATCTACAGCACCCTTCCTTGTAAAATACTATGTATCTACCGCTAAACACACCGCTAAGGTGCAACCTTAAATCAGACTGCCTGTAAAAGTCAAGTGTTAGGTACTAAGGAACTGATTTTAGCCTCTGTGTACTTGCATTACCTAGTCAATCCATTTTGCTATCAAGAATCCACAATGCACTCCATAATGCAATAAATTGTCTATTCTTTCAAGGACCAATATGGATGGATAATGTACGCTGTGACGGCTCTGAGAAATCCTTGAAGGACTGCAAGCACAACGGTTGGGGGGTGAATGACTGTAAACATACAGAAGACTTGGGGGTGGTGTGCACTCCTGAGCGCAGGTTGGATCAGACTGCCAGTAGAGGCCACACTACTCTTAGGCCCCACAGCAACACCGCACCCCAGTGGCAGGGCTCTGTGACCACCCGCAGGCACGCTGGATATGGCTACTATGGAAATGGACATCCATATGAGATACCCAGGTTCCACAGACACCAGCAGTACCCGGTACAGTAACATGTCTGATTAACTCCACCCTAGACACCTGACATTTTATTTAAAGGTGGGGTACGTGATCTTAAAAAAATGGTTGGAGCAAGCGACATTTTGAATATATACAAGTCCAAACTCCTTTCTTCAAAGTTCCCACTGATGTCACACCTCCAGAATATTGACATGTTTAATGCTTCATCTGGCTCCGTTTTAACCTCTGGTCCAGTTCAGGCTCTGGTTCAGTCCTATGGAGCGATTTTTGGGACAAAATTAAGCATATTCACAGGAAAATAGTCCGAATATGAATTGAGAAGTTACAACATCAAAAATGACATTCACAAAATGAAGATACATGTACAGATGGAAGAAAGTGGTCAAAAATACGTCATTGCATCCATCATCATGTCACAGACATCATCAACAAAAGAAAAGACACGCAGTGTGTGCTACAAGTCACAGATTTTTCTAGAACTTCCAGGAGTGAAGTTGCCACTGAGCAGTGATGGTTTGAATTTGATCTTTTTTCTGTGTTCAATGGATAATGTTTGTGACATGATGACGTAAGCAGTGATGTATTTTTTGACCACTTTCTTACATCTGAGAAATTCTCTATTCGCATTGAAGACAGTGCACTTGTAACTTTTCAAATACAAATTGACTCATTTTAGGTTTTGCAAATATTAATTTCATGCTCAACTACAACCAAAGATGCATGTATATCCAAAATATACACAGATTACTTTCCGCATAATTTTGTCCCATAAATCGCTCCATACCTCATTCAGTGTCCTCTAACCCCCCCCAGTTCATACCTATCTGGCTAACGTTACAATTCCTACTGATTTATGTTAGTGACTAAACAGTTTTTCACTGAACTTTACATCCTAATGTTGCTCATATAGCTAGTCAAGCTCTAACTTAATTTTCTGTACTAGTGCTCCAAGCCTCTGAGAACAAGCAATTCATGCAGGAGGTGTATGTATAGACATATCACGATTCAATCATTTGCAATGGGTGCTCTAAATGATTGGATTGTGTTTTTTCAGCACTATTTATATATATATATATATATATATATATATATATATATATATATATATATATATATATATATATACATATGATATTTTTTTTTACATTAGACCATTCATTTAATTTGTTGTAATCAGGGTATGAAGGGGATTTTAAGCAATATTGTAAAAAAAAAAAAATACTCCAGGAAAACATCTTGCACCCGACCTTTAATCTTAGAAACTTGTGTAACATGCTATCATTTCCTTTCCCAAGGGTCACAGTAAGGTGCGGATCGAGGAGGTGCGTCTCCGGCCTATCCTCATGGCTACCAAGAAGAAGAACCTGATGACTGAGGGTGTGGTGGAAGTGAAGCATGCTGGGAGATGGAGGCAGGTCTGCGACTTGGGTTGGAGTTTGAACAGCAGCCGGGTTGTGTGTGGGATGCTTGGCTTTCCAGAGGCTACCCAGCACAATGTCAAAACATATAAGTGAGTATAAATCTAAACTGTGAGCTCGACTGAGAACAACACAATTGACCTTTATGAACTGAAGTTATTAGACTGTCAAACACTGCGCTGCTGCTGTAGTTCAGAAGGGCTGCATGCTCTACCTTTCATCCTATTGGTAGATGTATAAAAGCATATCCTAAAGAATTAACAGTGGCATCCCGGTTAGAGCCACTGAGAGTAAAAGCATTATGTCAGGCTTATCTTCTACCCTCAGCCACTCCTCCCCCATGTCCCCCTTTACTCCTCCTCCCTTGGCTCTAGCATCAGGATGATGATAAAGGGATCTCTGTCCCCTCTGTACTGCCCTTTCTTTAAACCTCTCTCAAGGCAAATCACCTCTGCTCACCTCATTGCTTCCCTCTCACTCTCTCTCTCTCTCTCTCTCTCTCTCTCTCTCTCTCTCTCTCTCTCTCTCTCTCTCTCTCTCTATCTCTTTCTTTCTTTCTCTTTCTCTCTCTCTCTCTGTGTCTTTCTCTGATGCTATCTCCAGCTTGCAGCTCCCAGACAAACAGCTCCACTTTGATTTTTAAATTCCCGTGCTGAAGTCTAATACCACTGCTGATTGTGCTTTAACTGTCCCATCAATACTGTGGTATGGGACAGAGGTAGCTGTTGGAGAGTGGGAAGAGGGTCTTTGTGAAGCAGCTTGTCTTATTGGCAGGACAGTCTCTGCAGGCTTGAGTCAGCAATGCATCTTCCAACATTTTAAAATGTCTTCCCAACAGCGAACATACCAGGCTGCCATTGTGTAACAGAGCCGGTGGAAGTTGAAGATGTAACATGTAGTGATGTGTAGCGTTTAATTTTACCTTTTGTTTTTCTGAAGAATGGAGTTCCTCTACATTTTATTGCAAGTATAAGTACTGCATTCAGTATGTGTGAAGCAGTGACTTAAGACCATCCATTCTGTTGGAGTTGATTTCAATTTATTTCTATACATCTGGTGCCATAATGTAAATATAAAGTTAGAATTTCTTTTAGCATTTAGAGGTATTTCTACACTTCAGTTTATATTCATACACTAAAAAAAATCTATTCTTTCCAAGTGTATTTTCATTTCTAGTCAAAATATCTCATCACACTTAAAATAAGTTGTCATAATTTTAACACTACCTTTTCAGGGAGATATAAATAACTTATTTTTAGAAAATAGATTTCGAAAATCTTATTTCAAGAAATATTTCTAAAATAATTTTCACTTGTGCTATTGGCAGAATTTTTTTGCTTTAGTTAATTATGTGTTATTAATCTCACCCAATATTGGTTGGATGAGATTATTGTAATCACTGGGTGTGTGTGTATGTATCTGTGTGTGTGTCCGCAGAGACATATCATGCTATAACTCAAGGG
This sequence comes from Siphamia tubifer, assembly GCA_020466265.1. Classification (NCBI taxonomy): domain Eukaryota; kingdom Metazoa; phylum Chordata; class Actinopteri; order Kurtiformes; family Apogonidae; genus Siphamia; species Siphamia tubifer. Next base: position 17,166,611 of record CM035797.1, on the reverse strand, counting down.
ATATTTGAGATATCATCATGAAATAGGGCATACTCATACAGGTAATGCGCTTAAGATGCAACGATCCATTTGAGTAAAGGTCAATGGTCAACGTCACAATTAACTAAAAGGTCAAAATCACAGTATCAGCTATAACCCAAGAACAGAGGGTCACAGAACTTTCAGATTGGTACCAAACAATGTGGAAGGAAGATTTCTACAATTCTGGCAATTGGTGTTGTCACTTACAACCAATAGTTTTTGAGTTCTGTAGAGGTCAAAGGTGACATGTCGCAAAATTAACTTCTGTAACACTGTTTGTGTGTGTCAAGCATAGACATATCACTCTATAACTTAATCAATACTGGATATATTATCATAATATTACACACACTGACGCACATATACATATAACAAAATTGTCAATATTGAAAAAGGTCAAAGGTCAAGGTTGCATTTAGCAGGAAGGTTAAAATCATATTATTACCTCTATTTTAAGAACGGTTGTCATAGAAACTTGAGATTGGCACAAAATAGGGGCGAAATAAGGCATTCTCTGAATACTTATTATAATTATACTTATATTTTGATGAGAAATGAGAAAATACACTTGGTAAGATTTGATTTTGCATTGTAGATAATTACCTTGCAGTCACAAAATGCTCTATTGTATCATGATAGTATCATACCATAAGGGTGAAGGTCTAGTCACTGAAAGTAAAAAGCATAAAGAATATGTGCAGTGAATGATCAAGGTTGCACGTTGTCACCCGAAGGCTGCGTTACACATGGATCTAATAACAGGATACAAGGAGCAGAAGATTCTGTTTTGGTCTTTCATCTAAAATTGAAGTGGTGTCTTTTTTCATGGATGAGGCAGAAGAATAACTTGTACTCCTCATCAATCCACACAGCGTCTTATACCAGATGTGTTTTCACACCATATTGGAATATTTGAGACACAGCAAAAAGCTGAGCAGCCAGATGATCAATCATAAGTCTTTTGTACGTTTTCTCGATGAACATTCACTGTTTTTTGAGAAGAGGCAATAACCACCTCAACTCAGTGAAAAAAAATTGGGAAGTCATTTTTTCCAATGACACATTTCTAAATGGAATTAATTCTGGTGCACAGAGACATTATTAGTTCATAACTGGGAAATATATTAATTCACAAATATATTTACCCTTTGATGCATACTGGTCACTCCAGTGGGCAGTTATTCTACAGTTGTTCTCTTGTATATTCATGAGGTTTATTGTTTTAGTTCCATATCCGTCAGTTCATATCATTACTATAATTGGTCTGTTCTTAATACCTGATCTGCACTAACATATTTACCTGTAAATCAATGACTTGTTGTTATTAGACTGTAATTTCATTTATTTGTTTATTCGAACAGGTAAAACAAAATAATAATAATGGATAAGATTTATATAGCGCTTTTCAAGGCACCCAAAGCGCTTCACATTAGTGTTCCATTATTCATTCACTCTCACAAGCTCCCTCTGGTGGTGGTAAACTACATATGTAGTCACAGTTGCCCTGGGGCAGACTGACAGAAGCGTGGCTGCCATTTCGCGCCTACGGCCCCTCTGACCACCACCCAACATTCATACTCATTCATACACCAGTGTGAGTGACACTGGAGGCAAGGAGGGTAAAGTGTCTGGCCCAAGGACACAACGGACTGACTAGGACAGAGCGGGAATTGAACCGCCAACCCTTCGGTCAATGGACGACCCGCTCTCGACCCGCTCTCCCAACTGAGCCACGGCCAAATAACCTGCAACTGTCACATTAACGGCAACTGTCAAATGACCCGCGACTCTCAAATTACCTGCAACTACAGGTACAAAACAGAAATTAAAATGACACCTCTTTAGCATCCTAGATAACTATACCTTGTTTGAAAAGGTGTAGGATGAAGTTAACAAAAATTATCTAGTCTTACCCCTTTGTATTAACTCAGTCAGAGCATGTATATACAACCAAAAAGAAAAGAAAGCACACTAGAAAAAGGGACACCTGTTCCTTGCTCGAAATTCATATTTCCATTTGTTTCCCGTATCCACTTAGAATGTGGTTTATAAAAACCTGTTTAAACTTTTGTACTGATTTACAGGTTTTCAGTTCTTCACTACAGATTGACTCCTTTAACTTTAACAATGCATTTTTAAGTTAGTACATACAGTCTTCTTAAACAAAAAACACATTACAATTTTTTTTTATTTCATAGTGTTCTCATATTACATTTTAAATACATGTTTCTTTGCTTCAAAGCTTAAACTCATGAGGTCCAGGTGAGTGGACATTTTTGTAACTCCATAAAAAATTGGTTCATCAAAAAATTTCAATCACATTGGTTTTTTCAGGCCTAAAGAAGAATAAAAACACTTAGGAAAAGAATCTTGACTTAGTTTCTCATAAGTCATGCATCAAAGGGTTAAGCAAACCATCCATTATTATAAACAGTGTTTGCAGGCAATGCTTGTGCATCACTTGTAACACAAAACACAAAAAACACAAAAAAAACTTCACTAAGGTCCTCATAATTCATGTATCAAAGGGTTAATGTGGTCCTTGCAGTCAGTATATGTAAGATGTTTACTTCAGTATACACTCTCTGTAAATCCTCCTTGATTTATTTGCACATTTACTGCTGTACAAATTTTGTGCAGTAAGCATATTGGATCACTATCCAGCTCCACTCTCTCTATTCTTCTACATGCTCTTCACCACTGGAAGATGTGCTTTAAGGTCTGTATTTAGTGTCGGTTTCTGTTCCTTTGACACCAGTCTGTGCTTCTCCTCCTCCTACTGAATAAAAAAAAAAAAAAAACGCTGACAGTGGTTTTTGGGAAGGATCTGCTCTTAAACCACAGGAGGACCACACATTAGCAGAGAATTACCCCAGTGCTATTATAAGACAGAATTGTGTCTGACCGTTTGCTCCTCGGTGGAAAGGGGACCCAGTTGGATTCAGCTGCTGGAAAGCTGCCGGCTTCTAGGTGATTCACAGTTTAGCTATTCCGTCTCCCACTTGGCCAGGGTTAGTGTGACTCAACTGCTGACAGACCACAACATGTGCTCTGTACTGTAGGTGCTAGATTCCTCTTGCTACTGAAGGGCTGTAACTGTACAAAAGGGGTAGCATATTTGTTTTATAGAGTTTGCAAGCTTTTTATTGACTGTACATCCTGCCTTAGTAGAATCCTGAATCGCTGACAGCGTTCCGACATTGTCCTTGAATTAAGCCGTCTCTCCTGAACTCTGTATTATTGGGAACACAGTGATGTTATAACTGGTGTGTGTTGTTGGAGGAGGGCATCATCATGGGGCATCATATGTTCAGTAATAAAAAGGTCTTTATAATGAGCTGCTGCTGAACAGCCCAGTATGACTGTGTGTATAATCTGCACAGGATCATTTATTAGAGCATAACTTCCTCAAATCCCCGCATTGCAGGTATGACGCTTTTTCAGGCTTTTCTATGATTTTTTTTTTTTTTTATCACAGTGCAGATTTACTACTATATGCAACATAAGAGACTGGCTCCTCACCAGATAGAGAGGAGGACAGGGCGGAATGGCTTGAAGGGCTTGGACTGAAGCCTGGAGCTCCTCACTGGCTGTAAAAGGATGTTTTGGTTTTTTTTAGTTTTTAATGTTCATCTCAGGTCAAGAATATGGAACTTAAATAATAGCACTTCGCAGGCTTTTTTAGTCTAACCTAAACCACAACATAGAGTTGAGGTTGATACTGTTTATCCAACATATCTGCTTATATAGTTTATATCATTATGGGGATTTTTGTGATGTGTGTGTAAATTATAAGGCTGTAGCATGAAGGCGGTTGTGACTCGATCTATCTCGGTCTGCTTGTCCTGGATGTGACCTGATGTTTTGCTGTGGCTTGAACCACCATGATGTGTTTGCTTCCAAATCCGTACCTGTTTTCTACCTCAAAGAATATTTTTCCCCTTGTGTATGTTTTCCAAAAACACCATTTCAAGATGTAGCTACATATACCTCAATATCTAAGCTGCTCTTTGGGTATTTTTAAGTAAATTAATTGCATTTGATCTAAATTTGGAAGAAGAATCTGCTTGTTTGTGTTATTCTACATGAGATGTTTACATCATAATCATATGCATGTAAAGAGTTGGTTGAGAAGTGAAATATATGTCATGTTTTGGGCTGGATTATGGGTAATTGTAAGGATTGCACTTTGACTAAAATTACCACTATAATTATAATTACAAAATCTGAGCAGACTCACAAAGAAACAATTGGGTTTCACACACAATATGATGTTTCATGTAACATCTTTGCCCTCTACCAGCTGCTGGGAAATCTTAGGATTGCATGGTTTGACCAAATTTAGTTGGTGACACTCCCCCCTGTTTCTCCACCTTTGCTCGCGGTCCATTCTTAGAAATCCTGGTGCATGCCATGTCTCTTAGCTCTGTGTGTCTTTTGGATGGAACTCTGAAGATGCTGTAATTACAGGTTGGTCACGACCGAGGCTCTCAAGGGTTTTTGCTGAGAGTGAAAATATACCCCCAATTATAGCCGTGTGTGTGTGTGTGTGTGTGTGAGAGAGAGAGAGAGAGAGAGAGTAAGACTGACTTGGCAAAGGAGGAGGAAGAGAGTAACAAGAGAAAGACGAGATGCAGAAAAAGAATTAGAGCAGCAGTCAGACGAGCCAAATTTTCACTTGCTCGTGTGAAATATGTCCAATTACAGCTGGCGCTCACGGTGCAGCCTGCTGTGTCAGCATCTGTCTGTCTTCTTCTGTCACCGTGGTGATTTGGGGACTAAACCGGTGTTTTATGTTTAATTATGTTTTAGCTGAAATTTTCCTGTGGTGAGGGTATCATTTGCAGGCCTTTGGGTGACACTTGGTGTGACCGAGTCTGGTTTTGCTGTCTGTTGTCTGTGTGATCTCTCTCAGTGACCGCCTCTCAAATTTATTTTCCCCATCTTTTAATTTCTCTGTGCATGCCAGTGGCTCCTTTTGTGGTTTGGAACAGGCTGTGGAAGCTGGTTTTCAGAAGTGACTTGAGGCATAGTGATTTTTATCAGCCCTGGTCTGCAGACAAATATTTAACAAATATTTGGCACCTAAGACCCATGTCTTGGTTATTTGGAGTAGGGCATGTTAAAACTGAACTATTCTGACTTAATGAAGCTTCATGACGAGCAATTAAATATTTCATCTTGGCTTTCCCTTTCCCATTTTTTTTCCTATATCTGGGAAGTAATGATTGAGTAATCTCTTGTCTCTTATATGCTACTTCTGTGTTTGAAATGTTCTCTTCTCTCTCACCTTTTCTGATAATATTATCCTCTGTATTTAGATTGTTTTCATTGCAGGCATTTATGTATTTTCCTGTATTTAATCTGTTCATCATGTCATCATTCAAACTCGAGTAAATTCAAAGATTATTGAATCGGAACCTGAAAAAAACTGAAGAAAAAGTGACATTTTCAACAAATCTATCATTCACTGAGCCTCAAACAAGTATCTCCATCCACTATCTTTTATCAAACTATGACTTTTACAGGTGAATCAATGTTGTAGAAGTTTACGGTGTTTCCATGTTCACTACGGCGCCTCTGAACGTCCAAACGGGTCTTATCTGACGACTAGGAAAAGATGACAAACTGCATTGTACACCAATTATTTACAAATATTGATATGATAAGTGGATTTAAAGGCATTAAACATTTATATCAGTAGATGCTTTTGTTGCCAGTGGCTGTTTGGGTTTTCATGGGTTAAGCATAAAGTTACTGGTGAGCTGAATGAGCCTCTGTCATAACCATTTATCACATCATTTTAAGATATTAACATTTTTTATGACTCAGGTGAGAATTAAAGTGGTATTTTTCTCTGATCTACCAATATTACATATCTTACTGCAGACAGACATTATCCATTGCAGTAAAATGTACAATATGTACATTTTTCTGCATTGAAACATCAAAAAATGACTATGCCAGTGTTATATATATATATATGTAGTTGACTTGTGTACTTTACAAGTATACAATGTTTTGTCAAATGTTTTAAACAATGTTGTATTTATTCCTCCCAGGCCTCAGAGTAAACACCATATTGTTTCATTAAATTGAACTGGCATGAATACACACCATACAATATAATGTAGATAAAACTTTAATGCATTACACTGCCTGATTTACACCCAATAGATTTACATCAGCAGTTGTAATGAATAACAACCCCCATGATCCACCACTAGTTCAATCAAACTATGTTTCTTATCAGTTTCATTGCAGCAAAAATAACACTGTGCTGTGTTCAATAGTACACTAGATGATTAATGTAACAGATGGTACAATGGTAAAAAGTGCAAATAAAGTAAGAATAAAACAAGTCACATGCATCATTTGTCCACACACTTCTATTGAAGGGTGGAAATATTATTTTAATTCAGATATTGAAGTATTATGATGAATTGTTTTATTAGTTAGCAGTTAAAGTTTGAATATAGGATTCATTTGATTAATTTATTTTAGTTTAATATCATTACTGGTACGTTCTTTATGACTGGATTTATATTTTACTGTGTTCTAGTTTAAATAATGTGTCAGTATGTTAAGATTGTTAAGATAGAAAATATCTGTATGCATTTTCTATTCTTCCTTTAGACACACATCTAAGAACACACACATTCACACACGTAATATTGTCAGACATAGGTGATAAAAAATAAACTTATTGTTGGTGTAAATTTACTTGGAGTCGAGGCCACACCTCTGTTTTATGTAGTCGATAAAGCTTAGTTAAAGACCAACCCATTTGTAAAGGTGAGCCTGCGAATAGAGAAATAAACATACAATTCATCTTCTGTTTGGGCTTCAGCACTGAGTATCCATCTTATTTGTAGTCAGAATAATTACTTACTTACTCCCTGATGAAGGCAATTTGTGCCGAAACGCGTTGGGGTTTTTTATATGTTTTTATATAATTTTATAGGTTTTGTTAACCAAGCCAGTTTAATAAAGGCTTTTTATCTTTCACTTTTAAGAGAGTGCCTTGGAATTTTTCTTTGTTTCAGAATAATCTATGTTAACTTTGATACCGACAGGACTCCAGACTCTTTTTCTGCAGCTTCCAAGACAAGAACACGTTAACAGGGTAAAACATGTAAAGGAAAAGTATGCCGAAAACAATAAGCCTTAGAAGAAAAAAAAACAGTCATGGCGATTAAACCCAAACAGTGGCATAATGCTCGTCTTTTAACAGTCATGAGCTTCTGTTCTCTTGGCTCCACAGCAAGTGCTGAAACACACAGTTTGGATAAGCAGGCTGATGACGGGAGGTGGAAAATGAATACTGAGGCTGTTTATTTACACCCCACTGCTCCAATACGATCCCATTTCAATAACATACATGTAAGTGGCTGGTGATAACCTTCAATGTTCAATGCATTTATTCATATTGAAGATGCGTGTGTTTTTATTTTGTTTATTATCCTGGTATGAAATTCAACATTATTAAACAGTGGTGTAATTCAGTCAAATGAAAGAACTGAAGGTATCATTTATAGCCTGTATAGTAGTCCTTTTGGTTTCTGAGGAGGGAAAATGGCGAGCTGATTGGTCTGTGGTGAGGTCACAAACAAGTCACAGACATGTTTGCCTCATGGGGAAATGTGTGTGTTTGTGTGTTCACAGTTTTCTATGTCTGCTCGCAGAGGGCATGCTCCTGCACAGCCACATGGTAGACACATCTAAGATACTTTACAAGAGCAATTCAAGACACTGTAAAGGATAAGTGCTCAATTCTATACGTGTGTCAGTCGCAATTTGCAGCTGGTCTCACATATGAAGCTTTATTTAGTGCAATGAGCGAGATTTAATATTACGTCTTCCTAAGATTTTTTTTTTCTCCGCGCTGAGGTCAAATGTTTGGTATAACTGCACAACGCACAAGATCATTTCGCTAAGATTAACTGAGATTTAATTCGCACGTGTTTATAGTTTACGCTGGGCAACTGAGGTCAGCATGTGTACTTCAAATGGGCCTGAAAAAACAAGTCTATTTCAAGAGTTTTATTCAAAGTAGCCAAATTGCTCTTTGCTAAATGATCGCTGAAATGGAACAACATTTATTTTAGTACATTTCCCAAAGAGGAGTTAATATATTTGATTAGAGATTGTTTGTATTTCTAACTACAGAGCAGCAGGGTCGTTTCTCGCCTCCTGTTTCGGCACAGCAGCAAGGAAGTTATTTTGTGATTTAGGAAAATGTACAGTCAGCAGCACGTGACTTCAGGGAACCATCTACACACATAACATCACACCAGTGACAATGCTTCTCTTGATTCTGGCATCCTCGATTTGTTTTCAAAGTGCATGCCCTAACTTTACGGGAATGTCTGCAGTTTCATATCACAAATATTTACTTACCTGTGCTTCCTCGGGTGTGTTTGTTTCTTTTAAAGGGAATACCATGAGATTCAGCTTTGAAATGTGTTTAGTGAATGATTTTACTAAGTATATGATGGCAGGCTGATGTACAGCTCTGCAGGGATTAAAATGATGTGTATGTTGGTGCCTATAGATAAGGAAAGTACACATCAACTAATATTTATTTGGATTAAAGCTGTTATTTGCACTGCCTGGTTCAAGTCTGCATTCGATTCAACAAAGTATATAAGTAAGAGCAGGCTGTTTAACCCTGATTGATGCAGGATTTTCTCATTTCTTATCCCTCAAACACCCTGGGAATCAAAAGCATCCCAGATCTAAAATGTTTAAAGGTGTCATTCTGCTGAAAACCACTTTTTCACGCTCCTTTTGGAATCTGATGGGTCAACCCGAGTTACCAACACATGCTGCCTTTGACAGTGGTTTGTCGCCTCCACTGGCTGCATACTGCATTCACAGAAAACGACAAGAGGAACGAGGGACCCAGAAAAAGCTGGTCCGTTTGACGTCAGATGGATTTTAGCGTCACCCAAGTGGGGTTCAACCCGTCCTCCATTGTAGCGAATCTGAAGTAGCATTAGCATTAGCATCTACAAAAGAAGATGGGCCACAGTAGCTGCTGCACAAACTTGAAAAAATGGCGGATCAAACTGGTTCATGTGCTCTCTGTGGAAATAAAGCTTCGTTTTTTTTCCTGCACGTTTTCAGAACAAGCGACGGCACAAAACTTAGCTGGATGTTACTCTGCTAGACACATATAGAGAGCGAGGGGGGAGGGGGGAGTGTTCCTTCACGCATGCTGAGCCAATCAGAGATGCCTCATCACCGCGTCATGGACATGTATGAGGAAGTACAGTACCGGTAAAATCTGTTGTTTGACCTCAAGTCATTTTTCTACTGTGAAAAAACAGCTGGAAACAAAGCAATCTGGAGGGTTTTTTTTTTAAATAGAACCAACACACAATGTATTCAATAACAATGGAGAACACAGTAATATTAATGAAATAACCACGGAATGACTCCTTTAATAACTTCTCAACCAGTAATCATTTCGTTACAGTTAAATAATTAAGGTAGCGTGCAGTTTCTCAGCTTTCCATCGTCATCAGATATGACCCATTTGAATGTTCGGAGGCTTCATAGTGAACATGGAAATGCAGTCATCTTCTACAACACTGATTCTCCAGTAAAACACATGTAGTTTGATAAACGACAGTGATTGTAGATGCATATTTTTGTGTTGAGTTAGCGATAAATTTTGCTGAAAAAGTCACTTTTTCTTCGGTTTTCTTTGAAACATACTCAAAGCTTTAATGGACGCTTACAATGTTAAATGTAAGAACATGGTTTTTCTTTAAAAAAAAAATACAGAAAACATTATAATAAATGGTGATAGAGATTTGGAAGTCACCACAAAAATAGTTGTAGGTGCATTAAACATTTTTACACATGGATTGAACACCACAGTGTCCAGTGACATGTACCTTTATCCATGCTATCTTTACATATACATTTATCAGTCAAGGGCACTATATTCTAACCACAGAAGAAGATATAAAAGGAATGGATGGAGTTGTCTGCATCTGAGCGTACCTCATACTGATTAAGTGCAGTTACTCATTTGAGAACAGATAAACACAGTTATCAGCTTCATAAGGTTATACCATTCAGTAGTTTTCCATCACGGCACACAGTGAACTCAGTATTTTTCTATCATGCGGCATAAACAATGCCAAGGCGAATGTGTCCTGTAATCAAAGCTAAAGGCAGTCCAATGGATTTTTTTTGTGGCCAGGCAGTACATATGAGCTGTAAAAATGCCTTAGCTTACAGTAATGGAAAAAAAAAGTTTTCAGATACCCATAATATTTTACACCGTCTCAAATATTATTATGAATTTTTTTTTATGGAAAAAAAAATCTTTATTGTGTTTCAAAAGATGTTTTTTTTTTTTTTTTTATTGTTAACAAGGGAAAAAAATGAGAACACTCAAGTCTTGGCAGTTTCAATATGTCCTGCCCTGGATGTGTTTCATTATCTTGCAGAAACATACAGTCTGTACCTTGACATGACAGAGCATGTGCAGAAGTGAGTGCGTGGGTTTAGAGAATGGAACAACAAGAGTGATACTTAATATCATAAAAGCATGGAGTGTTTAAAACCTTTTTTTTTTTTCACCATTGTACATATTCCAAGCAAATATGTTTATATGTTAATTGCCAGATGTGTTATGGACTGTTTGTTTGTCTATCATTCACTTTATATAGTCACGTAAAAAATTATTAGACCATCAAAAATCATCAAAAACAACAGTTATTCAATCAAATGCTAACTCCTGTGCCTATCATATGATTAAAATATGGAATACATCCGCTGTTTTTGTCAGTACAATGATGTATATTGATGCATGGGAGTAAACATGATGTTGACATTAGTGAGGACATAATTTGATGACTTCCTCGTGACAGACAGCAGCAAAAAATAAAAATTAAATAAGAACACGGCTAAAATAAAAATAATTAAAATAACGCCTCATTTTGGTTTTGTCAACAAAAACTAAGAGACATTTTAGGAATGTTTTTTTTTTTCTTAAGCCACATTTTGTCTGGTTTTTATTGGTCATCTATAACTGCATTATATATTTTGTTATAGTTATCGTCTAATGACTGACATTTATGTCTAGTTTCGTCTCGTTTTTGTCACGTGATGAAGGTTCGTTAATGACAATATTTAGTCATTGTAAGGCGCACTGTCAACGAATGATTTATTTTTTAAGTTCTTCATATATAAGGTGCACTGGATTATAAAGTGCATTAAGTGAAGTCAACATCACTAGATAAAAAGTCAAAATTATTATATAAAAAAGCAAAATGATTAGATAAAAAGTCTAAATTCCCAGTCACTAAACACAACCAAAATTAATCTACATATAAGGCACACTGTGGTTTTTGGAGGAAATTAAAGTATATTAAGTGCTCCTCAGAAAATTTCATAAAATACAGTAACCTTTTGTTTCCCAAATGTCTTGTAATTTCCTCTTCAAAAATTGGTATGGACATTTTTGAACCATCCAAATATTGGTGTGGACACGTCCATAGCATCCATACGCAAATATACACCCATGTATTGATGTATTGATGGTTATTATCAAGAAAAACATTGAAAATAGCTCTAAAATGTAACTCTTCTGAGCAATTATCTTCATTGTATTTGTCCAAACAAATATACATTATGTTGTACCGGGCATTAAAATGAACAAGAAATTGAAGAAAACAAGAGGTGGTCTAATAGTTTTTTCCTCGACTGTATATGCCGGTATCGCACAATCTGTATTGGACATCAAAATATGAGTCAGGCAGTGGCGTGTGTGTTACTGAGTGTTTTCCTCTTTAATTGATGTGAATGTCTGCTTTGAGGACATCCTGGCATGGTGTGTATGGCATGTCTGTCTTGCGTGTCTGCCAAGAGAATAGAAGGCTTTCCTCTCCACTGCTCTTCCGAACCATCCAACCTTCTTGGTGCATAAATCTCTGCTTGCTTCATGTGTTTCTCAGACATGCAGTGCAGCATAGTACCGAGGTTTTGTTTGTACATTGTGCTTGTGTAAACCTTGTTTTCTCAGAAATGTGACCAGTATATTACTGATGTTGAATGTCATGTTTTCTTTTGCCTTTTTTTTGGGTTTTTTTGGGACGACATGTGGTTTCGGAGGTTAACGACGTGCTTCAAAAATATCTTATGTTTGTTGTCCTTTTATAGCGCATACTTCCTGTAGCTACACACACACATTTGTATTGTGTTACAAGTGATGTACAAGCATTGACTGCAAATAGACTACATAATAATGGATGGTTTGCATGACTTATGAGAAAGTAAGTCAAGATTTTTTTCCTAATTCCTAAGTGTTTTTTATTCCTCTTTAGGCCTGAAAAAAGCACTGTGATTGAAATCTTTTTAATATTCTCTTAGTTGCAGGTAGCGATAGAAATCATGTTTGTCGATTCCAAATTTTTCTTTCAGATATTGAAATTTTCTTACGTTACCACTGTCAGTTAAGCTACAAAAGGCTGTGATTGAAATCTTTTTAATGAACCTATTTTTATAGTTATAAAAATTCCCATTCAGCTGGAGAATATGTGTTTCACCCTTTAACTCCTGAGACTTAAGCAATTCCACAGTAAAAAAATAAATAAATAAAATAAAGATAAAATAAGCAACAAAAGGAACAACAACTGCCAAAGTGATCAGTAAAATGAACAAAAATTAATAAAAGAATGAAATGAAAATGAAAAAAGGAAGACACTAACAGAACACAGTTGAAGAAAAATAAGAAAATAAATAAACAAAATGTAGAAAAAAAATAAAAAAAATAAGCAACAACATTAACAGAAACTAATAAATATATAAATATTCACAAAATAACAAATAACATGGAAAAAAAAGGGTTGTAATTTGGTTCCAGTAGTTTTAGTTTGGGCTTTTTCTTTTTCCAAATCAGTTGCTTTTCCACACCTGTACATCAGTTCCATGAACAAAATTATCACTAAAATAACACTTGAAAAATTTAGAATTTTTCTGAAACTTTTAACTAAACCATCCATTCAAAACGTGTCAGCGCTGACGTATCAGGAGTTATCAGAACTCTATAAAATAAAACCTTTTTAATGCAGTTTTTGTTTAAGAAGAGACTATTAATTACAGTCTAATAACAACAATGAATTAATTTACAGTTAAAGATGTTAGTGCAGATCAGGTATTAAGAACAGACCAGTTATAGTAATGATATGAACTGACTGATATGGAAGTAAAACAACAAAACCATGAATATACAAGAAAACAACTGTAGAAGAACTGTCCACTGTAGTGACCAGTATGTGTCAGTACATATATTAGTTGACAGGCGGTTCTCTTTTGATCAGAATCACTTTATTATCATTGAAATAATGAACACCCCCCCAGTGCAAATCGAGCATAAAGGTAAAAAAAAAACAAAAAACAAACCCAATAATATATAATAAATAAGACTCGATATACATTAAAATAAATATGTGCTTTATCTAAAAAAAGAGCTTAAAGTGATAAAGTGATAAAGTGATAAAGTGCCCCAAATTCACATGTTTAAAAGCAGTATTACCCAGGGATAAAAAAAAGTGTGTCTATGGTTAGTTCGGCTCCTCAGAACCCGATACCCCCTCCCTGAAGGTAGGAGGTTGAAGAGGCATCGACCATGGTGGGACGTGTCTTGTCAGGATGTTCGTTGCCCTCTTCAACCCCCTAGCTTTCGTGATGTCCTCCAGTACTATTTTGGGCTGATGTTCTGTTTCCATATAGTTGAGGAATGTGAGATACTCTCGCTATATACTCTAAACATGAGCACAATAAAAACAGTGAATAAAAAGTAGCCCACATTCCAGCTGGAAATACAGGCTACTGGACCAATAAAGCAAGGAAAAGACATGGAAAGTAGACTTGATTAAAAGACAACACATGCGGGGGATATTTTCCCTTACACGATGCAAGTCATTGCCATCAAACGTACCCAACTTTGTACTTTATAAGCCACACAGGCAAGTCAACCCAGTTTTATACACAGAAGGTATATTTAGACCAGTGTGACTCACCTCTTCGATAAAGTCTGCGTCTCTTTGAAGTCGCCTGCGATTAAGACCACCGTTCTCGTAATAAGCAAGTCTAGGTGTATGTGTACGTGACAAAAATCCCTCCTGTGTGGTCAGGTTACATATAAAACAAACAGCAGACGCGACCGTATATGTTACAGTTACTACCTTTTGAAACGGGTCACGTCACAGGATAATATCCATGTGTGACCTCAGTAAATACACAGTACAAACCTGATACACTGGGGTTTTCCCTCAGGTTTCAGACGATGTACGCGCTGTCTAGGCAGAAGAAATTAAAGAAGAGTTTCAGTTATAGGTTTTTCACATTCATTTGGCCCAATTTGACTATTTTTTTAACATTAAAATCTGCAATAAGTTATATTATTAAGTTATATATAAATGAATATTCAGTTATAATGCAGAATGATGTATAAAATAAGATTTTATAGTGATAAATTAATATAGACTGTCATGATTAGGAGATATATTAAATACTGTATTTGTAGTAAATATAAAGTGAATATAAATACAAATTGCATTGTGTGAGGTGATATAAATGATTGTAGATGTTTTGCTTAAAGGATAAATAGATATAAAAAAAAGTGTGTTAAATCATAGAATGCAGAAGCTACTGGATTATTAGTTTGTCAAAAGGGGATGGCAGTTTTTTTGTTGACCATCATGATTGATCCTTTGATGATTTTGTGTACTCGAAATAAACAGAACTGAATTTCCTTGAACAGATTTCTGAAGAAAAACAACAAAATTGTCAAAACTGTACTTACTGTAGTCAAAGTTTTATAGTTGAAATACTTGTGAATTTCATAATCATGTGCATAAAGAAGACACAAAAGAAGAATAAATATTGTATTCTTCCTTTAATAAGATGCTAAGACACATGTTATGGTAGTAAATAATGCACTCAACTGTATTTTATAGTATTTTTTTTAACCACTGAAAATGCTGTGACCATTGGTTATCATTGTTTATGAACACAGAATCACCTTTACACATATGAGGAATTCTTTGCTGATACACTGCACTGTAAGTTTCGCAGTGTCCCAGCAGTTTGGAGATGATGGGATCAGGGCCACATTAACTCATTCACTGCCAGGTGAATGAGAAGAGAATATTGACTCAGAATAGTCAGTGTTATATAATATCATATATATTATACTATATATGATGTTATAATATTATATAATATTATACTATAATAAAAGAATAAAAGTATGGCACCCATCAAAATAAAGTGTTGGATTTGAACTGACGCCAAAACATGTCAATGGCAGTGAATGAGTTAAACTAAATTTGATCTGAATGGGGATGAACCATTAAAATAATAACATAATATATAAATGATGTCAACTCCAAATTTTCTTCTATGTTTTCGAGCAAAAAAAAGTTAAATTATATGATAAAAATGTACCAACTATCCTTTAAAACAACATGAATAAACCGACACTTCTTCAGAAAACTAAGTGCAATTTTAACAAGTTTGTGTCTCAGTTTATCATTTACACGTCAATTACAATGTAGAGATGATTTATTAGTGGATCTACAAATAATACACAAGACGTTTAATAACAGGCAGAACATTGTTCAACTTACACTTCAGACATTTCAAAATGTTCATATTTGTTTAGGTTATTCATGTTTTTTTTTGTGAAATAATAGTTTGTTTTATTGTAAATACAGTAAAATGACATTAAAAGAGCATTAAGAGCAAAATGTGGAGTTGTGAGTATTTATAGGTTATTATGATAGTATTTTACTGATCAGACCCATTTTGAGCTGTATGCGGAACCTGAAATTACATTATCAGTATATTCACTGTCGTTTTTGTATTTCACAAAATTATCCCAGGGGCCGGAATTGGCCCCCGCGCCGCATGTTTGACACCCCTGCTCTAGAAGAAGGTTAAATCAACTCTCTAAGTGTTGATTTAACACTGCAGAATTGACTGTGTAGCTGTTGCATCTAGTGCATTTTAAATATAGGAAAATAAAAAGGATAAAGGGAAGTTAAATAAGGACAAAGAAAACATATAAACTCTATAAAGACACAGTATTATGTACAGTTACACACGACCAAGGTTTTGCTATTAAGCCACATTAAATAACTGTTATTTTATCCTCATATAATGTCAACTTAATTAGTTTTACTGGATAATGTAGCTCTGTAACAACAACAAAGCTATGGTCACTAGTTTCATTTTAATTTGCCTTAAGATGTTCGACAAATTAGTGTAACCCCTCGTCTGTCGTAAAAACCTCACATACAACTAACAATCTATTCTTTGATTTGATTTACAGGAAAATATGGGATACAAAGGTCGCTGATCCTTCAACAAGGTAATAAGGAGACTTTTTTTTTAATGTTTCATACTTTTTTTTTTGGTATGAGTCACTGCTTTGAAATTTGAACCTAATAAAAATAATTTTTTCTTTCTTTCTTTTTCTTTTCTTTGTAGACTGAGCGTCATGGCAAAGAAGAAGGGATTCTGGGTAGAAAAAGTGCACTGTTTGGGCACAGAGAACAGCCTGTCCGAGTGTCACTCTCAGCTTTCCATCCCCCGTAGCCCCACCCCCTGTAAGAACGGCAGACACGCAGTGGTCAAGTGTGTCCCGGGGCCACAGTTCGCCCGCATCTCGTCCGGAAGACCCCAGGCTCCGTACCCAGTTGTGGTAATGCTGCTGTAACCATGTAGGCCAGGGCTATTCAACTGGTGGCGTGCAGTGTAGCATCCTGCCCCATAAAGTAAAAAGGCAGTAACTGCACAGACACCAAACTGAGAAAAATGACATGAAACTTCTCTTGTTGTTCAGCCCCAGTAGTTGTAGGAAGATTATTGGACATGAGGCAGTTATTGTTACTGCATATTAAGTAGTTCTGCAAAAATCAGTGCGCCTTATATATGGATTCATTCTGGTAGTGCTTAGCGACTGGGAATTTTGACTTTTTATCTCATAATTTTGACTTTTTATCTCATCATTTTGACTTTTTATCTTATAATTTTGGTTTTTATCTGATAATTTTGACTTTCTATCTGATAATTTTGACATTTCATCTGATAATTTTGACTTTTTATCTGATAATTTTGACTTTTTATCTGATAATTTTGACTTTTTATCTGATAATTTTGCCTTTTTATCTCATGAGTTTGACTTCACTTAATGCGTCTTATAGTCCAGTGCACATTATAGTGCGGAAAATACGTTAATTACATAATCTAGTTCAGTCTAATACATTGATTCACTGTAAACTATTGGGGCAGGGTCCTAAATGGACATTGGTAAGAACACAGGAATGGTCTTTGCTGCCTTTTTGTTTTGTTTTACTCGTACTTTTTGCAGTCACTGTACAGACACCCACAAATTTTCTCCAAAACGACATACATTTGAGATGAGATAGTTTATTACATGACAAAGAGTGATTTGAATGTTGCAAAAAACACAATAACTCATTTTCGCCCAAAAAAATTTCGTTACTGCCTTTTTGCTTTGTAGGGTAGTACCAGCCTGTCAATCAAACTGGACCATCCCACGGCCCCTCTACCCACAAATAATAAATAAATAGCCGCTAAACAGTGCATTTACAACACGAATCAATACATCATTTTACTACTAATAATAATGATAATAAGTACTTTATTAATCCCACAGAGGAAATTACTTGATTTCAACAGCAGAAGAGAACTGCAGTAACAGGTTACCGACCACAGGCACCGAAACAAGATTCCATGGAATACATACAATAAAACATACTCAGACAGCAGACATTGTAGACATAGTACATGTGGAAAACCATGACTTTATGTCATTTTGTTGCGCTGTTACTTTTTACAGAAGGCCAGAGACAATGGCTTTAATATGGAAAAATGTTGCATTCAACAGAGAAGAGATGCAAAGTTGACAGTGACAATACAAATGAAACTACATTTTATAAGATTTGTCTTGGTCAGGGAACAAAGCAATATCAATGGCCATAAATTGCTTTAAATATTAGCACTAAAAGCCAACAATTACTGTGTGATGGTATGTGTTATGTTAACATTTAACAGGTTAGCAGTTCAGTATAGCCTTTATTTTCATTGTGCAAGAAAAATTATTCTGTAATGTAAAAAAAAAAAAAAAGAAAAAAGGACGATAAACAGTGCAAACATACAACTAGCACAAAAGATGCCAAAAGACAGTATATGAGGACAATAAAATACAAAACTACCTGTAAGATAAAGTTGAACAGAAACAGTTAGATAAGTAAATAAATAACCCTTTATGGAGGGGAGGTTAGGCTTTTAAAGTTAAATAAAAATGTCAATTGTACACCCAGTATTAGAGTAATACTACAGGGGGTCCAGTCCACATTCCAGAGCATTCTGATCATTTGGCCCATGGGAAAACATTGTTGAATAGCTCTGATGTAGGCCTTTATTCTTACAAAGTGACAAGTCTCTGTACTTAACCATCTAAACTTCTGTCCTTTTGTGCAGCCTGTGCGTCTGAAGGCAGGACCCAGACTGGGCGAGGGTCGTGTCGAGGTTCTCCGAGATGGAAAATGGGGGACTATCGTGGACCACATGTGGGAAAGAAATGCAGCCAGCGTGGTGTGCAGAGAGCTGGGATTTGGAACTGCTAAGGATGCGCTGCACGGAGCATTCATGGGACAAGGTGAGAGGCTTTTTTCCACCACTTAGGCTGGAATTTCTGGAAAACCTTAATCTAGATGTTTTGAATCTGCAATTTTGAAGGTTTGAATCATGTGTTATGGTATTCGTTGCTTATCTTCTGCTTATCTTAGACGCCGCGCCCGTCTGCCCTCACGGATCAGATAATGTATGGGCACGTGTGTTTGTGTATGTTAGCTCGCGAAACTGCAAATGTGTTGATTGCAATATCTCCAGCTGTGATTATGTGAGTGTTGTGCCAAGGGTACCAGCTGCCTAAACACTGCACACACACTGGCATACTAAATGTTATACTATAAGCCATAGTGGTTTACGTTGGCATATGGTAACTGAAGTCACAGACATAATCTTGCTAGGTTCAAGCAAACTTTTCTTTCAGTCTCTAAGTGCTGTGGGCTTTTTCCTAGAATTTCACATTTGAAGCCATGGAGGCACACGGGTTCAGTCAGTATCCAGCTGCACCAGTGGTGTTCCCACCCTTATGAGATGTGAGAACAGCTTCCCCATGCCTCATGCTCGGGTGTAGTCTTTAATCATGCTGATCAAGATGAAATGTGGTATGACAGTTGGCTGGTTTAGCTGTTCACTTGATCACACTGAGGATATTTTTATATGTGTGTGTGTGTGTGTGTGATCAATCCCTTTTTACCTTTTAACCTCCTAACTCGGGTTTGGTGTGAGTGATGTCACTTCTACTCCCTTTCATTTTGACTTGTCAGCTCTTCTAAGGGGTCTTCCCAGTATTGCAGCGTCCGTCTCTTTTCACACCAGTCGTCTGGCTCCTGTCAGCACTATCACTCGGCAGGGTCAGACTGACGCAGAGGTGTTTAATTGTCAGGGAGGGACAAGGAAGCTTTCAAGTTTCTCCCAAAAATATTTCCCCTAATGTGTGTGTAATAAAATCTGACTGTGAATTATAACATTAAGATGTCTGCAGCTGTAATTTGGTTGAATATATGGCAGGTTTACCCTTTACTTTGACCACTTATTACTCCTGTCTCTCATCAGAAAATGCAGGTTTTCTATAGTGTTTCCTGACTCAGTGATTTCAGCATATATATATATATATATATATATATATATATATATATATATATATATACAGTATATATATATATATTTTTCTCTCACACATCCCCCCACTGTTAAATGCACCACTTTCCCTTTCCTTTTCTTACATATACTGTACGTTGCCATGGCAGTATCATTGACTTCACAGTCATCTTACAGCTTCCTTTCTGTAACATGCTGCCTGTGAGACGTTTAACTGACATGTAATTTTCCATGTGCACGATGGCCACATAAACACAGGTCTATATGTTGTTGGAAAAAGCTTAAATTACACTCTTTGAAAGAACAAACCTTCTCTGAGAACGAGTGAAAGAGTGAATTGTTGTAAATGTTCTGTAGTTTTGTAGCCTGTGCAAGTTTTCATATAAAAAGCATCAACATTTTTTTCTTGAACTTGCACCCTTTTTAACTCACAGAAACATCTCCACGTTTTCTATCAAATCTCTGTCTGTGGTTTAAAGACCACACGTGAGAGCACTCAATTATGTTTGACAATCCAGTTTGATCATGTGATAAGAGTTACGGTTGACGGGTTGTTAGACTAAATGACTTTCACTGATTGTGGATTTGAATGCAGTCTCCATCAGATTTGGTGAGATGCACACACATAAGCTCTTACCTGTAGGTGTTTTGCACATGCATATCTACAAGTACCAGTGCACCAGGTCTGGGATAAGTATCTCTACACAATTCGTTCATCAGTTTTGAATTTAGGCCGAAAAAGAAAAAGTAATTTTGTTGTTGGTTTGCCTGGACAACCTGAATACTTGCATGCTTACATGACTTCAGCAAGAATCGGATAACCCTAAACCTATCTGATGCCAGGGATTTGCTTACAGACTGACACAGAAAGAGATGTTCCTTGGAAAGAAGAACATTACAAACACTACATTAATGTGCTTAAAATGGAGTGTAATTTAAGAGAGCACAAGAGAACAGGGTTTTCCTCCTAACCACTAACCAACTATTTGAGCTATTCTCAACAAAAATGCGACCTATGTTGCCATTTTTCCATCCTCTAAAGTCAATTTTTGTAATCCGTTCTAAAATTTCCTGGTATTTAATTCTAATTAGAAGGCAATCGAACACGACATGTTTCTTGTTAAAAGGACATACTACCTTTATATTATGTGCCATTATGCCTAGCGTGGCTGTATTTAATGGCAGTCTTAGATATTATTTGCTGAAGTGAATCAATTTTTGTCGTTGTCAGGAATGAAAGTGAAGGAAATGTTCTAAACTCTGTTCGGGTTACATCTGCCAACCCTCTAACTCCCATCATCATTGCATTTATCATCACCATCACCAAACTAAATTACAGGGATAGCATTTCTATTTCCTTTCTTGACCAACTTTGTTATTTTACTGTGTAATTTTACCCGTGAAGAACATATAGCTATAGTGTACTCAGCCTACATGCATAAGGGGCTAAACACACTGAGTGATTGTGTGTGTGGCCACTTTATTTTAGGTTTTCATAGATTTTTCCCAAACTACAGTTAAAATACATCATGTCACTGTTGATTTTGAGGATCTCGGGAGCGTGGGTAGTCTTATTTGTCTTGATAACAAAACAGTGGGAATCTGGATTGAGCTTGTGGCCTTCCCCAAGGAGATAGAAGTGGAAGTGGTGTAGATATGTCTTTTTTATACATATGAACCCACGCATGGTGACCAGTTTGGATCCAGGCCTACAATCTACCAAAACCAACACAGAGACAGACTGGGTTAGGCTGCAATCTGGTCTCCACCATTTAACCCATCCTTAATTTTACCCTTTTTCTCAGTTTTTCTCTCTCTCTTCCCTTGATTTCTGTGGCTTTGGTTCTGTTTATTCCAGTGGTAACTCATTTCCAGTTTTGCAGTTTATGCCTTTTGTTTAAAAAAACAAAACACTGAAGCCAGTGTTTGCTGTGTTTTATAAACTTAACTCATTGTGGTATAAAATTTTTTTGCTCTCAGAAAATCTTAAGCTTTTTTCCACCACTTTTTGTGTTGTTTAAGAATTATCTGGTGTTAAATGACAACTAAAAGTGAGTGAAAGTGCTTTATTTTGTTGACACAGACAGCCAGGGTGGTGGACTGCACACAGGCAGTGTTGTTGTTATTGTGCCTAAAGCAACAGAGTAATGGTAATGAGGTATGACAGATCCCTGAAGCTGATGGTGGCGCTGCTACTTGGCTGGCAGGAGTGTTTTGTCATGACAGATAGGAACTTTTTATTGTACGTTTGAGAAAGTACATCTGCATAGAAGAAGTTTTTAATCCATGATGCAATGATGTTAGCTTGATTAAAATCTGCCTACGCCTTTGTGTTTCCATCACATTGCCCCAAATAGAAAGAAATATTGTTCAAGAGCTGTACAGGTGTGCTTTTTCTTTATCTATTGACTAACTATATTTTTGCTCAGTCTTTAAATCTGTCATAGTACACAATTTCCCAGTTGAGATTTAACAAAATACATTGCTTTACCTTTAGTTGGACACAGTAACAATAAAGAACACAGTAACAATTGTGTTATCAATTACATTTTCTTTCATTTTCACCATAAAAAAGTTACTACTCCACACAGCATAACTAAGCTACTGTATTTTCTCGAATTGCCTAAACTGAAACTGGTTTATAATGAAACATTTGTTTTAGAAGAAGACATGTATTTTTTTATTTTCTTTGTTTAATGCTGTAAGCATCACGCAGCCTCAGTTTTATCTCTTTTTTTTGCAATGTTAAAATCACTGCAATGCACTTTTCTACTAAGTAGAAAATAATAATACAAAAATCAAAGCCCTCTGGTGTTTTAGTGAATAGAAACCATTCAATGCTTAACAGAGGTTGAGCTTGTGAGTTTCTGCAAATGACAGTTTCACTAAAAAAGTAACACACATACCTGCAGTGACTGTAAACAGACAGTATTACATCATGAGTGACTGTTAAAGTAGCTCATTCTCTAGTTTAATGTGTCATCTTTGTACAGATGTACTTTGTGCTTACCTGCCAGAGGTATTATTCATATTATTTTTCACCTGATCTGCAGTTGTTGACATGTATCAATCAAAACTTTGACCTTTTAATCAAATCCTGGTTTTTATTTGATAGACTATGGTAGATAGTAAGAATACTTTAGCTGACTTACTGTTTCTAATCTCAATTTACTAGAAACTAGAATCCATTATTATGATTATTATTATTTATTATTAGATTCATTATGTTATAGCTTAAATGTAAATTACTGCATTTAACGTCTTTTATAGTTACCTATTGTTAAAATCCACAGAACTCATCCTCCTCCAAATGCAAAACATTACACACTTACACTTATTCACTTATTTTGACTTTTTACATTCATTAAAGTACAGACACATTTGCACTCATGCTTTCCAACAGCTCACACTTTCTTCTTCAATTCCAGGCACAGGACCTATCCATATGAACAATGTCCAGTGTATGGGGAATGAGCGCTCCATTCTGGATTGCTACTTCCAGGAAGTCCAGCCATGGACATTCAAACACACCCAGGATGCCTCAGTGCGCTGTAACGTTCCCAAGACAGGCTCAGAAAACACAGTATGTAAACCACACCCTATCAAAACATACATGTGTCAGCACATTGTAGTAGTGCATCACTCACTTATGCTTTAATCTGTGTGTTTCCAGGTACGACTGGCGGGTGGCAGAGTCCCATCAGAGGGTAGAGTAGAGGTGCTGATGGATGTCGGGGGCCGTAAGCGCTGGGGGTCCGTGTGCAGTGAGAACTGGGGCATCAATGAGGCCATGGTGGTGTGCAGACAACTGGGACTGGGATTTGCTGCCAGTGCTCATCAGGTAACACATCAAAACAGGGCAAAACTGGCACAGTGGCAATAGGCATTTAGACTATAGTATTTGACACCAGTCATTGTAATGCAACCTCCAAAAATGTTTAAAATTAACAATCATAACAGTCATTACAACTTCACTAAAAGTCAGATTTTTTTTCCACCTAAGTTTATTGAAATTTACTTAATAGTTAGTAAAAACAGCAAAAAAAATGAACAAACAAACCTGGTTCGGGTACAATACACATAACTACATTCACATTATTCAGTCACTCCACCATTCTGAGTTGTGTAATCAGTCAATTTATTCAATTTTTTTGGCCATTTGTGTTCCATTGTATACATTCCTTGAATAATTATGATCCATTGACCCCTTGTTGGTTCTTTGTAATAGCTTTTTTACAAGCCACTCAAACTACATTAAGTATACGTTGTTTCCCATCGCATTTCCATCAGATAAGTTACACAAATACAGTACATCACAGCACATTGGAATTGCATACCCCATTATTAAGTCACATTTTACCTCCACCAAGGAGGTTATGTTTTTGCCACAGTTTGTTTGTCTGTCTGTTTGTCTGTCTGTTAGTTAGCAAGATAACTCAAAACGTTATGGATGGATATTGATGGGTAGGTTGGTAATGGGGAGATCTGGAAATGATTCGATTTTGGTGGTGATCCGGGGGCCGGGTCAAGGTAACTCAAAAACTTATGGATGGATTTTGATGATATTTTCAGGATGTGTTGGGGGTGTCACTAGGAACAAATTATTAAATTTTGGTAGTGATATGGACGAGATCCTGGATTCTGGATCACTTTGAAATGTATTCTCCATTTACTGCAATGTAAAATTTCAAAGTGATCCAGAATCCAGGATCTCTTCTGGATCACCACCATAATTGAAACATTTCCAGATCTCCCCATTGCCAACCTACTGTGTACATTTCATCAAGATCCATCCATAACTTTTTGAGTTATCTTGCTAACTAACAGACAGACAGACAGAAATATAGACAGACAAACAAACTCTGGCAAAATCATAACCTCCTCTCTTCATTTGAAGGGGGGGGGGTCTGACTTGGTGGAGGTTTGTGCTCTCAGAGTGCTTTTCTACTCATGTCTGACTTTAGTGTCATTTCAGATACTAACTAGTAGGCATGTTATTGAAATGAAATTGTAATAGTCAGATGCATCATTCCTCTAAGATGTCACAAACATCAACAAAGTCTAATTGGCAAGCAGGGTTATTGATAAAGAATCAGAAAACAAATGATCAACAAATGAACAGATGGAGGCCAATCCATAGCCCTGTCCCTGAAGTCTCTGTTGCTGACAATGAGCTATGGTAATACTCAGTGATAAACAACTTGACAAACTGTCTATGTCCTATAACCCCTCCCCCTCTGTTGAACAGGAGACCTGGTACTGGACCGGTGACCCAAATGCAGCTGAAGTGATTCTCAGTGGAACTCACTGCGTTGGCACCGAGCTTTCAGTTCAACAGTGTCGCCGTAACAACCATATCCATTGTCCCCGAGGAGGTGGAACTAAGGCGGCTGGAGTCAGCTGTTCAGACAGTGAGTGGAAACCTTTTTTTTTTTTTTTTTTTTTAATCTGTTGATATTCTCATTTAAAGGTGTTTGAATCTGTTCATAACCTCACATATGTGCTTTAGCTGCACCTGATCTCGTACTGGACGCCCAGCTGGTCCAAGAGACGGCCTACCTAGAAGACCGACCCCTGCACCTGCTCACATGTGCCAATGAGGAGAACTGTCTGTCATCTTCTGCTGCGAGGATGAACTGGCCTTATGGTCATCGCCGTCTACTGCGCTTCTCCTCCCGAATCATGAACTTGGGCCGTTCCGATTTTAGACCTAAAGCAACAAGGGAGAGCTGGACATGGCATCAGTGTCACAGGTACATCATCCCACAAGTGTTTATTAAAATAACATTGCTTTAGTAAGTGGGGTGTTGCTATAGGAATAACTATTTAAATACTTGGTTTGTATGGGGTGCTGTGGATGCACTTTGGCTCATTTAAGTGTTTTTTTGGAAACAGTGGCTCATATTAGCCCGGACACAGGTGAGTTGTGGTTTCCCGAGGTTATTTGAGGCAGCCAAAAATATCCTGGCTTGCACCTGTTCCTTGCACAATTTTGACTTGTACGTGCATTAAAGACATAATGACCGTCGTATGAGTAGGCCTAATTCAAGTTATATTTAAGGTAATTGCATTTAATTGCTACCAGGAAAGAAAACAAGTTAGTGTGGTCTTTTTGCCAGTGTACATATCATATGGTTTGACAAGGAGTTTGCAGGTAATGTGTAGCACAGACTTAACACATAAGAGCCTTTGTCTGCCGCCCGGCCTCGGTAGGAATTTGTCCGTTAGTTGTAAATAGATGACATATTATCCCCAGGTTTAGTTTCAACACATTCCACAGTAACTCATACTGCGTTCCTCTTATTTAGTTGATGACGAGAGCACTTTTGGGCCTGTCGTCATGCGAGAAGAAGGAGCCATTTAAAGCCCACACTGTTGGCTGTGTCTGTGTGAGTTATGGGTGGCCTGAAACTGTGTTGTCATCCCTCCAGATTCATTAACCGCCACACCGCACATGTCTGTGGAAATGACGGTTGAATTGATCCCCTTAGTCTAAGTCAGGTATAATACAAAGGACAGGGGCCGGTCACGCTGCAGTTTGTTACAACAACACATCAGAGCTATGGAAGTGTGATTCAAAGCCCTCCATTCACCTGAAATAAGTAAACAGCTCAGCCGAGGTAGCGCTTAAACAAGCTCCTGTGAGAGGTGTGACGGTGACACCCAGGTTCGTGTTCGAGCAATGAGGTCATTAGGCGACTCGTCATAGGGAGCCAGTGTTCATTGAGCCTAAATGCACACACTTATGTATGTACAGGAATGTGCACACTCTCACCTGGAGTTTCCCTCTCTGTCCTCTTAAGGCACTACCATAGCATCGAGGTATTCACGCATTACGACCTGCTGACGCTGAACGGCTCGAGGGTTGCAGAGGGACACAAGGCCAGTTTCTGCCTGGAAGACACTTACTGCCCTGATGGTAATGCTTTCTCCCATTAGTGACACGATTTAATATCAATATTTCAACTACAGCTCTTTAGATTCACACTTTGTCATTAATGTATTACAGTACATTGCTGCTGCTGTTGTTTTGTTCACTGTCCATTTACTTTTTATATCATGGATGAATTAGCTTATATGAAAAGCCAGCGCTCATATGTAGTCGGACACATTTTAAATATTACAGGGAACGTCAAGCATTAAATGGGCTTTGATGATGTGATTGATAATGTTGGATCTGTGTGTGTGTGTGTCAGGAATCCAAAAGCGATTCTCCTGCTACAACATGGGTGACCAGGGTATCTCTGTGGGCTGCTGGGATACGTATCGCCATGACATCGACTGTCAGTGGGTGGACGTGACAGATGTACGACCGGGAGACTACATCTTCCAGGTCTGGTTCGGTTTAACAGTACATTTCACATTTCTTCAACACGTAACATGATTCACTAGGACGATCATTCCACTGAAGCCTGCTCTTCCTCTCATTCTTATTAATCCACAAATAAATCATAAATTATGATGTCTGAGTTTTTTTTCAGTTGACTTCCCTTTTGATTTTTACAGATTTTTACCATAGTCCTCTAATTCTTCATGTTTTCATTCATCAGTTTGTTTTGCAAGCTCTAAAATCATAACAAATGACCCCACTAGAACCTGAAAATACACATCTTCCATCTGCAGCTCTTTCCTCTCAGTCCAAAGCAAAACATTGAATAGAAACATAAATAAACCAAAATCTGTTTTGTGTTGTTACATAAAGGTGAAGCCACTCGTACAAGTTTCAGACACAGAGTAAAGCAGTAGAATGTTGTCCGTGTTACATCTGAGTGATTACGATCACTGGTTGGTATTTTAATGTATTTCACAAATGTAATTCTCATATGTACAGCTGGATAATCTGGGCAAAAAAAATTAACCTTGATAATTTTTTTAAGTCTATATCAACTGAAGACAAGTTAATTCGCTAAATTCACTTCATTGCTAAAACTAGATGCCGTATATGATTGAAAAACCGTATTCACAGTTTATATAGAGCATGCCAAGAAGGAAAAAGGTTGCATTTTAAATAAGCAGGAAAGGTCTTCATTTTTCAATTTAGACATATTTCAGGACTTTCACAAAACAAAAGCTTTATTAGTTTAATTAATTCAACATATTTCCTTACTCATTTGAAAGAAACAAGCTAAAATTCTGGTAAGGCAAGGACTTAAAATTACAATATACCTGAAGGTAGTTATGGATTTACAGAACCTATAAAACATTGCATCATTAATTGTCAACATTCTACGTTTTTCAGTCTTAAAGAAAGTTAAACAACCTTCACTCCTCAACGTTTCGGCAGTTTTAACCATTTTAAATGATCAAATAAGAAAGATGGCATAAGGTCTTTTGTGGAGGTAACCTGAGATGTTTTGAATAAAGTACAAGATAT
The DNA here is from genome assembly GCA_020466265.1 of Siphamia tubifer. NCBI lineage: Eukaryota > Metazoa > Chordata > Actinopteri > Kurtiformes > Apogonidae > Siphamia > Siphamia tubifer. The sequence continues at coordinate 17,138,434 of CM035797.1, read as the reverse complement.
TCCACACATGAACTTCCTGTTAACTTCTTACCTCTGAACCTCTCACAGCCCACTACAATCACAGATCTGCCTGTCATTACTGACCCAGTCAGTTGTCTAGTCATTGTGGTGTGTAAAGTTGAACACATCAAGAAGACTGACTCCTATTATCAACCATCTCTAGGTCAGACTCCTGATCCCACTACAGTATGGAACGCTCCTCTGATCTTAACATACTGCCAATTACCTCGCAGCTGTGGGAGACTGGTTAGTGTAACTCACCGTCTCACTCAGTGGTCTGAGAGGATGAGCTCCTGCAATTACATTCATACACTGGACCCATTTGAGTGGAGATGAACTTATTTAATTCAGTCATAATAGATGTGACTGACTCATATGAATGCATCTGCTGACTGGATGTAGTTCAGCTATGTATAGTTTGTTATAATTATAAGAAGCACATTTCAAAGTTATGCACAATGTGGAGGCGGAAAAAAGGAACGAATGATGGATTGGGACGTAAATAGCCGAAGTGAATGAGAGAGAAATTGGAAGGTTAAAACATCAGGGTCATTCAAGGCAACGAGCACACGCCAAATTCAACAGAAGAACAAAAAAAAGGAAAAGGCACAAACTTAAGACTAGCAGGGAGGCAGTGATTCACCAAGGCTGCAAAATTGGAAAAATACAAGCAGCTTTTACAACTGCTCTTTCTGCCTTTGCTGGGTTCTTTCATTTATGTAGTAAAGTGCGGATGATGCCCGACTTTTCTGATCCCAAGAATTACAGAAAGACTCGGCAAGCCTACCCTTGAACCACCCAGCACTAATGAAACACACCAATTACCCAAATTAACTATTGACTCCCTGTAGTCAAACAGCACCTAGTCCCCCTTCCATTAGGGACGGCTAATTTGCCACCAAGGAATTCCTCCTGGCCTGTTTTTATTTTTATAGGCACTTTCTCACTGAGCAACTCATTCGGTCTGTGAACCAGCCCCCCTGCACCGGCCTCGTACACTCAACTCCAACACTGTAATTTAGGCTGAAAAATTAAGAGACAGTTTTTGTGCATTCACAAAGTTTTTAAAGTTTTCTCCTTTTTTTAGTGTAGGTTGCCTTCCTTCTCCATGTAGCTGTTTGCAACCTGTACTTAAAGTGGGTGTAGCAGTTTACAGAGCAGCTATTAGAGTAAATGGCTTCTCAGTATTATCACCAGACCAGATTAAGAGAATGGTTGTATCAGCAGTTATGGAGCTGCTCTCCAAATAACACACTATTAGTTCGGTGTATGGCAGCAGTCAGAATAAGATTTCAGACGTATAAACATGCCTTTGCATAAACCACTCTTTTGCAAAATTCTTCACTTACAAGCTAATCAAGTCCTCACTGCTGCTAAAAAGGGGAGAGTACTGTAAGTTTCTCATGGTAGAAGTCGGGGGCTATAGTGGTGTGACCGCATTCTCAGGCTTCAAAGTTGCATAAGTTGTCATGCTGTCAGTTTTCATGTTTTGTGTGGGCAACACCATCTTTTTTAACATGTTTTCATACAAGTAATAAAATATTTTACAATGGGTTTTCCTTAAAGATCCACCAGTGCGTTTTGTACTTTGCATAACACATGGTAAAAGTGTTTTTATGGCGACGTTATTCAGTCCATATGTTCAGATGTAGACGTCGGAGTGCACATCATTCCAATGTTAAGTCTATGAGTAAATTCTGGCTAATGTATTTATGTGTTAGAATAGAAAAAGTGTATGGAAAAGTAATCCAGTCTTTTATAGATGAGAAAGGGATTGACTATAAAGCAATACCAGCCAAGAGCGCTCTTTAATAACAAGCTCTCTAACAAGTTTACATCCAACCACTTTGTATTTCCAAAGGCTTTGTCAGTGTGGAAGAAGAGTTGAAGGAGGAGTTTCTGTATTGGATCAAGTGATGAATGTTCATATATGTTTGTTTTACCTACATTTATTAGTGTGTCAGTTCACAAATGACTTTTTCTCTCTATTTAAGTGATGTATCAGCATTTATTCTAATATTATCCTATGCACTTTGCAATTTTCACTGTAAACCCTGCATTTTCCTCTATTTAATGTAAATCTTCATGAAAATTTACAATAAATTCAAAGGTTACTATATCAAAAAGAGAGAAAATTGAAAAAGACATGCACATAAAACATGTGTCTCCATCCAGTGGCATTGATCCAACTCCATGGGTTTTACTGGCAAATCAGTGTTGTAGAAAATGAAAGTGTTTCCATGGTAACCACGGGGTCTCTGAACTTCCAAATGGGTCATATATGATGATCATGAAAATATAACAAACTGCATTTTACACCAATTATTTACACGTACTGATTAGATTAATGGGCTGAGGGGTATTAAACAGTTTAGATCAGATGATGCTTTTGGTCGCTGGTTATTGTATGGTTCTTTATGGGTTCATGATGAAGAACTCATTAGTTAGTCTGCTGTGGACTCTTTGGATCAGTGCTGATAAAGTGTGTATGATTGTGTCTGTGTGCAGGTGGAAGTCAATCCCTCAATGGACATGGCGGAGTCCGACTTTATGAACAATGTCATGAGGTGTCGGTGCAAATACGACGGGCACAGAGCTTTCTTTTATGGATGTCACGCGGGTAAGGATGAGAAGCCCTTGAGTCCATGTCACTGAACCCTACAAAACAAGCCAGAAGTCTAGGTGTAATTATTGACTCTGACCTGAAATTTAACAACCATTTAAAAGCTATTACCCAGTCTGCCTATTACCACCTAAAGAACATCGCTAGAATCAAGGGTTTTCTGTCCAAACCAGACACAGAAAAACTCATTCATTTTCACTAAATTACATTATTGTAATAGTGTCTTCACTGATCTAAACAAAAAATCTATCAGGCGGCTACAGCTGATCCAAAACTGCCAGAGTCCTCACCAGAACCAGCAAACTGGACCACATCACACCGGTCCTCAAATCCTTACATTGTCTTCCTGTGGGTCAAAGGATAGAATTCTAAATCTTACTCCTGGTCTATAAAGCATTAAACGACCTTGGACCCATATACATCTTAGACCTGCTGGTTCCATATGAAGCATCCAGAACCCTGAGGTCATAGGTCATCAGGAACAGGTTTACTGTGTGTTCCCATAGTCAGAACCAAACAAAGTGAAGCATCATTCAGTTGTTCTAGAACAAACTACCTGAACACCTGAGGTCTGAGAAACTGGAGCTTTTACTTAGATCCTTAATTGTTTTTTTAAATGTTTTTATGTCTCTTATTTTAATTGTCTTTTAATGCATCTTAATCATTTTAATGTTCTTTTATGTTTTATGTAAAGCACCTTGAATTGTCCTGTACATACAAATAAATTAGCCTTGCCTTTTTCTGTCTTTCACTCTCCACATTCTTTCTTCATCTGTCGCTCACTGTGTTTTATTTTTTCGATACAGGAGATGCATATAGCGCAGAGACTGAAGACCTGTTCGAGCACCAGAGGCAAATCACCAACAACTTTGTGTAGCTCATCCTATCCCCCAGACCAGTGTGGTGACCCTCTTCCGGGGTCCAGAGACTACTCAGGGTGGGCTGATGTCAATGGCCCCAAGTCTTTGGGACCTTAGGACCCACAGCAAGACACAAAATGGTGCCTGTCCATTTCTTTGGCAGATGTAGCTCAATACTCCAAAACATCACAGAAGTAACCATCGCAGAGACTCCATTCTCACCTTGAACAGCCACTGACAACAAGAGAAGAACAGGTGCCATTTAAAAAAAAAAAAAATGTTTTAGTTAATTAAGAAAATATTGGGTATTGATTCAAAGTATTTAGTTTGTGTGAATGTGGACTACTAATGACTTTAATTAGTTAATCAAAATGCAGAGAAACAAAAATGTTACTGTTTGTCATTATGGTAGTTTTGTTGTTTTGATGCTCTGTTGGGAAATCTGAAGTTTAGGAACACAGGAAAAAAAAAAGCACCAAAAAAAGTTAGTATAATTTCTGTAGAAAGACTAAGAGCTGCACAAATAGTATGAAGTACTATGATTGGCTCTGTTGGGATTATTTTACTTAAATGACCATTACCATTTGGAATTATTGTGCTTTATATTAATACTGGTGCTCCTTAACAAGGCTGTGTGTCATTATATTAACCTCACTATGTTTCAGGTGAACAGTGTTGTACTATGCATTTCGGGTTCTATTTTCAACTTGGCATTTTATTCTCTCTTTAGTTTAAACACAGTAATTGTTTTATAAGGGGAAAAGAAATACAGGTTTTGCTTCTCATCTAGAATAGATCTGAAGAGGTCAAATTATTTTAATGGAACAAAGCACTTTATCTTTGAAACATCAGTATTTTAAAGTTGGCCCAATACACGTTTAATCTTAAATTATACAAATTGATATTTCAGGGTTTTTATTGAAATGATACTTTTAGTTTTGTTTTAACATTTCAGTAAGTGAACTATAAAGTTTGTCTTTAGTTTTCATTTGCAATGTACTATTTATGCTGTAACATTATTTATTCATGGATTTTACACATACATGGCATGCTCAGTAAGGTTTTTTTTTTTTTTTAATTTCAATACTCTGTTTTTTGTTCAATGTAAAGCAACAAGAGAGGAAAACCTTATCTCATAGGTACAATACGCATTGACTTTCTAATGTTGCAGTTGCATATTTGAAGAGTTATTTTATTTTAGTTATTAAAACAACTGTAACTGTAGAGTTTTTCTCTTCTAGCCTCTGATGGGAGAGAAAAAAGCCTGACAAAACCACAGTATTGTGGTAGGCAGGCAGGCTGGGTTCCGAGACCATATAAAAAGCCTTTTAATTACGTCTGTTTGGGTTAGACTTAAGGTTACGGTTAAGGTTAGGCTATAGCATGTGCTTTATAAAGAAACACTATGGAGTTCTTACTTATGGAATCACAGGCATAAAGGGAGTAAGAAAATGGATTTGCATTTTTACTCAGAAATACCCTGAGTTTCTGACAGATCGAGACCAGAGAGACAAGCACTGAAAGAAATCTACGAAAGTAAGATGGAAAAAGATGAAGTTTGGAGAAAGACTTATGCAGACATACAGTTTTTACTACCAGAGCTGCCTTATGAGGCCGTATAGAGACCACAAGTTGGCATTTTCAGCTCTCCGAGGAGAACAACATGTTTGTTTGAGAGAAAAAATAAACTCCATTCAGGCTTGATCACAGTAAACAGTGGCCTTATTTAAAAGTGAAACCCCGGCCGGCTAAAACGTACTGTATCTTTTCTACATCTTTGCTGAATAAGTCACTTCTCTTCTCTTTACTAAAACAATGATGCAACTTCATTTGCTTTATAACATGGAACTTGTGTTAATCCAGTTTTTTTTTTTTTTGAGCCCATTAATGTGTTTGATGTGTTTGGCTTATTGTCCTTAGCGGTTAGACCTGTTAAGTCCTCTAATGGACGGTTTCTGGGACACAAAGTGGAAAGGACACGTCACTCATAAAGACGACTGTAGACTTAATTAATTCCTTCAGCAGATTGTCTTCTTCCTTACTGGGCCTTGATGATTTATACTCCACAAATGAGACTTGGAATAAACTGTAGCTCTTTTATTTTTGTTTTATAGAATTACCTTTTATTACGTTGCATTACAAACCTACCTAAAAACAGCCTTCCATATTAAAAGAACAAATTAGTAGTGTAACATGAGTGTTTGCTGACACTTTTCTCATTGTTTTGTGGTTTTGTACAGTTGGTATTTACATATTATCATGGACTTTTCTATGTGTTATTTAATATTTTATGCCAATTCATATCTTGGTTTATAATTACCAGATTCATCATATTACTGTATTGTACCCATGCTAAATGCAGAGTATTGGGTTATTATTTTCCATGGCCAGTTATGCTTTTATTATTTTCTCTTTAAAGCTGAGAGTGTGAGCTACATGGTGCTTATCTACAATCATATTCATAGAAAGCTGTGCTCTCAGGGACTTTGACCTCATCAAGAGTTAAAAGAACATTTTATATGTGATGTGAATTTGGTTTGTTTCAGCTGTGGTGCATACATATATAATGACTAAAGTAAATCTGTACCCACATGTTTTATTTTTTGTTTTGTTTTTTTTTTTCTTTGCTGGCAGAAACATTTTTTGGTATGAAGTGATAAGCATTGCTACCCTTTTTCCTCAAGAAAAGTTAGGATAACTGTGGATAGACACTGGCTGAGTCAGAGGCAAGTTTCAGTTTAAGAATAAATCACAATCCATTCATTCATCATTACTGTGAATCAATAAAACTTCATCACATACAAAGCTGTCCTCTGCTTCCTGCTTCCTTTTTTTTCCTGCATAACCCTGCAGAATACTTGTTGATGATAAAGTGGCTAGAATTGTATGTGTTTTCTGCTCAAGAAATCAGTAAATACTTGTATTTCCACCTGCTCTAATGGACAAGAGGAGTCATTCTGTGGTAAGCCCCAGTCTGATCTGAAGGTTTAGGGTTTTTCTGGAACACTATTTAATCATGTTTCCCCTAAAGTGACTACACTACCCAAACCTTTTGATGCAAGTACATATTCTATGACTTAGTCCTTTGCAAACATCGGAACATCTCATGAGAAGCGAAGGAACTGACAAACCATTTGAGCAAACAAAAATATACTAAACTGTCCAGAAATTAATGGATAAAGTCAAACATATCAAATCTGGTAGGTGGGTGGAGTAATCAGCTATGTCTAGAGAGGAAATTTACTCTTTAACAAAAGTCTGATTTGATCCCAGCTGACAAGTCCACCCAGAAAGAAAACAGGAGTGCTGTGTGTGAAGTGGTCACTCACTGGGATGAAACAGCTGCTGGACAAACAGGAAAGGGATACTTGAAAGCAGAGCACCTGGGTTCATGGGGCGTATTCGCACACATTCAGGTTCCTTTCATGCTCATTTCAGCATGTTGTAATCCTGTAAACACACAGTCAAGAAGACCTGGCAGTTTATCTTGACTCATGTTACAGTAAGTCCTAAAAAAAAAAAATTAACCTGTGGAGAAAAAAAAAACAAAATCCATGGATAAACTCATTTTCCATCATTCCAGTTCTTTAGAAATGTGTCAGTACTGTCGTATTTACAAAAGGCAGTATATTGTTTGAATCTATCCCATTCAATTTTTGTTTGGTATTCAGATATTCTTCTTTTAACATAATTATGGTGCTGAAGTAGTGTTTGTCTGTGTATTTGTGTCCATGTTTATCCTACATTATGAGGATGTAAACCTGACTTCACGCTACATTGTGGGAAAACAGCTTGCATTGTGGGATAGGACATAAAACTGAACCCCACTGTCTAAATCATTACACTTGACGGCTTGTTTTAAGGTTAGGTTAAGCCTAACATTTGGGTAAGTGTTAAGTTTAGCCATGTTGTGGTTATGGAACCCTTGTGAAATGAATGGAAGACAATTAAATGTATAAAAACCTGCAATGTGTGATGTCTTGTTTGACTCATGCTGATCTGTGTGGACGTTTCCAGTGTTATCTGCTATCGGACTGTAGAGAAACGTCAGGCTATGCACTGTAAACCTGAATGTTCAGAATAATTAAATATATTCAGTTGTGAATACTCAAAGTTTCAGAAATAGTACTAGTACTAACTCAAATGTATTAAGTTGTTGTAACATGTTCTTATTTTTAAGTACTTCCAACTTATATTTTTTATTAAGGGGAACTATTGTGGATATAAGTGAACATAACTTAACAACATATGAGGTATAATTTAGTGGAATTAAATAATTAAATGCTCAGAATGATATTTTTTTACGGTTATTTCTATTGTTTCAAATAAGGATGATTTAAAAAAAAACTTAACTGATGTAGTAGATGCTGAAATACAATTTCAGAACACTCCAAATAACCACCAATACCTATTACACCAAGAAAATTACAATCACAAAACACATTATTCAGGGGCGGCTGTGGATCAGTTGGTAGAGCAGGTCGTCTAATGACTGAAGGGTCGGTGGTTCAAGTCCTGCCTCTAAGATAAGACAAGATAAGATATAATTTATTAATCCCCATGGGGAAATTCAAAGTAGTCACTGCTCCACACACAACAAAAGTACAATCGTATTACATCAGAACTTAAAAAAATAAATACTAGATGTATATGATATGTAAATAGCACTAAGATAAAAACCATTCCAATAAATTAACATTAAAAAGTTATTATTAAGTTTAGAATTTAAAGAAGCGGAATTAAATATGGTAAAAATTGATAAGCTAAAAACGTGATATATCCTAAAAACACACCTCCTGTCTCCCCCCACCCCTCCCCTTCTATTTAAAGAGTTACTCAGCCTCTGTCTGTCCACATGTCCAAGTGTCCTTGGACAGAGACACTGAACCCTGACTTAGTCTCCCAGTAGGACTGACAGAACCTTAGAATACTAAGTTAATAAGTAATGTTTTAATTTAAGTATATTTTAATAAGCATCTACATTGTAAGTTCTGGAAACCTGTATTTTTTAAGTATCGTCAACTTAAAATAATTGTGGCAATCGATTGCCTTAAATTCTGCTAACTTATTTGGGTTTACAATGTGGTTCTAACGTTAAATATGATGCACACGCTTCTTTAGAAAATGAAGCCGACACAGTAAAAGAACTTCCTCAGGCAAACACAAGATGAGATAGGAATACAATCTTTGGTAAATAAGGAATTGATTACATCTCATCAGCAGGTTGACTCATTCTTGCGGACATATTTTGAACCTACACCCAAAATGAAATCCAAGCAAAATCTATCAAGATGTATCAGACCAAGAGAAAGAAAGTAATTGGGAGGAAAAGAAGTGACAAAAAAAAAAAAAAAAGAGCAAACTGCATTTGTATACACTCCCAGTCTTGATGTTCTCATTTTATCCTTAGAGGCCCACTTCCTGTTTGCAGCTCATGTTTTTATTTGAGAGGCCCCTTGCCACCCCACCCTGACCCAATGGGGACCACAGACAGCTCCACAATGGGAGACTGTGTGCCCTCTGTGAATGACAGACCTGTCCATACAAGCTACAAGGAACCCCCCCACCCTGTTGCACACACACATGCAAACAACTAGACTGCATCGCAACTTTTTGCCGTCATTTCTTTTGGAGGCACTGTTCCGTGGTTTATAAGGTACACAGACATGGACAGAGATGTTTTTTTGTGATCAGACCTCAGATTATTTAGCAGGAATGTCTTCAGCCAAAGCCACACAGCAGCTTTGATAACCGGCACTGCTGTCTGGGTTTGCGTTGCTCTCATGATAATTCACTTTTTATCACCAGTCCAGGGTGATGAGTTGGTGCTGCGTAGTCTGAAAAGCTGATGAGGATGCTCATTATTGTTTACTTCCCATTATAAATGATTTACCTGTTTTCATTTGGTTGGTATGTGTGCAGTATGTGGGTTTGCTCCCGTATGCTCATGGATCATAAGCAGACTAGTGACATACAATAAATCAGGCCCTTAACTCATCACCTGGTATTATTAATATTTACTGATAAGGAGATGCTCTCCTGAATAATGAATGCATTTGCATAATTGCACTCCTGTGTTGAGAGAAAAACACATTATGAGGCCCATTGAGAGAGTAAATGAATAGACAGTCAGATAAATGATTTGACTTACAGAAGCAAAGGGAACATTTGCAAATTAGTACAGTGCCTTGTAAAATGTTATCAGCTTCTTTATGTGCTAACTATATTGTTTGCAATAAAGAGCATATGAGTGAATTGTATCGTAGGTATGTGCATGTGATTGTGCACGTACATAACCCTACACCCCCACCACCCCCTCCTTAATCTTTTCCTCTCCCCTTATGAGATTTACTGCAAAACAGTCCTGTGAGAGAGTACACACGCTCTGCCCAGTCTCTGTACTGCACCCTGACAATTACTGCTATATATACCACTCCAAATGAGAGCCATGAACCAGCGTGATTATAGGGTGGAGCAGAAGCAAAGAGGGAGAGGGTGAGGGGGGGGGGGGAGACGAAAAAGTGAGGCGAGTTGAGTGAAAAGGGGAGAGAGCAATACGACGACGGCCAACAGAAGAAGCCAGAGTCTGAGTCTGCTGTAAATTGTATTGTTCAGATTTTTTTTTTATGTACCAAGTATACAACAGACTGACTACATTGTTTTTTTGTAAACACTGTGAACTCAGGCGAGATTAAAGGGGTAGCATGTGTATGGGTAATGACCAGCATCCTCTGGCAGAATGATGACCTTTGTCTGTTTCTCCTTAATCACAGAGCAGAGCTATATATGTGTAAGATAAATGTCTGGGAAGTTCTAGTAACATTGACTAAAGAACTGCTGCCCTCTTCTGGAAATGAGGGAAACCTTTGAGAACTTTACAAAAAAAAAAAAAAAAAGCAGAAAAGTGAACAGGATGACATGTTGTTCTCTATTCACTAGAATTACACAAGCTTCAAGGTGTACCATCAGTGTGTGGATGACTTTGTCAGAGCTGTGGTGATGAAAAGATATAAAGAAACAAAGCGGTGACAGATGTGACTAGAAGAGAGAGGCATGAGGAAGAGAATCATGTTTGACACTAACATCCTGGTGGTTGAAACACTTTCATGGGCTATAACCATTCTGTCTCTAAAACCCATCTCTATCCATCTCCCCTTGTCCCGGTGGCTGTCCAACACTGAGCCTGTCACTTCAGCTGATTGACAGATTCCTGTCAGTCATAATCTTGGCTGCATGTCTGCATCCAACTGTCTAAAAAAAAGAGGTATCAAAGGAAAAAAAAAGAAAAAAAAAAAAGATTAACAGCATAAAAATTGATGTCACAGCAAAAAAAAAAAAAAAAAATCCCATGTATGATATATGGAAGTGCTGGTGATAATGGATAAGAGATGCTGTGGAGCTCAGGATCCAGTGATGAGCCGTTTAGTCACCAGATCAGTCTACCTTATGGGGGTCATGAGAATGTGGGCAAAGTGGTGAACTGAGAAGTGTTCAGTAGAGAAATGGCTGTTCTTCTAATCCCTTCTCCATGTGTAGAAACCATCCCTGTGGGAAGAAAAGCAGCAGGATCACATTAACCATGGACGAGTTTTCATCGTACAGAAACCCACGCTCCGCCTCACTCCAGCGGCTCGCATAATTGAAAGCATCTTGGCATGAAGATAGAGTCAAGGTGGCATATCAATGGGTGCATACTCCAAGGGCATGCAGATAAGAAAAGGCTGCTTCTCTTAACAGGTCGTGTCCATGATAGGGTCACTGGCCCTCCCTAAAAAGACAGCAGGTTGGGTGTCGACTCACATACAAATAGCTTTAGCTGATCAGTGGTGTGGAGCCTTGTAATACAATTTACTTTCAGTGGCACTCATCCCTAACACTAACAAGCAAAGTGTTTTGTTACCAAACCTCATCTTAATATGTATTAATATGACAACAGGACTTCACAGGTGCACAAGATGATGAAACTAAGCGATAAGATTGTACGATTTTTGGCTCATAACTGGACTTAAGTGCAGACACGGACACGTTCAACTAGTTCAGGGTTGGATGATGCTATTGAAATTAATATCAAGAATCAGTCTCGACTTCAAATGGTTCCTGATCCTATTGTTAGGGTTAAAGAATAACTTGTCACTTGAACATGTATCACAGGATCTGCAGAGAAACTTCTGGACATTATAATGTGGAGATGGTGTAATATCATGGGAAAATCCATTTACATATATTTTGAACCACTCACCAGTTAAGTTCTACATTGACTCATACAGACTTACTGTATATCACTTTGCCTTTGGATAAAAATAAACTATTCACACCTACTTGTTCTGTCTCAGCTCAGTATCATCCATGGCTCTACTTCTTACTGTCCTGCAACAGTATCCACTCAGCTCCACACCACTCCAGAGGGGGGAGAAGAGTTCAACTTCTCCGCCTCTGCACAAATAAAACTGTGTGCCAAGCCGCATTAACCCTGCATCCTTATCGCCTTTCTGACTTGAGACATTTTATGAGTGGGAGCTGTCAGCCCCCTCAGACTCCAACAATAAGAAGAGGCACGCTTTATGCACTGCCGCATCACCGTTTACTCCAAACCATTATTATTTAACTGCATGTACACTGTGAAAGGTCACATTTTCAACTTCAATTTGTCACATCTCATTATACAAGATATATATATATATATATATATATATATATATATATATATATATATATATATATATATATATATATATATATATATATATAGTGTAACTTCTGTTGGTAAAATTGGTTGTTGTCAAGTTATGGTCTATGTACGCACCTAGTGTGGGCAGAAGACCCACTGAGACCTCCGTGGGCCTAAAACAACTTAGCCCTCTAGGCTCTCTTAAATTTTCTGACCACACAAACAGTGGACCGCACAGGCCTGGCTGTTTCTAAAATAGGTGTTTATGCTCATTGCGGGGGGAAAAAAAACCCTCACATAATAGAATGCAAAAATGTGCACATATATCCACAAATAACTAATATAAGATTCAAAATAAAGTGAAAACATCCGATTTTAGACTAAGAATAACCAGTGTGGTGTTGTGTATTGGTCAATGTGCACTAGTAAGACAAATTCATTTCATGCTTCTAAATGTACTGTTTGCTCCAGTAGTTTCTGCTTTTCAGTATGCATCTGCTGCTGCCTGGATCAAGTTGTATTCATTTTGTAGATTGCTCTGGCTTACTCTCTACTACAGCATTAGTATATGTAAAACCTTATAATAATGCTGCGGCTTTTGCCCCTTGTGGGTTTCAGCAGTAACTTAATTCTGCTCCACTAATCATAATAATTATAGATATTACAGTAGCCTTGGTAATTACTGTAGAGCAGTGGCTCCTATCTTTTAATGGATGCTTAAACAAACAGATTTCAGATAAGTTTGGGAAGAAAACTAATTTATGGTCTGTGATGGGAGATCAATCAGGTGAAGGGGTTCAGGTTTGGAGGATGTAATAGGGTGGAGTTCAGTAATTAATACAGAATGCAGTAAGAGATGGAACCTGGCTCCGGCTTTTTCAATTCTGCTTTCCTTTCATCCCTATATCCCTCCTTCTCTCTGTGCCTTTGCCACATTATTTATCTGCACTGTCACACCATTGTTGTGATTATGGATGTCATGCAGCCGCAAAGCGCTCCACGATCAATAGGCCTGAAATTAAACGAAAAAATGAATTTCCGCAGTGTCGGCCATATGCACTCCTGAGCAGGAATTACCTTGCAGGAGAATGGCTGATTACCCCACTGAGGAGACAGATACAAAAACACAGCGGTTGAAGCTGGGAGTGTTGTGAGGCGACTGACGCACAGTCAAGCGATGACAGTTTGAATGTTTCTGTACAGCTACACACTACAGAACAATATGGCACATGCAACCACACTGGGCTTTTACCAATTCTTCAATCACAACTTTTAACTCTCGAGGGCGAAAAAAAAAAAAAAAAAGTTACAAGAACTAACTGGTTTATTGATATAATCTGCCAATATTCCTTAATATTACAAGTTTAAAAAACACACAAAAAAAGGTTATGCATAGTATCCTGTATTAAAACAGCTTAAATGTAGTGTAATAAGTTCAGGCCGTGGACTGTGACACAGTACAACTAGGGAGATGATGTAGTCATTTCTGCTCGGTTGAGATCAATACACTATTAGGCATGATGAGATGAAGCAGTGCTTATTACTCCTATCATCAGGTCATTTAGAGAAGGAGGACCGCAGAATGGAAAAGAGAGCATTAAAGTTGTGTAATGAATAGTTATGACCAGTTTCACATCTTACATACTTTCATAGTTGCTGATTTTCTTTGTTTTTGAAGGATCCCTCTGTTGCACTCATCATTAGAGCTATTAGTCTGGATTCTAAGCACATGATATAATATTATCAAGACAGACCAGAAGGAGGCCTAAAAGATCCACATGCCCTCGAGAAAATAAAAAAAAAAAAAAAAAAAAAACCTGCTGGACTTGTGGCATATTTCCTGCCACTTCCCCTCTGTGTTTCCTTTAACCGGAGATAGACGCGTCCTTTTGATTTTCTCTTGTTTCCCTTGTCCCTCATTTAAAATTGATTTACTATTAATGCGTTTGTGCATCAAAGAGGCAGGGTGACAGGGGCTGAGGTGGCTGGAACTGCCTGACAGGCTTCTTCATCTCCGAAAAGGAAGTTTGGTTTACATCAGCCATGGGGCGGGAACTGTCACCAGGAGACCCGAGGGCTAATGTGTTGGATTTATGCTCCTCTCTCCGCCTCTTTGTGTGGACCTAGTTGGAAGAAGCTGGACTCACAGATCTGATGTCTATTTGGTTCTTCGTCTCATGGTTAAGGTTAAATACAGAAGGTTTTAAGACATTCTTGTCAGGATATATATATACACACTGTAAAAAAAAATTACTGTGGAATTAACGACAAAAAGTTGAAAAATTGCAACATGAAAAACATTTCATGTACAGGACAATTCAAAGTACTTTACATAAAACATATAAGAAAATTAGGCAACACTTTATAACACCTACACACAATTCACTAGATATTAACCCTTTATTACCTATTTGTAAATGTTTGTTCATATGTATTAACCATTTATTACCTATTTGTAAATGTTTGTTCATTATGTATTAACCATTTATTACCTATTTGTAAATGTTTGTTCATTATGTATTAACCATTTATTACCTATTTGTAAATGTTTGTTCATTATGTATTAACCATTTATTACCTATTTGTAAATGTTTGTTCATTATGTATTAACCATTTATTACCTATTTGTAAATGTTTGTTCATTATGTATTAACCATTTATTACCTATTTGTAAATGTTTGTTCATTATGTATTAACCATTTATTACCTATTTGTAAATGTTTGTTCATTATGTATTAACCATTTGTTACCCATTTGTTAATGCACATTTTATCATAAAGGAAGCATTTGTTCTTTTCTATGAACAAACCATTTATAACCGTGTGAACAAATGCTTTATGATAAACTATGTATTAACAAATAGGAAACAAATGGTTAATACATAGTGGATTATGTGTAGGTATTATAAAGTGTTACCGAAAATGATTAAAATGTATTCAAAGACAATTAAAATATGAGACATAAAAACATTTAAGAATTTAAATAAAAGCTCCAGTGAATAGTAATGTTTTCAGGCCTAATTTAAATGAAGTGACAGTTTTTGTCAGACCTCAGGTATTCAGGTATAGTTTGTTCCACAGGTGAGGAGCAGAACAACTGAATGACCCACAGGAAGACACTGTACAGTGCAAAGTTGTACAATTGAAAATCAAATATAGCTGTAGTTTTTACAGGAAGAGTCTGTGAAGAAAAGCAGATTTGTTTGTACAAAGTATGTATTTCTATTGTTTTGAGAAAATAAAAATGTACATTGAAAAATATTGTGGTGTTGTTTAAATTGCAAGAGCTCTATGTTAAAATAAAAGCCTATTTGCTGTTTTTTTTAAATAAAAAAAGTAATAAAGAAGTAAATATTTAACAAATTCAGGTTTCAAACATGTAAAATAACAGGTGACTGGTTCAGTTGGTAGAGCAGGTCCTCCAATGACCAAAGGGTTGATAGTTTGAATCCTACCATCAACTGTTCATATGTCGAAGTGTATTTGTAGACACTGAGTGCTAAATTAGTCCCAGTTAAAGGGGCAGTTACTTTTACATCAGTGGTAAATGTACCTGTTTAAAATGTAAAAAAAAGTAATAATAATAAAATAAAAAAAGATAAAGCAAAAATAAAATATTAAATTACATGTTTAAAATCGGAAACTAATAAAATAAAATATAAAATCTTTATCTTACTCTGTTTGATGTGGGTTTTTTTGTGTTTTTTTTTTTTGACAGGATTGTTCTGACAACCACAGTCGCCAACTTTTTTCCGTAAAAACAGAATTTATTTTATTTCAACCAAACTGTTTGCAGTTGCTTTAGTCCATTTATATAAGATGTCAAACAACTTCACATACAAAGTTATGCCTTTCCTTTTTCCTAACTTGATGTGTCAAGATACATTTTGGTCATCACTCTAGTTAGTTGGCAGTAACCAGAGTTTGGTTCTAAAATCAATCTGACAATTCCTCTGAGAATTCTAACACAGTCTTAGAGCAAATAATGGCCTGACACACTGTATTAACAGATAAGACAAGACTCAAGACTGACATGTAAGCACGTGGGCGACAGCTTCTGGGTTTGTAAAGAAACATTAGAGTCTGTCACTCATGACACTCTGCCAACATGTCAATAAAGTTTAGCATTTTGAACATGCAAAGGACACTGATATCTGGGAGCAAAGTGTAATATAGTAAAGGCAGGACTGTGGGAGCCTTCAGCTGTGACCCAGCTTTATCTGGAAACATCATGTGCACAGTAAAAAAAAAAAAAAAATCCTCTTTTTACAGAAGAAAACTGGCAGCTGTGGTTCTCAGAACAATCCTGTAAAAATCACATCAATCTGTAAACAGATTTACAAGAGTACCATGTAGATTTTAACATTTTAAATATGTAGATTTAGCATCAAATGTAAAAAAAAATTACAAAAAAATAAGGTCAGAGTTTGGGTCTGAAGTGCAAACCTTTTGGTCATTAGACAATCTAACTTACTAACTGAAGCACAATGTTTACTTCTTTATTTTAATATATATATATTTTTTTTTAAACATTGTGCTCTTGCAATTTAAATGGCATTGCAATGTTTTTCATGTTATAGTTTTATATTTCCTAAAACAATAGAAATACATTATTTCCACACACAAATCTGGTTTTGTTCACATAATCTTCCTGTAAAAACTACAGCTATATTTGATTTAATCGTTAACACAAACATCTTCTCACATAAGCAACTTTGCATTGTATTGTCAATTTAATTTAATTTTTTTTACAGTGTAACTAATGTCTTGTTTTCAGTTAAAAACACATAATGGAAAACTCAAGTTCAAAAATTAATCCATTACTGACACACAAGAACTCATTTACCTGTCTGCAATACCTTTAACCCAGTAATACATGTGCCTTTTATGATTTTACGATGGCATTTTCCCACTGATTTCTACCTGCTCTCTTCCTCCCTCCTCCTCACACCATCTCTCTCCCATCCTCCTGATCTTCTCAGTGACTGAACTCATTCTCAACTATTTATTTGCTTTATTTCCTGAGATCAGCTATAAAGAACAAACACTATTAAGCCAACCAATCAATAAAGGAACATCAGCGCTCTTAGCCCCCCCCCCTCTCTCTCTCTCTCTCCACGAAATAGATTTATATCTTCTGCTTCTGCAACATAAATCACATATTCATACATTAAATTAAAAATGTGATTGATAGCATCGTGGAGTGTGTGTACACAAAACCTCTCGGTGTAAAAAAAAAAAAAAAAAAAAAAAAAAAATTAGTTAGGAACTGCAGAGGGTGAAGAGAAAACAAAAATGATTTTAAAAGTGTAATCCTTCACGGTTTTCTGAGGACATCCAAGTGTAGGGAAGTGACACTGTAGTCAAAGATGCAGATAACATAAATAGCTGTTTGAGCTTGTAGATTTATCGCTCACAGGTGTGTTTTTTTTTTGTTTTTTTTTTTCCACCACAATAGAAACACCTGCTGAAACAGTAACTAAAGGGATCATGTCCAAAAGGCATTTATTCTGACTTTAAAGGAGCTGGTCAACTTCCAGTCTCTATCCTCTGTACGTCATCCTGCAAAGTGCACTGAGTGTGGAGAAACAGGTTCATTCACAAAGTGACATTTAATGGGATATATACAGATTGTGTCATGCATTACAAGGCCCAGTGGTTATGGGAGCATTCCAGAGGAGAGAGGCAGAGAAATATGGCAACATCCATCAGAAGCTTGGCCAGAGTGGAAAAGGTGGAGGAACAGAGAGAGAACGAGGGCTGGGGGTTGGGGGGCTGCCAAGGACATTTAAGGGAGCTGTCAGGGGAAGCTGATCTATGAAGGACCCTGTTGGCAAAACCTATATCCAACTATGTGTGTGTGTGTGTGTGTGTGTGTGTGTGTGTGTGTGTATATAGATGTGGGTCCACGTGTGGGCAAGGAGGCACAAGTGCAGTCAGATTAATGCACGTCGTAACACATGTGCTCACACCCAGGAGGCTGAAGTGGAGCAGAGTGGTGTCACTGCACAGGTTCAGAGCGCATCCACACAGAAAATCAAATGTACTCACTTTGAGCATGAAATCAAACACATAAAAAAAAAAAAAAAAAAAAAAAAGCAAAGGGTAAAGAACTAGAAGAGCAGCCTTTAGCTTTGATTCTGGCACACATTCACTCTAGTATCATGTCAATAAACTTATGCAATGTCTCAACTTTCATTTCTGCTAACTTTTTGGACATATCACACTGCTGTACAATTTTTTTTTTTTTTTAGAAACTATGTGCTTCGGGCATTAAATGTGCTAAATCTTGTAAAGTTTAAATAAGATGAATCAGAAAATAAATGAGAAAAGTGCAATGAACAAAATAAATTATACGTTGGATAAAATAATGCAGCTAATCCCTATTACAGTATTATTACAGTAGTCTTACAGTCTTACTTTTGTCATAACTGGGTAAAATGTAAAGTAATGCAACAACAGTCAGAAAATAAGAAATCAAAAATATGGTGGTATGTTTATGTACAGGGCTAACTATAACCAGAGGTACTTCCTTGATTGTACTTTAGTACTGTTTTTAGGTATCTGCACTTTACTTCAGTGTTTATTTTTCTGGAAATTTTTTACTTTTACTCCCTATATTTTTGTATAAATAGCTGTACTTTATATTCTCATAATAGACTCATTACTTTTTCAAACTAGACAAATGTGACAGTATGAAAAATAAGTCATAAATCAGAAACTTTTTATCTAATAATTACCCATTTCTTATCTCATAATTATGACCTTTTCATCATAATTTTGACTTTAATCTCATAATTTTGCATTTTTAATCTCATAATTTTGACTTTTTATCACACGATTTAGATTGTTTTTTTTTTTTATCTCATAATTATTCTTTTTAAAAATCTCCTATTTATAAATTTTGAGTTTTTCTTTAATGTCAAGTTCATACACACTAAACTGAGTACCATGACCCAACAAAACACATCATCTACACAGTAACTCACTTTTAAAAGGCTTTATTTTGGAATATTTTAGAAAATGTTCAGTGTTTTTTCTCGCTTAAATAAGTATTATATCATCCATAGCAAAAAAAATGCAGTTTTACTTTTTACTTTATTACAATTGACTTTTACTTTTACTTCAGTAAAGGAGTTGAATCAGTACTTCTACTTTTACCAGAGTATTTTTTCAGACAAGTAGCTGTACTTCTACTTAAGTACAGAATGGGAGTACTTTGACTCCCTCTGACTATAATACAAGTTTAATTGTGATTTCACTATTTACAAAAGTTTAAAATGTAAACTTCAGCTCAGTGTATGACCCACAGAAGGTAAAAAAACCCCCAATGACAAACAGGTCACAGAAGTTTGGTAAATAATCCCATTTCATTTTAAACATTATTCCATCTCCGCTCAGACATGAGTTGAGGATTCAACATCTTCAGACACAAGCTCCGAAAATTGAGTCAAACTATATATTATAGGAAACTAATGAATACGTGCAGAAAAATAAAAAAAGAACAAATACGGTAACAATTGTAAAAATAAATAATAGTATTAACCAAATTAAATCATTCTGTCCTCTACCTTCTTCATCTGGAATAAACACCGGTTTTCACCACTTTTCTGTCACCGTCAATTATTAGTTGAATAATTTAATCGTGTTTTCTTTTCTTCATCACTTAACTTATGTCTGTGATCTGATTTTTTCAATATTAACCGTCCCGTAATCTATTAGTTTTCAGTCAGACTTCACTTGTTTGTATTTCTTCTTCTCCTGGTCATTGTTCACCTGTAAATGTTCTACATTGGGAACAGCGCCCCCTTTACTCCCTCTAGCTGTCATTACACCTAGTGCATCCATTAGCCCAGGGGTTCTCAAACTTTTTTGGCCCAGGTCCCCCTTGGAGGGGTGACATTTTTCCATGTCCCCCCTCATCCTCGCGATACTGAAAATGATAAAAAAAAAAAAAAAAAAACACTTCAACAATGATTATTATGAAACAATGATAACCTTTTTTAATAGTGCTTTTGTGCAAACCAGCGAAATTTTCAGGTATTATAATATAAATGAGCACTTCAGAAACAAAAATTTTAAAATAATAAACGGAACAAAAGACACACAAAACGGTGTGTGTGTGTGTGTGTGTGTGTGTGTGTGTGTGTGTGTGTGTCTGCTTTGCAAGTGTCTCTTAAGGTTGGCTGGCTTCATAGCCTCCATTGCAAGGCACTTCAGACACAGGATGCATTTTGGTCTCCCATCATTGTTCTCAATGAAGCCAAACTGAATATAACTATCAATGTATTTTCTCTTTTTAGGGTTAGGGCGTTTGTTTTTCTCATTTTCATTTTCATTTCTTTTACCACTTCTTGAGGAACTTGGCGGACACAAAAATCGATCCATGTTAGCTGCAGGGTGGCTAAAAATAGCCTGTGACTCGCTCCGGCTCAATTTAGTCAAGCTGGCGTCAAACAGCGCTGTTACTTCCGCCCGCTCGCTACAAAATAAAACTTCCGTATTTCAAAATAAAACAGCAAAAAACAAACAAACAAACAAACAAAACCGTGAATAATTTCGCGTACCCCCTGGACATGCGCCGCGTCCCCCTAGGGGTCCGCGGACCCCAGTTTGAGAACCGTGGCATTAGCCCATACAGACACATATTTGACCTCTTTCAGCTCATGTACAGAAAAAATATGGCGGCGCCTTGTGAACTGGACCTACGCTAAGTATTTTTAGACGGGTTTTACAGGTTAAAAGTGATAGACCAAAGTGATCTTTAGACTGAAAGCAGACTACAGTGATGAATTATTCGGTTTTTCATTTTATTTTAAGGACAAAATCCTTATCAACACTGTTGAAAAGAAAGGACCAGTATGTATGTTACACGACATCCAGTTTCCCGCTCCGCGCCTTTTACCGTAAGTACTGTCATAAAAGAGCAAGAACTTTCACATCACTCACTTTACCACAGAAGCACACCGGCACAGTTAATAACACCAGGATGAACGAAGGCATAGCTGCCAACACCCCTGTATTATTTGGGACTCTCCTATATTTCAGACCCATCTCCTGTCCCCTTATATTTTAATGTAAAAAAGCACAAAACATTAATATGTTTGAATATTCTCAGTCAAGTTAAAGCCAACCAGGGGATATATCTCTCACTCTGTGTGCGTGTGCCTGTGTGATTAAAGTGAGAATGAATTAATAAAGTTAATGTGAATTTAACATTAACAATAATAAAGTTAATGTGAATTTAAAAATACATGCCATCCATTGAAAAAATAAAATTCTATTTCTGGATGAATACAGTCTTAGAATATTTAATCATGCACTGGAAACTAATGACATACCACTTTACCATCATTTATCATCAAAAAACATTTGCTCACTTATGTTGAAAACGCAACACTCACCGCCCCTGCAAAAACCTTCTGGAGTCTGGTACTCAAATGTTGGCAGGTATGCAAAGGTCTGTTGAATATTCTCAGTCAAAATACCAGGATATGCCATGATGCTATGGTATATGCTATTATATATTGTATACTAGGGGTGGGAGAAAATTTTTTATTCACATATGTATCTGGAGTTTTTGTTTTATGATTTTAAAGTAGATTTTTTTGTTCAAAAATATTTAAATGATTCATTTTTAGCTGGATTGAAAAAAATACTGCTTGTAAAGACCGTAGATGACCGTATGAGTCACTCAGATGTATAATATGGATCATGGAATATACAGAAATCACCTGACGGAAGGCACACAGACGACAGCTAGCTTATTATCGTATTAGCTTCAACAACACACCAGCGTTAAACAGCATTAACTTATGCACAGATAAACAATACACTATGCTAATATCTATTCCAACTGTATTGTCTTATTATTCTCACCTTGTGGCATTTACATACAGTAAAAAACCAGGAGTATATGAATTAGAGTTGGGAAAAAGAGGATGAGATGGTGATCTTGGCACAATTGCTTTGCAACAACACAGTGGCTAATTCTAAACATGGAGGTGGTGTGTTCAATAGCATGGGATATCTGAAAACTTGGAGAAAATGAGTTGTTCCTGAATAAATATAGTTAATCAACAACAATTAAACCGTGTAGGCTTTCTAACAGAATGGAAGAGCAGAGCTGGACATGTGGAAAGAATGTCAATTGAAGAAAAAGAAATTCTGTCCACCCTCACACACTGTATGCCTGACAGTCAACCAGCTGTGTGTGCCGAAGGGAAACTGTCTTACACACACACACACACACACACACGCACACACACACACACACTACAGTTACTTCTGTTAAAGCAGCTGCAGTGACCCAGACTCACCACAACTCAGAAATAAATTGTAATTTGCTCTATTTCAAAAACATCTCATCACAAAATATTTTGGACAGAAAACTTCTGAGTATTCACTCACTCTTAAAAAAATAAAAATAAAAAAAATCTGCCCACTTTCCGCCCCCTTATGTGCTTCTTCCGTCTGTTTTCCCTCTGTTTCTTCCTTCCTACTGTCCTGCTTCTTGAACTAGCACCTCTTTTTCTTATGTTTCTTCCTTCCTCTCCACCATGAACTGTCACCTTCCTAGGAACTATGTTGTCAGAGGGTTTAGATCCCTGGTAGGGTCTCCCATGGCAAACAGTTCTTGGGTGATGGGCCAGACCAAGAGCAGTTCAAAAGTCTATCTGTCTGTGTGTCTGTCTATGCTATAACCTCTGCACATTTTGCATATTTTGGTCTTTTTGTAAAAGAAAGAAAGGAGTTGTGGATACTTAAAACAGATACATCATCACCTCCCTGAAATTAATTTTATGTCTTAAGTTTATTTATGTCAATTTTTTTGTAGGAAACAATAAAACTTCAGTATTTCATGAGTTGGGTGATATGTTAAAAATTAAATGAATTACAGCATACCTTAAACCTTTCTTTTTTTTTTTTTTACATTATTATTGTGCTTTCAGGAAAATTTTCCATTTGATGACGTCACCCATGAGCCCCATGTTGCTGCTAACGAAGTGCACACCTCTGCTAGAAAGGGGAAAAGACCACTAGAGACAAACCGATGCGATCGTAGAGGGTAAAGAAAATCACTGGTGACTCTATCAAATAAACTGTACAAGTTAAATGACTTCTAAATTGTGTATTCCTTATATCTGCTCTGTTAGCCGTGATCAATGGTAAGAGAACAGGTTATTGTGTTTGATCCGGTTTAATAATTAACATAAGAAGAATGCTTCATGGACAATGTCATTCAATGCTACTTAAGGGTTTAAAATTTTCTAAATCTATTTCAAAACACAAATGTTTTGAAAATTAAAACCGATATAGTTATACGCCTGTTGTTGGTCTAAACTCACTAAGCCCAGCATTAGCCACATCACGCTGGCTAACCCGGCCTTCAACTGGTGTGTTAAAGTGTGTTAAACTAAACTAAAGGGACTAAAGACAGAGTAAGTTTCACATGGAAAAATTTAGTAGATTAAAATAATAACTAGAAAGGAAGCAGTAGTTAATACAACTTTAAATATTTATTTCTCTTTACCTGTTTTTTTTTTTTTAAAGTGCAATTAGTTTCCGTGCTTTTTCTGAGTAACGACAACTAATTGAATTTTATTGTGAACTATCCCAACCCGATTGACTGTGATGTAATTGTGGAGCAGCAAGGATCAGGGGCTCTAGGCCTGTAAAAGCCAAAGTAGTGAATTCAGGCCGCTCTGCCACAGGGACACGACACTGGGATCCATTACTAAAGCTTAATGACAAGAGAAGTGTTCTCCTATCCACCGCAGCAAGGATTCATCATGATGCTGTAGCACTATACATCTTTCAGTGGTCCTTAGAGTGGAAAGGGGACATTTCTTCATGCTGTAGTAAAAGCAAGAGTCCCGCCCCTCCCTTCCTCACTCTTCCCTTGAGCTTTAAACATTCCTCATCTTCAGTTAAAGAAGCTCTATTTTAAGATCATTGCGTCTAAGAAGGGAGGGTGGGCACGACCTTGGCGATGAGCGAGGGTGAAGTAAGGTGACGAGAAGCTCTTCAGAAGGAGCGTAGCGATGGAGACTGTCACAAACCAAAACATCTCGCTTGGAATTTATCCCAGCATGCCCCCGGGGGAAAAGAATACAATTCACTCGACGTCTCAAAGTCACACCATACTCTGTCATGGGCTTCAGCTGAGTGCTGATAGATGTCTCTTTGTCCTCTCATAAATAAAAACACTCTGGTCTCTGCTGTGAGAGACTGTAGATCAGGGAGTAAATAGCTAAAGGTATCATGCTCTGCAGTATGTCAAGTCTGGAGGATTTTGTCTTTCACTGTAAGCGTATCAAAGATCTCCGCAGCCTGTAAATCAAATGAGGCAGATAAAGTGCAACACACCAACAATCACAAGACAGAAAAGCACTGTTGACTTTGGGTCTTTAACTTAATTTTATTGCCTGGAGCTGATATGCAGCAATCAAACCGCAGGGCTGCTTACGTTTCTCTCCCAGTATTTGCATTGTTTGAGTCACAGCTACCTGCCTGGAGATTTACACCAGCAGATCACAGACAATAACAGTAAAGACAGAAGTGCACTGGTTTATGACTTCAGCACTTTCAGTTTGAAGTCTTCCAGCACCAGTGAGTTTAAATTATGGTGGGAGACGTCCTTGGGATGTGAACATCTCATTTCACCAGGCTGCGTGCAACCACACACACACACACATACACACATATACAGTGACACACATACACAACTCATTTCATTGGGGGTCTCTGGGAGGCTGGACTCATTGGAGCATGACATAAGAATTATACATCTGGCAGCAGTAAACCTGCAAACTCGCTCTTTCTCTCACACACACACACACACACACATAGTTATGAGACAGAGCACTAACTTTCCGCTCATCACTCTGAGAAGGAATTATTTATTATTTTTGAAAATCATCGTCGGTGGTGCTTGTAACTCTGCTGTATGAAAAACGTGATGCTGTTACTTTATTCCTTTTATTCCTGACTCAGAGCTAAACTCTTTCCTGCATCTTATATTTCATTTGTGTAGATGTAAATATTTAATTTCCACACATCAAACTCAAGCACTTATAGATGCATTAAGATGTGTTAAACATATACCACTATGTGTAAATCTAGATGTTTGACTTTGTTAAGGTGGAGTCAAGTATTTTGCGAGGTTGTTGAGTCGATCTTCAACAGATGGTCATTTGATGATGCTCTTACTCTTCATCCAATAATAATCTTCGTGCAGCCAGGGTAGTATTGATGTCAGAAAATCCATTAAACTCTTGTTTTATGCTCCCTCTGTTTTGGACTTCATACAAGGTTCACCTACATTCATCATATTATCTATGACATTACAAATATTTCATTGAATCTTTAAAATGAAGCAAGTTTAATGAACTTTGGCAGAATTTAACCCATAAAAACCCAAACATCCACCAGTGAAAAAAACCATCTACTGATCTTAAATGTTTAATACCTGTTGATTCAATAATTCTATCAATATGTCTTAATAATTGGTTTAAAATACCATTTGTCATCTTTACATGGTCATCTGCTATGATCGATTTAGATGTCCGAGCTATGTAGTAACCATGGAAACGCTATCATCTTCTACAACACATGTGGCCCAGGGGTCAAATCTGGCCTGCCTAAGGGTCCAATCCAATCCAGTTCTTTGGATGAATTTATGAAATGCAAAAATTACACTAAGACATAAATCATTTGAGTTCATGGTCCACATTCAAACCAATTCAGTCTCATAATAACCTATAAATATTCACAAGTAAAAAAAAATTTCTGTGTAAATGTAATTTTTTTCATTTAGCGACACTAAAACAAAGTATAATTTCACAAAAAATCTCATAAAAAACGGGAAATGTCTCAAGTACAATTTTAATAATATTCTATGTATTACTAAAGATTTTGTGCATCTGTACATCCACTGTGATCTGTACTAAGTGAGAATGTATATGTGTAAATAATGAAGTAAAGCCTAATATTGTTTGTTTTCATAATGTAACTTTAGTTTTTTTTTCGATCTAAAAGAGAGAGAAAAGTTTGTAGTTGACATTATTTATATATTATTATGTTATTTTTTTACTGGTTGGGCCCTCTTCAGATAAAATTTTGCTGAAAGTGGCCCCTGATTTAAAATGAGTTTGACACCCCTGTCCTACAACATTGATTCACCAGTAAAACGCATACGTAAACAGTTTTTTTTAAAATAAATAAATAAATCTGTTAATATGTTTTACTGAAAAACTTGTGTTCTCTTTTTCTTATATTCTTATATTTTATGACCATCTATATTATCAGTAAATTAAATGATGGAAAACACCAAATTTTCAGTAGAAAAAAAAAGCAAAATACAGAGGATTATTTCTGAATAAATGATGAAAAATCACTTAGAAATCTTAAATTTAGAGGAAAAAATAGTCATTTGGGAAGTACCTCAAATGTAACAGTATGTTTTTATGGATTAAGCAAGTGATTAACCCAGGCATGCCCAAAGTCCAGCTCGGGGGCCAATCATTTATACAGCCCACAGCTTTATTTTTTATCATTTATTATTTTCTGTCTTGCTCAGACTGTCCAACACAATAAATAAATCCTAAAAGTTTAACAGTGCAATTCCTCATTTGGCCTCATGATGGCAGCACCACTCTAACTCTATCTGACTTTGTCGTGAATCCTTCTCACTAATGATCCATAATGGCCTCTGTACTGTAGATAAAAAAAGAGGAACATTGACACTGAGGGCCGTCGCTTCGGTGAAAGAAGGTAATTACAATGTTTTTTAGCTAAAAATCAAGGCGCATGTGTTTGTCTTTTTTGTCCAGAGACTGTTGCCTCATTTAACGCGTTCAATGTAAAGAAACACTACCAGACAAACATGCTAACATAGGACAAGCTAACAGGAAATGAGCTAATGAATCCGTTCATGGCAAATTATGAAGTTTCCAAGATGCCTGTAACTGCTGGTTATATGTATTTGTACATGTAACAAAATATTACATTTTGAGTGATTTTGTAAAAGACAAGACCAACAGTCATGTGTTTTATTCTTAAATGTGAACAGACTTTGCATCACTGAGTAATATATTAGCAACAGATCCTCATATAAGTCATGTTTAAAATGAAGATTCAGATTTTTATCATCTGAAGATCCTCCCTACAGTTTGTTCTATGTTACTGATTCTAGAGGGGAAAGAAATGCAGACCATCGTTCACAATCTGAATGGTTACATTGATTTAAAAAAAAAAAAGATTTTAACAATAAAGAAAAAATTGTTATAGAACAGTGCATTTATTAGCATTTTACTGTTTAAAGATGTTAGAAAGACCCCTGGTAATCTCCACAATATCAAATCTGGCCCTCCTAAAAAAAAAAAAAAAAGAGAAAAAAAAAAGTTTGGGCATGATTAACCTTTTCATACATAGTGGTCACTACAGGGGGCAGTTCAGTTTAAGAAGAACACCTTATTAATTTACTCGTTCTTTTTCAGCATACATTAAGAAATATGCACGATATCTAAATAAATAAATAAATAAATAAGGCTGGTATGGCACACTCCTCAGGTCCAGGACACTGCTACACTGACTTGCCTTATGGTCACTAGCGGTGCTGGGTAAGGTACGTTGAAAAAGTAATTAATTACAATTACTAGTTACTTCCCCAAAAAAGTAATTGTGTTACTAACTGCGTTACTTTTTTGCTTAAAAATGACAAAGAAACAAAAAAAACAACAACAGTTAAACAGGGTATTCATCCTTGTTCTGTGATGTTACTTTGGATGTGATTTAAGATGCTTCCTTAAAAACACTATAGAAGATATTTATGACCTATTATCAATGGTAAACGTTAAGCTAACAGAAATAAACTGTGTTATTACAATGCTGTAAACTGTGTGGACTAGTGTGCAGTGTGTGTAGACCCATAGAAGTTTATAATAAAACTAAAGCTGCTTGAGTTTATGTTAGTGATGGCTTTAGTATGTTACATGTCAATCCAGTTCAAATCTCCACAAACTACAGCACTAATGCCGACTTGTCAAACATGTATTTATTCAAAATGAACAGATTTCAACCTGTAATAGATTATAAATAGGAAATACATTTTAAATACTGGAAATGTAATATTTGTTGAAAGTTACTTGAATTTCTTCAAAATGTTAATATTCTTTAATTTTGCATTTAAGTATACAGGTGAACAGGTAGTGATGAAATAATGATGTCTGTAAATTGTTATTCTATTATTAGTGAAAAAACCAATACAATGCTGTCTGTATATTCTTCTATTATACATTTATCTACTGAATTCTCACGAACAACAACTTATGTTACAATCATTTGAAGTGTATACACCCTTTATATTAAGGCACACAAACTTCCTTAGAAAACAAATTAGCAAAGAGAAAAGCACATATTAATAGGACAATTGTTATTTTTAACAAACGGAGCTAAAATGCGACATTGTGACTTGGTGCTGCCATCATCTATGTGTGTATTTGACGTGTGTTTGTGTGTGTGTGTGTGTGGGAACAAGACAGTTGAGACTCCGCCTCCAACTTCTTAGCAAATCATGATCAATTTTGTTGTCATTCATGCAAGTGGAGTTCTACGGTGAGCTGAACGATAGCTTGGTGCAGACATATGCTAACCTGACTCACGCCGAGATGTCTGGATGCTTTTCATGCTCAAAGCTGACGGAGCTGAGTGGAAACACACGAGGGTCGGCGAAAACCAGGCTAAACATACGCTGGACACTGGCTGTGTTGCCAAAACTCCCAGTTGTTGTCTGTACCTCGGGCAACACTTTCACCCCAATTCATTAAATTGTAAAGTGTGACATTATTTCCAGAGTAATGGTAACGGTAATACAATTATGGATAAAGTGATTAGGTAATTACTCCATTACTCGAAATGTGGCTGCGTTAGTAACATTGTTATTCCCAGCACTGGTCACTAGCATTTGCACTGACTGCTTTCTACAGAGCACACAAGCCATAACTGGGTTTGTATTCACACTAGTTTGACTTAATAAAGACTAACACTTCAAATCGCATATTTACAAAGACAATTTGTTGGTATATTCCAACATCAGAATCCCAAACCTTACCTGGAGCCCTGAAGCTCCAGCCACCTACCACTTCACTACATGTCTGAACATCCTGTGTAATTATATATATATATATATATATATATATATATATATATATATATATATATATATATATATATATATATATATATATATGTGTGTGTGTGTACACAATCATTTTTAAATACATATAATGGTGTTTTATTATCACATATATGGTGGTTAATGTACAATGGATTTCTAAATATTCTGTGGAAGAATAATGTTACATATAATGATTTTTATCCATCCCAAATAAAATACAAAAGACTGAGTAAATTCTGCACCCTTTATCTTTATTAAGGAAGAATTGTGCAAAAATAACATTGCAGGATTAATTTGCAAGTGTCCAAACATTCGAATAAACCAATAGACATTTGTATAAATTACAGTTTACAAGTCACAAATTTTGTCTTTGCACTTACAAATGATATCATTCACATGAATAATGGTATTTAAAAATACAAATAATTAAGAGACATATCTCTCTCCATACATATCAGCCAAACACAGTGGATGCTTATGAACCACCCCATACATTGCAGTTTATACCATTTCCGTAACTTTGCTGTTCTTGATAAACCTGATCTGCAGTAAGATGTTTTAGTGTAAATCAACCATTAATTGTTATTTGACTATACTTAACAGTTCTTATATATATATATATATATATATATATATATATATATATATATATATATATATATATATATATATATATATATATATATATATATATATATATAGTTTTTGCATATTATTTCCATAAGGTGAACACTAACTAGTATTAGAGCATGTTAAAATGTGAGAAAACATCTGGAGGGTAACATTAAAAATGTTTTTATTGCATAGTTTTCCGTTTTCCATATCACTCTCTGACATTAGGTTTTAAATACATGTTTCTTTTCCTGAGAGGGCATTTTTGTAACTCCTTCAAAACAAACAAAAAACCCAATCATTTTTAAAGACAAATAAAATAACAGTCAGGAAAACTATCTTAGCTAAGGTTGTCTTAATTCATACATGAAAGCGTTAAGCTTCAGGAAATTACCGACTGGTTAATTTAAAGTCACACTTTATTATAGTTGAGTGATTGAAACACAGCAGGATAAAAACGAGGCACCAAATCAACCGAGAGAGCTCTACACCCCCATCAACTGCACAACATGAACACCTGAAGACACGCCCACACACAGGCTTCCAGCCCTGCCATTGGCTACTTCATTACATATTCAGTAAGGCGCGCGGTGATTGGCTGAAGTCTCACAGTGCGATTTCATAAAGCAAATCTTTTCTAAGTTGTGTAAAGGGAATAAGTGGGGAAAAAACCCTTGAGAAAACTGCGGATCCCACACCGCAGTTACCACCTTTCTCTCTCTCCCTCTCTCTTTTCTCTCTCTCCCCCCCCCCCCCTCTCTCTCTATGTCTCTCTCTCTCACTCTCTCTCCCTCGTGCTGTCAATCGCTGGAGGATTTGTCGGAGTTTCCGCGCATCTCTGTATCTGTGAGTACTTGAGTTTTCCTGGTGCTGATGCTGCGGTCTTCCTCTGGCTCTGGGATAACTGTACCGTTCCGTTGGGATCTGTCTACCGATAGAAAGTTGACCACTGTCCCGATACGAAGGCAACTTTCCTTTCAGGGCAAATTAAAAGTCTCGTTTCAGATGATGTTGTTGTTGATGATGATGATGATGTGTTTCCAGGTAGATAAGATATTAGACAACACGTGTAAATTTACTCTGTGTTAATGTATTAACTGTCACGGAGAAAGTGATGCTTCATGGATAGTGGATTGTTAGACACATAATACTGATAATTAGACACTAAGAAAGCAGATCACAGTAGTTTTATTTAATTATTATGAATTTACTGCGTTTGTAACAACTTTTTCTGACCCTTTTTTTGGTGGTTTAAACAATTACTTTTAGGTTCTGTTTGTTATATGTGCTTTTTAGTGTTATAAAATGCTTTAATATAGATAGATAGATAGATAATTAGGTTAATATAAATAAAAGCATGTGTCATATGGGTAATAATGCAAGACTTTAACATTTTAGAGAACATTGAATATACAGTGTTTGTATAATGTTAAAGTTAAAGTGTGGGCCTGGGGTGTTTTTAAAGTATCAGTTCAGTCAGTGTTTGTTAAGAAGCAGATAAGGCACTAACACTACATCTCTCCTGAAATGGATTGTTTTATCGTCAGATGTTTTTAGTATTTTGCTTTAAGTGGTGTGTACTATAGTCGCATGAGCAATTGTTGCTCAAAGTGGCTGTAAGTTGAATTCATGACAGTGTGTAGAGTGTGCTGGGTTAGTGTGTGTGTGTGTGTGTGTGTGTGAGTGTGTGTGTGTGTATATGTTCTGCAGTGAGGGTGTCCTTCACAGAGAAGAGCTTGTAGAAGCGTGTTTTGAAACTGAAGATGTTGCCGGCTCTTTGTCGCAGTGTTATCAGGATCAGAGTTGGGCTTGAACGCTCCAGAAAGCACATGCTGATGTTGCACGCTGTGGTAATGGCCTCTTAATGCCAACATAAATAACCAAATCGAAAACATTTCTCTGCTTTCAGCGACTGTTTTTCCGGGGCTATTTCATGGTCTTTGACTGTTTTAGTAGAAATGGTTTTATTTATTTGATGCGTCCTATTCATATTGCAGAGAAGATGATTGTTGACCCTGAAATGAGTGCATCACTTACAGTTTTATTGGTACTTGTAGAAAAGTCACATTGTAACTTCACTTGAGGACTCAAGTGGGGAGTCTTCAGTTTTACTGCAGTGAATGCAGAAGAAGCTACTGTATGTCCTTGAGTGGATAAAATAGTCCTCCATAATTTCATCAGGCTGGACTTGAATGCATCCATGAATCACCTTTTCACTTTCTACTTCCCTCCAGTAAGTGGTTAACACGTTGCCGGAATAATACTGTTCATATATCTGGGCTCCTTTACTTCTTCACTGTTTTTTCGACTGGTAATGAGGTGAAATATGCCTCCTGTCCTATAGTGCAGCACCCTGGGAATAAATGTCCCTACAGCACTTGTAGAGACAAGCAAATGTAAGTTTACTTCAAGAAGATCTATCACATTTAAGTAAAAGTTTTCAGGTCAGATCAGCCTTGTAGTGTAAAAGGATTCTCCTAGCATCTAAAACTATAGCATTTTCCAACATATTTTTATTCTTACTTCCTCTCTTTTTCCCTATTTTTTTTCTTAATTTAAAACCCACAGTCCTTATCTAACATGGAGTATTTGAGCAATAGAACTGCCTTGTGTAGTGGAGAACTGCTTAACTCATTTGTCATTACACCCTGGTCTAATGGGGAGAAAGTGCCTCATTGTGAGTTTCCTGTGTTGTTAATTAACCCTTCTTGCTATAACAGTCACAGTATACATCGCTCGCAGCTCTCCAAGCCGGCGTTATCACAGCGAGCTGGTGTGAGCCCCGGCCATATTTCTGCAGGTGTCAGCGGAGGTGATCCAATGTGCTTCCTCTCTCTGCACGACGCGCTTTTGAGAGTATTACTCAAACAGCAATGTGGTTTTTTATCTTAAATTGAATTGTTGAGGGAGATGTTAAAGAGCCATACATCACTTGGACACTTGGTGTGAGAAAAGGGAGAATCTGCAGCCGTTTGGGAGCGGAGATGGGAAAGACTCAGTGGCATCACAGAAGGAACGAGCGCAACGATGAGGGCTGTGTTCATAAATCTACGAGCTGAGCAAATCAAGTTGTCAGCTAGTAAATACTGTTTAGTGTGTGTGTGTGTGTGTGTGTGTGTGTGTAAAAGTAAGAGCTGCTGCTGATGAGTGTTTTATTTTAGCCTTAAAGAGGTGACCTTCTGCTGTTCTTTTTCTCTCACTGATGTTTCTGCTCTCTCTCTTTTCTCTTTGGAGCACCAGAAACACCACCTTTACCCACTTACACAATACAAGGTGATTAGATCAATCCCTTCTTGTTCACCTTTTTAATGTACCGAGCAATAATACTTCAGCACTTGGTACATCACACAGCCATTTTAGCCCCTCGAAAAACACCCTCCAATTTAAAGTTTGTGTCTGTCCCAGAGGAAGGAGCACTTCAGGTCTGTTTATATCAGGTTGTATTGGTTTCCTCCGTGCTCACTTGGCCTCTGGATAATGCCCTGCTCCATGTATGGATTTTCTGTCCTGTAATTCCTCTGCCTGTCTGCATGTGATGGGTTGTTCAGATCTAACCCTGCAGAACGCTGCTGATTGTGGTGGTATATCTTCATCTTTATGTCTGAGTATAGCAGAAAGCGCCGCCAATGATCTGCTGATGTTCGTCGAATGGATGGATTTTGGGAGAGAGTTAGCAACAAGCGCATGTGTTGCAGTTTGAAAACCTTTTGACTTATAGTTTTTATTCTCAACTCGGATTGGCGTATCAGCCAAAAACAAACCAAAAAAGAGCTGAATGTGATTTAGCTGAACATTTATTATTATTTATTTACTTATTTTTGCGCTTTTTTTTATTTTGTCTGCATCGATTTGTTTCATACATTTTACTCGGCATGTCTGATTTGTTTAGAAATTCAAGAAAGAAAAGATGGCTTATTATTGGTGAAAGTGTGGAAGTTACTTGATTCAAAGATGCATCAAATTGCACGATCTATATCAGGAGTTTGCAGCATTCAAAATTATACCCTACTGATGTTCATTATTGATTTTCTTGTCTCGGCTGGGCGATAAAGTTGTACTGTTACTTTGTTATGTTGTTGTAAAATGTGGCCAAATGTCAGGCTGATGTTACTTTTATGAGAGATAAGACACCAGCAGGAAGTGATAAATAAAAAATGTGCCTCAATGATGAAAGTGGACATCTGGGCACATTTCAGATTTTATGGACAGATTGGAAAGTATGAACTCCAGATTGAAAAGTTCACCTCACAAAAATTGATATGTTCTGTATTGGAAAGATGCAGCTGTTTTGTTTATAGGTCAGTACACTGGGAAAAAAAAAATCTAATTGTATTTTTCTCATTTCTAGTCAAAATATTTCAGCACACTTAAAATCAAACATGATGACCTAAAGAGGAACTTTTCAGTGAGATATAAGAACTAATTTCTAAACAATATAAAATAAAAAAATATATAATTTCAGCAAATTTTACCAAGATAATTTTCACTTGTTCTATTGGCAGATTTTTTTTTGGGCTATAAAAGATCATAAATATGAGATTAAAAAAGGGATAGTTATGAGATAAGTCAAAAATAGTGAGTCACAATTGAGAGATAAAGCAATAAAAAAATATTGAATTACACAAAAAAACATCTGCCAATGGAACAAGTTTAAGTGATTATGTCTTATCTTAAATGTAATGGGATATTTTGACTAGAAATGAGAAAAATACACTTGGTAAGAATTCAATTTGTGTATTGTAGATAAATAATTATCTTGATAATATCATACCAGAAGTGGGAAGGTCTCGTCACTGAAGCTAATTATCATAAAAACATGTGCAGTGAACGATCAAGCTTGTGAAAATTGTGAAAAAACCGAAGGTTATCTTAGAAATACGATTTTCAAGACCTATTGTCTAAAATTAAGTTCTTTATATCTCATAGAAACGTTACTCTTTAGATCACAGGTGTTAAACATAAGGCCCGAGGGCCAAATGTGGACCGCCAAAGGGTCCAATCTGGGCTGTAGGATAAATTACACTGAATATTTTAACAATCAGTGGTGTAAAAATACGTTTAATTCAGATTCTACATACAGAATAATTTGATCTCAGTTGGGTCAGACCAGCAAAGTAGAACCATAATTACCTAGAAATAATAAAAACTGTAGATTTTTATCTTTGTTTTAGTGTAAAAAGGGTAAAATTACATGAAAATGTTGATATTGACAATCTATCTTTTTACAAAACATGCGAATAACCTGAACAAATAAGAACAACCTAAAATATCAAAGGGGAAGTAAGTGTAATTTTACTAATATTCTGCCTGTTACTAAAAGTTTTATGTATTTGTAATTGAAATGTTAGGTGTAATTGAGGCAAAATATTGTTAAAATTGCTATTGTTTTTCTTAAGACATTTCAAGTTGTTCATGTTATTCAGATTTTTAAGGAAACATTGTAGATGTAAACATTGTCATAATGTAATTTTACTTCTTTCATGGATCCAGCCCATTTCAGATCATATTGGGCTGAATGTGGCCCCTGAACTGAAATGAGTTTGACACCTCTGCTTTAGATTATTATGTCTTATTTTTAAGTCTGATGAGATATTTGGACTAGAAATGAGAAAAATACACATGGTAAGATTTAGATTTTTGCGATCTGCATACCCACATTCAAAGTAAAAAGATCAGATTTACCTCATTGCTTGTAATAATCATGAAAAAGATGGAAAGTCATATAGAAAACTGAGGATCTGATGCAGAGAATTCTTTTTAAAGACGGATCAAATCAAATTCTTTAGAAAAAAATCTGCTTTTTTAAGATGATGGCATGATTCCTGAATATTCAGTTAGTTCTGAGTGGTGTTTTTTAATGTATTTTTTCTCTAGGTGAGGATGTTGTGGCTGGTTTTGCTGCTTCCTGTGCTCTCCTCAGCTCAACGATCAGAGCCCATGTTCTCAACCATAACCAAGACCGTCCTCCCTCCCGACTATGACAACAACCCAACCCAACTCAACTATGGTGTGGCCATCACCGACGTGGATGGAGATGGAGACCTGGAAATGTTTGTAGCTGGGTGAGAAAGACAATGAGTTAAATATCTCTGTGTTAAACAAAGTTGAATCTATTCTAGCATGGGGAATCAGTCATAAATCCTTAATGTCCTTCTGCTCATTTCACAGTGTTATGATCACATAGACTTTTTTTTTTTTTTTTTTTTGCATCAACTTATAAAGACCCAAACAGCTACTGACGACCATAGTCATCTGCTGATCTAAAATGTTTAACCCTCCTGACCCGGCATTGTGTTAAAAACCAAAAAAAAAAATCCCCTAAATGATCATTTTTCTACCTGAAATTTTATGAAGATTATAAAAGTGAATTGTTGTTCTACGTAAGCTGTAGAAAAAAGATAGAATGATTGTCTTCAGGTCAAATCGAGTGTAAATCACAGTCACAGAGTTAGTTCCACACCACAGAATGAGATAATTGAACAATATTAACCATTTGATCTGACCCAAATGGAACAATATTAACCCTTTGACCCTAATATTGAGTAGGCTGATATGCATTTACTTTGATTAGAGCAGGTTGGTAGGATAACAACTTGAATGCTGAATATATTTATTGCATTTCATTTGACAAAGGTGTATTCATTTCAAGAAAAGCAAATCTTTTTCTCATTAGTACAATGAAAGCCTATTGACATTCTTCAGAACAGCAAATTTGACCTCAATGACCTTTTAAGGTCACAATCACAAATTATGCCCATTTAATTGTCAGAAATCAATTCCTCTCAAAAAATCTGTGAGAATTGATGTATGACATTTGTGTAAACAGTTTCAAAATAAAAAAAGATAGATTTTTGTCATAGGTGATGGCGGCCATATTTGGCGGCCATATTGTGGAAATCGTAGCACTATGGTGGATGAGCACCTCTGTGATTTTTAAAGTGTTGGGACCCACTGACTCAATTCCGACGAGAAACTGCCCCACCTCTACATTGCGAGCGGGTCTACATGGCTGGTCCAGGACTAATTCTATTCTATTCTATTCTATTCTGTTCTGTTCTGTTCTGTTCTATTCTATTCTGTTCTGTTCTAAAAAACTAAAGGAAATGAGGGCAGTCTACTAACTTTTTTCATGACTACAAGTTCAGTTATTAATTTCTTTGCTGAAAAAGTCACATTTTCTTCTGTTTTCTGTATTTGATATAATAACCCTTAACTTTAGTCTGAGTTTGTAATGAACATCTATAGGAACAGTAGCTTAAATATATGAAAACACTGAAAAAAATAGGATAATATTATAATAAATGGTGATAAAGGTTAAAGACAGAGAAAAAAAAATCATCCAATTCAGCTGCTGTAAAAGTAGCACTAGGTCTTTATGAGTGAAACAGTTAAAGCAACTGATTTAAATGAAGTGGTGGAGACCAAAATAAAAGTACAGTGATTTTCACAGCTAAAGGTTGACGACAAAGGCAAAAAGACTAAAAGGCATGAGATGTTCGTAAGAGTGCCCCGAGGCTCACTCAGCTGATGAAAATGGATGTGATTGGATATTGTGCCATTGATGGGAACAGTTTGGCAAGCCTGTCTATATCCAGCCAAGCAGAAATGAATTTCTCAACGCTTAACAGAATATAGATGGACCAAAATGACCCTGCTTAATAAATGTCATTTAGCCAAGACATCCTATTCAGCAGGTATCCTGGACATGAGGGCATCTAAGAACCCCATAAAAGATGTAATTTAATTGGGGTTTCAAACAATTGAAGGATGAATTGTTATAGTTTATATTCACTTGTTGACCTTCACTTTTAGAGTATTGTATAAGAGCAAAAGAGTCAAACTTTTTTTTGTGTTCCTATTATACTGCATGTGTTTAACCTATCAAATGTCTCTCTTTTGTCATTTACTTACATTTAAAATAATTATATTAAATGGAGTTAACAGTCTGAGTAGTGTTTAATGAGCAGACATTCTGTGTCTTTTGGTCTTTTTGGAGGGTTTTGCACTGTTCATGAATTATTTATATATATATATATATATATATATATATATATATATATATATATATATACACTTACACTTAATATATATATAATATATATATAATATATATTATATATAATATTATATAATAATATATAATATATATATATATATATATATATATATATATATATATATATATATATATATATATATATATATATATATATATATATATATATATATATATATATATATATACACTTAAAAGAATTGATTTTCACTACAATTTTTCTTTATTACCACAATGCTTGATTAAATAGATTCGGGATGTAATCCAGAATCAATAGTTGAGATAATTGCAGGTATACAATGAAGCAGTCCTTGTGCTAAGATGTTGTTGCTATAATGTCAAAGTACACCTAGAAAAGAACAAACACAAATCATTATTTTCAGGCTTTTTTGGCAGCATGTTAATTCATAAAGACATAGTGCTACTTTTGTGACAGTTGGCAAATACATTTTTCTCTATATTTACCCCATTTTTAAGTGATTTATCACCATTTATTGTGTTATTATCCTCATTATTTCACATTTTTAAATGAAAATCTAGTATTTCCTATATGTAACTTACTGATCGTGTAGAAGCTCAGAGTAAATACATAGGTTATTTCATGAGAAACAAAGAAAAGTGAAGAAAAGTTTAGATTTTTAGTAAAATAAATCAGTAAGTAAACATCTACCCAGTGTATCCATCCACTGTCATTATGAGTGAATGAATATTATAGAAGATGACAG
Source organism: Siphamia tubifer (assembly GCA_020466265.1). Lineage (NCBI taxonomy): Eukaryota > Metazoa > Chordata > Actinopteri > Kurtiformes > Apogonidae > Siphamia > Siphamia tubifer. The sequence goes on along the minus strand of CM035797.1, from coordinate 17,099,712 downwards.
TGTTTCCATGGTAACTACAGAGCCTCTGAATGTCCAAATGGGTCACAAATGATGACCATGAAAAGACAACAAACTGTATTTTACATCAATTAAAAATGTATATGTATTGATAGGATTAATGGATCAACAGACATTAAATAGTTTAGGTATGTAGATGGTTTGTGCCACCGGTGACTGTTTGGGTCTTTGTGGTTTAAGATAAGTCATTACATTTGCAAAATACTAACAACTCATGCTGACAATCTTACATAATGTAGCTTGTTATGATGCTCCTTGACAGCTACAATGGCCCAAACCTGGTGTTAAAGTATGACATGCATAGGAAAAGGCTTATCAACATAGCCGTTGACAACCGTAGCTCCCCGTTCTACGCCCTGAGAGATCGTCAAGGCAACGCCATTGGAGTGACAGCATGTGACATAGACGGAGATGGTCGGGAGGAGATTTATGTCCTTAACACCAATAACGCCTTCTCTGGTACAGTATATCACACGTTCAAATACATGAACTTATGCTGCGCGCGCGCGCGCACGCACACACACACACACACACACACACACGCGCACACACACACACACACACACACACACACACACAGATGCACGGCAGTTAGACTTTGTTCTCATACAGTGACAAAGTAGTGGGATCAGTATGCAGATATGAAGCTTATCTCATCTGAGTCTTCATCAGATAACAGATAAGCTTTGTGCTACGATAAATCAATCTGAAAGCTACAGAGCTGCAACAACTCACCTTTATCATTTTTACAAAAACTCCTGTAACATTTCTCATTATCAGCGACTACAGCATCCCGCTCGCCTGTTTTACAGTCAACCACGTTTTTGATTTTTTTTTTTTACCTTTTTTTTTTTTTTTTTTTTAATTTGATTTGATTTAGTTTTGGATTGCATAATATCTCTTTTCTCACCGTACAGTCTTCGCCTGATCTGAACTCTTCATTTCTCTGCATCAAGGTCGAGCAACATATTCTGACAAGCTGTTTAAGTTCCGTAATGGACGGTTTGAAGATCTGCTGAATGATGACATTAACGAACACAGGGATGTAGCCAACCGTATGGCTGGGCGCTCAGTGGCCTGTGTGGACAGAAAGGTACAACACACACACACACACACACACACACACACACACACACACACACACACACTGGACTCGCACACAATCAAAAGCATATGTAGATTCACACTACAAGCTCACAAACGTAACTCCCCAGAGTGTCTTCTACGTACATGCATGGGTGCTTCTGTTTGTTTACCAGTGATAACTCATGCCCTGCCTACGCCTACATGCCCTTCTCAGCATGTGCTATGACAGTTCATTTGGTGGAATGGTGTGCCATTTTCTCTCTTCTGTCCATCGCACCAGTGTAATTACAGAAGCCAGGGCTCGTTTGTTTTATGGAACATCGTACGAGGGGAGGAGTGATGACTGCACACTGCTGCTTTCTGCCTGTAGCATTTTCTCTCTTTCTCTCAGTCCCTTTTCCATTGTTTCTTCCCTCTTTCCACCTCCTTTTTTTTTTCTCCCTCTTTAACTGACTCGCTCTTGCTTTTTCTTTGTCTCTTATCTCATACACATGCGTTCTGTTTTCACTTCTAATCAGGTTTCGGGATAAAGAAGGTAATAGTGGGGAAAAGACTGTAGGGATTACAATAGATTTTTTTTTTGTCTTTTAACCACAGTCCCATCTCACTGAGCACTGATAGGTTGATATTTTTCCAAACCGATTGGAAAGATAGCTACGTTTAATGGCAAAATGCCTTTAGAGGAAGCCAAAACCTTGATGGGTGTTCTTCCACTCATCTAAGGCAAAGAGTACATTTCCATATTACGAAAAAAGATGACTATTTTTTTTCCCCTTATAACCACTGAAGTCAGTGCTAGACATAATACAGAGGGTTACAAAGGCTAGGATTGGAGTAGCACATCATTTACCTGAGTAAATAAAAGGCTGGATGTTGTCTTCTCATAAATAAAGTGTTATCATTCAAAAAAACGAAGCATAATTAGTCATTCAAACCACCTTAGCTCTCCCTGTCTCCTTGAAAGTAGCGTACCATCATTAGTCTTATACAAACTGATGAAGGTGACATATTGAGAGGTCTCACATTGAACTGATGGATTGTTTCACTTTGCAGCGACAGGCGGATGGCTATAAGAACTCTCAGCATCTCTGGGAATAAATTGATTTTAAAAGACTTGACTAATTGAAATACCTGTGATAAAAGAAGCCCAATACAGATTTCTTCTTGAAAACAAAAGAAAGGGTAATCGTTTATTGAATAGTAAATATTCAGCCTTTTATGTGATGCTGATGTACGGTAAAAAAAAAAAGGTGTTCGGTCACAAACCCCTGCACCCACAATGCACATTACAGTCGTGCATGCCACACAGCTCACAACACCAATTCCAGTGACAGAAACTAGCCTTGGGTTAAGACTTATTGAAAAATCGTTGACTTTTAAGTTTGTTAAGTAACTGCCAGTGGCCTTCAGGTTTTTTTTTTTTGGTTTTTTTTCCCAGGTCTTTTATTGTAGTTCATTCTCATTTTGTCAAGCTCTTAGTGCACATGTGTATAAGCACGACCCTCTGTACCAACCTCAGCAGGCCATAATGTGGCGCTTGATGACATTTACGCCAACCAGATTCATTTACTTTTCTTGCCTTGTAAAAGTATCATAAGGTTAACACAAATGTGATAGACCGTGTTTGCATATGTGCATGTTTTGTATTGATTGAAATATGCTCGGCCTAGTGGGAAAGCTTGTTGAAATCGAGTGTGTAGTCTATTAGTGTGGTTCCGTCTGTGAGTTTGTGTCTGCAGGGACTCTGACTGATAATGGAGTGTGAAATTAATCTCCAAAGGGAGGCAGGGGAAGGAGTCGAGGGAGAAGCTGAGAAATAGGGTGTAAAGGGTAAGAAACAGGGTAAGTGGAGATAAAAGCGGGGGAAAAAAAGAAGGTTTGACTATGAAAAGGTAGATATGTGGATAGCAGAGATGGTACAGTCTGGTGATATCCCAGTTGTAGACACATTTCATGAAGGGAAGAACACAAATTGGACAAATTGAACAGCCTAGGTAGAGCCTCAAACTGGTGGCACAAAGCTTTTTAGACATTTCAGACATATTGATGAATCGCTGCCGCTTCAGTCAATACCAGCCTTCTACCAAAACATTCTCCATGTACCCAACTGTGAGTTAATCTGTTGAGGAAAATGGTTACAGCATTCATTCATTGTCTGTATCTGCTTAATCTTGTGGAGGCCTATCCCAGCTGGCTCTGGGGTCAATCCTGGACACGTTGCCTGTTCATCATGGGGCTGACATATACAAATGAACAAGCACTGAACTGCATATTAGGACTCTGTGAGGGAGCCATAGAGAGCCCATGTGGGCCCAGGGAGAACATGTACTCTAAACTGGTTTTGAACCCAGTACAGTCAGTGTTAACCAGTGCATCATTATACCACCCCATTACAACCTAATAAGTAAATTAAATAAACTCACTACCCAGTTCAGCACTTTTAATATCCAGTACATGTATTTTAAGGTGTAATATTCATGCTTTTGTGCTCATGTGAAGTTTGGTTTGTCTGTTATGTGCTTGGATGTCAAAGTTAACTCCTGTTCTAATCTTACTCCAGTCTCATTTACTTCCATCTACTGATTTCTACGTAGATGAATGCAGTCATTTTTTTCTGCTAAAATGCGTATGCTCATTGTTAAAAGTCTCAGCACTGCTCATCTGCTTCTCTACAGCAGCAACAGTGTGTAGTTATTGAATGTAAGCGGGGTCACAGTTTGGATTCTGGTTGCCACATGGACTGTATATAATTAACGGATGGAGGGAATGTGACATCATCTATTATCTGAAGACAGTAATGCAAACTTTGACCATTGCTATGATAGTTTTTTTTGTTTTTTTTGTTTTTTTAGCTAAAGGTGACCGCTTTTGGCTGAAAGGGGTGGAGCTATTGGAATCTGAAATGTCAGAGATGAACTAATGCTGTAAAGTTATTACTTTTAATCCTTTAAACTTCTAAGGGCCCACATACAGTATAGGCTGGAAGTAGTTGCTCAAAAATGTTAAACAAACTACCCAAACCTGTCACAAATAGTCACATGACCAGAGATTCTCACACATTGGAAGATATAAGCCACTTTCCGATAGAATAACCACACCAGGCGATATGTCAGGTCTGAGCATCTATGTCCGTGTCAGGAAAAACCCTCAGTTAAATTCTGGAACACCTTGTGCATTTTAGGGTGGGAAGTGGTCGTCTTCTGGTCTCCACTGCTGACTGTCGCTGAATTTCCATTTTGGTTGTACCCTGTGTGATCATGCGCCCCCACTCAACCTGGTCCTCTGCAAGGGACTCCCATTTAGCATGGTCGATGTGGCAGCGGAGGAGTGTGTCCCTCATTTGGTCCCGAAATTGACGCTTAGGAGAACCTCTGGTTCTTGTGCCAAATTCAAGTTGTGAGAACAGGATTTGGCAGGGTAGTCGGGTTTTGGTCATTTTCCTGACGTGTCCTGCCCAACAAAGACGATGTGGTGCCACTGTGGACTCAATACTGGTGAGTTTGGCTTGAAGGACGACAGATTTGTTGGAAACACAGCCTTGCCATTTGACCTTCAAGATCACACAGTGTTTCTGCTGTTGGAAGCCCTCCAGTTTCTTTATGTCACTCCTATATAGGACACATAGCTCAGAGCCATAAAAGAGGGTGGAAAGAACGATGGTTTAGAAAACCAAGATCACTCATTTGTTCAAAATACAAATGGCAAACCTTTATATCTCATAATTATCCACCGAGGAACCATATTCCAACAAACACAGTCATAGTCCAACAAAAACATCCAAAACAAACCAACATTTTTTTTTCCAAATGTAGTCCATATGTATATTCCAAAACACATCTAAACATGAATAAATATCCACAAATGGCGATTGCATAATTTAACAGAACCTGCCTCCAATATCCCAGTTTTCATCTTAATATTTTATTTCTAATGTAAGCAAACACCAATTGCCCGTTATCAAAAAGGTTCAAGAACAGCATTCAATTTACTTCATTAAGAAATTTTGGCGAAATTGAGTGGAAGTTTAAAGGGTTAACAGACAGGTGCAGTGTTTATTTTCCTGCTTGACTAGTTTCAGCCACTTCTTGTAGCCTTCATCAGAAGCGTCACATGATGTTGTGAACTGTCTTCAGGAGGATTGACCAAACAGCAGGGGTTTGGTTCCGCCCCTGCTGTCTGGTCAATATAAGACAGGCCAGACAGCAGGGGGGTGTAACCATAAGTCTGCTGTCTGTGTCTTATCTTTGAGTCTTACCAGTAATTGTCTGAATCAGAATCCGAGGGCAATGAAAAAACACAACATCAACACACCAGTCAAACCACACAATAAACTCAGACAATTACTGGTCAGACCCAAAGACAAGATGTTCAAGAACAAAAATGCAACGTCATATACAAAATACCATGTTTATCAAGCAATAAAACACATGTGGGGAGAGGCAGGAAGAACATTTGGTACATGTAAAGACAGAACACCAGATAGAATGTGAAAAGGAAACATCACACTGACAAACAAGAGCAGCAAAACAACAAGCACATCAGGAAAACCTCAAATTAGCCATTTCAGAGAGAGAAGCACACCATGGTCTGGAGAAAGGTCAGTCGGGGTCATCTGTGCTGAAAGCAGCAGGTACCACCACTGGATCAAAGAGGACATCGAGATACGAAAACCTGAACCAAAGACAATGAACAGGGACGACGCGGCGCATACACCTTTTCACACACACCTGGAATGTGGTTTTGGAGAGGAGGTTGGTCAGACAGCAGGGGGCGTAACAACCCCCTGCTGTCTGACCAATACTCCTGAAACAGCCTAAAAGACAGGTCACAACAACACATGTGACCCCGCTGATGAAGGCTACAGGAAGTAGCTGAAACTAGTCAAGCAGGTAAATAAACACTGCATCTGTCTGTTAAAAAGAATCTAACTTTTTAGTTATCTTTGGAAGACAGTATGAACCTTTATAAGATAATGAACTAATGCTAAATACTAGTTTGCTGATACAATAAAAAAAAAAATAAGGAAACATCATTCAGCTTTTGTATAACAAATACATGTTATGGTCTTTCTAGAGTAAGTTTAATATGGTTCATTCAATATATAGTAGCTTGGAAAGTTTGATATAAGGTTTTAGGTTGTCATATACTGCTACAGCAGTGGTTTTCAAATCCGGTCCTCGTGGCCCAGTGTCCTCAATGTTTTAGATATCTCCCTCTTCTTCTTCTTTTTTTCAAAATAAAAACTAATAATTGAAAAACATAAAATAAGTCAATTAATTAAAATATTATTATTTAAATGCAAAACACGTAAAAATAAATGAAATAAAACAATTTTAACAGTTTGAAATAAAAAATAAAAAGAACAAAAAATGAGAAATTAAATTACATTTAAAATATAACAATTATCAGGATTCTTTAGAGCTGATCAATAATTGAACTAGGTGTGATAGAAGAGGGAAATGGCTAAAACATGGAGGACACTGGGCCACGAGGACCGGATTTGAGAACACATGAAAGCCTTCTATTTGCCCTGACATATTTCAGATGGCGTTATAATATGAATACAGACCACCACATTATTTATCAGAGAGTCCAAATAAAGTGAATGAGACAGAATGAGTCCTGAGGTACTATTGGAAGAGACAGGTTCAGTTTAAGTCTGAAGCACCCAGGGCTTTATGCAGCCAGCACCCTGAGGCTGTCAGTGGTATATTACCCTTTAAAATACTTCCGTATTGACTTTGCTGTAGAGCACAGCTCTTGCTTGTGGGCAACTCTATTGTCGGCTTTGAAAAGGAATCCACTAATGTCAACAAACAATAGCCTTCCAGCACAAAACAGGCTCCAACATCAGCTTGAAAGAACCACAACCAAATTGAACATAATTAACTTAAGTAATAATTAATATCTAAGTGACAGGATTTGTAGAAGCATATCAAGAAGAAATAAGAGTCAAAGATTGTAATGCACTGTATCAAATCATCATTGCATAGCTGCACATTATTATTTTTTATTTTATTTTATAGCAGTGCAAAGAAACATATCAGCAGATTCTGTGACCAATGTGCTCAAGCATGTGTGAAAGATGTACTGTTCAGTTTTGCATGAGCCATACAACATGCACTAGAAAAGAAAATATACATGAGTATATGCAGTGTGGATTTGCATAGTCAACAGCATGTGGATGTGTCAACAGCAGAAAATTTTCTTACCCAAAAAACAGAACAATTATTTAATCCCTGAGACCTGCAGAAAAACAATATATTAAAGTATATATATATACAAGGGTGTCTCAAAAAAATGGACATCATTTCATCATCTAATAAGTTGCTTAAAATCTATTTGCTCTTTAACCTCAAAATAGTGTCATCATTTTATTTTTTTAATAGTTCTGCTTTCAGGAATAGACATGCTGTTTACTGCAACAGAAAATGTGATCTGTGTGTTGAATTACCCCCAAACTCAATCAAATGTGAATGTGTAATATGAATTTGTTAGAACTGTGCACCAGGAGTTATGGTTAGGTTGCCCTAACCTTAAACCTGTGTGACAGGAACTCCAACTACTGACTTAATGAACATTACACATTTGTAACAACTTTGGAACACTATAAAATTAACATCCTCCTGAATTTTTCGCTTTGTACAATAAAACATTTTATGTCCAAATTAAATCCTATGAAGTATAATTTCTCCTGACCATGTAGTGGACATCAGTTTTTTTGTGACACCCTGTATAGTAAAAAAGCAAAAAGCCAAAAAAAAAAAAAAAAAAATCTCTTTAAAAAATAAGGTCAGTATTACAGAGAACCAATACTGTATATACACAACCAAAGTGCCAACATTAATATAAAAAAGTGCTTGTTTTCCAGCTTCAATAAAAACGATATTTGTTTTTCCCACAGGGTACAGGACGTTATGCCATCTATATAGCTAACTACGCCAGTGGCACCGTGGGCCCTCATGCTCTCATAGAAATGGATGAGGCTGCGAGTGACCTGTCACAGGGTGTCATTGCCCTCTCCAATGTGGCAGAGCAGGCTGGAGTTAACAAGTTTACTGGTACGTGTTTTTGTTTGCTGCTGTGTTTTTGTTTTTGTGATAGAATCACGGTGTGTGTGTGGGTGACACTGGCTTCACAGTATTCCACCATCAGTCTGATTTATACAGACGTCTGCAGAAGAGCATGTGCTTGTTGTACCCATAGAGTCTGAAATATGGGACTTCAGCACAGAGGCAGGGTGCTAGATTAGAGGAGAATAAGGGGGAATTGGAAACGGGCCAGGCAAGAAAAAAAAAAAGAAGAGGGAAAGTGTGAGAAGGAAAGGGAACAAGATGAGTGTTAACAGGAGAGAAGAAAGGGATGGTGGGAGTGAAGTGTTAGGGGGCTCTTTTGGCCCTGTCAGCTGTTTACTCCAGTCAAAGTCACAGGTAAGCGAAGAGGAAGGGCGACACACACATACATCACAGCAGCTTAACAGCCCAGAGATGACATCTATCACAGACCAGCGTGGTTCCCCAGGCTTCCCGATAAGGTATGGAAATATACATGAGGAGGCACTCTAGTACTGTGCCTTCTACTGTATGTAGAGATAGTTCAGTCAGAGTTTGTCTCTTCACAGTGTGACAAAAAGGTCAACAAAAGAATGCAGCAGAATGACTATATTTCACTGATTTATATTAAATCAGTCAAGTCTAAGTAAATGATATGATGAAATGGGAATTTGAATGTGCAAAACACAAATTCATTGCACAGCAGACAATGTAGACTGGAAAACTCAAAGCGAACAACAACTTTTAGTCCATGAATTCAATTAAAAGTAAATAAAGTTTAGTGTATGCATTTGTCTACCCTCTGGTCAAAGGTAGAATTTAGATGGAAGGATGTTTATATGTTTTGTTCTCCATATATATATAATGGGTTCCCCTGAGAGAATAAATACAGTGAATCTTATCTCATCTTAATCTTAAAAAACCCCACAAAACAAAGAAACATTCAACTCATTTAATTGAAGCTCACTATAAATTATCTGTTATCTTTCCACAATCTGTCAGTGTTTTCTTTTGCGGGAAAATATAACTCAACAAACTCAATGATGTAAACAGTGTAATTATTTTTAATTGGTTCATAAGATTAATATAACATTACATTAGATTAATTTTCTACTAAGTATTTTTACTTGGCAGTAAGGATGAAATTGTCATGAATATAAAGTTAATCCAGGCAGTATGAAGCACAATACAATGAATAACTTTTACTAAAGTTGTTTGTTTTTTTAATAACGTTGACATAGATTAGCAGTAATGTAATGTGTTGATGTTGAAACAACCAAAAGTTTGCGTATAGCAAGGGTGTCCAGAGGTGGTCAAAGTACTCCCATTCTGTACTTAAGTAGAAATACAGCTACTCGTGTGAAAAAATACTCTGGTAAAAGTAGAAGTATTGATTCAACTCCTTTACTGAAGTAAAAGTTAAAAAAAAAAGTACAACTTCTCAATTGTAATAAAGTACAAAGTAAAATGTTTTATTTATTTTTTTGCAATGGGTGAAATAATACTTATTTAATCAGGAAAAAAAAAACTTTTTTTTAAATATCCAAATTAAAGCCTTTAAAAGTGAGCTACTGTGTAGATGATGTGTTTTATTGGATCATGGGACTGAGTTTAGTGGGTATGGACAGGACATTTAGGAAACATGAAAAAGTCATAAATAGGACATAAAAAAAAAAGCATAATTATGAGATGATAACAAAATCTAAATCATGAGATGAAGTCAAAATTATGGAAAAAAAGTCTGAATTATGAGATTAAAAAGTCAATATTTTGAGATTAAAGTCAAAATTATGATATGGTTAGTCACAATTTCTGATTTACGACTTAATTTTTATACTGTTCTACATTTTCTAGTTTGAGAAATAGTATATATTAGCATATTCTTAGAATGTAAAGAGTATAAAGTACAGATATTTATACAAAAATGTAGGGAGTAAAAGTAAAAAGTTGCCAGAAAAATAAATACTGAAGTAAAGTACAGCCAAATGTCATTCATTTATTTAATCAATTTCCATCTATGAGTGCAAAATGACACTGAAAATACAGTCAATTGGCCACGTGCAACTTAATCTGATATCAAGTAAAATAATAACATAATAACCTATAAAGAATGACAACATGCTAAAAAATATTTACATTTACAAATTTTCCCTCAATAAAATATGACTAACCTGAACAAATATAAAAGAAAATTAAGTGAGTTTTTAACAATATTCTATTCTGCCTGTTATGAGTGTTTCTGCATTTGAAGAAAGATGGCACAAAAATGATAAAATGGTTGTACACAATTTCATGACATAACTTAATTTTTCACAGTAAAACAAAGATGATTTGATTATTAATTATAGGCTATTATGGATATTCTTTTACTGGTGTGGCCGAGTTGAAATCAAATTGGGCTGAATTTGGCTCCTGAACGGGCGGCCATGGCTCAGTTGGTAGAGCAAGTCATCCATTAACTGAAGGGTTGGCGGTTCGATCCCTGCTCTGTCCTAGTCAGTCCGTTGTGTCCTTGGACAAGACACTTCACTCTCCTTGCCTCCAGTGTCACTCACTGGTGTATGAATGAGTATGAATATTCGGTGGTGGTCAGAGGGGCCGTAGGCGCGAAATGGCAGCCTGTCTGCCCCAGGGCAACTGTGACTACATATGTAGTTTACCACCACCAGAGTGAGCATGTGAGAGTGAATGAATAATGGATCACAAATGTGGAGCGCTTTGGGTGCCTTGAAAAGCGCTATATAAATCTAATCCATTTTTATTATTATTATTATTATTATTATTATTATTATGAACTAAAATGAGTGACATCCCTGGTCTATAAAGTACAACAAAAAGAAAACTGAAAAAGAAAATGAAACATTTACTCATTGCTGTTTTTAGAATTAAATTAATATAAATTAATAAATTAATTTAGAATTAAAATATATGTGAGACAGGTGTGGACTCTGTGAGTAATGTCTAGTCAAACCCACGTGAGTGTAAGTGCACATCTTCCAGCTCTGAGTTGTTATTTGTCTTCGGACTAAGAGCAGAGTTTAGAGGAGGACGTATATTCAGAAAATTACTCACTGAAGAACCAGGCTGAATGAAAAAGCTACTGAAACTGCCACAATTTTAGGCTGAGTAGGAGTGTTGAACCAAGCATGATTGGAGATAATTGCTTACAGGCATAAAATCTCTATTTATAATTTAGATGAATCAAGGTAGTTTTTGAAATATACAGAATTTTTAACACAACTGTACTCTGAATAATGTAGGTATTCCTGTGTAATTATACTGCCATGATAAAATACTTGTGATGTACTTGATTTAGTTGATTAGAGTATGAGTTGTTTGTATGAACATCATTCTTACTGAATTGTGTTGTCTTGGACACCTTACTGAAGTGGTTCCCAACCTTTTTTATTTATTCATTTATTTATTTTTTTGGCTTGTGACCCCGTTTTAAGATCACAGATTACTGGTGACCCCACCCTAGACATTCAAAACTGAGATTTTTTATCATTTAATAATGATGTCCACCAGGGTGGGCTTCTTTCTCCTGCTCTGTTTTAATGTATATATGAATGACTTATCAATCCAGTTGAGTTTGTGCTCTCCAGGCTGTTTAATTGGCAGTTCTGTGATTAATCATTCTGAGCCCATGCAGAGCTGGCTTATAACAGTTGCTTAAGGTGTGCACACAATATGGTATTTTATATGACATTAAATTAAAATGCAAATAAGAGTAATAGTAGGAGTAAGGAAGATAAGAAGATGACATTCTCTGATTTTTACTGATGTGATAGCCCACTCATTGTGTGTACAGACGTTAAGTATCTTACACATATACTTTCTGATGATCTCTGTGATGATCATATGTACCACCAATTACGTAAATTATATGCCTAGGCTAATATGTTACTTCTTAAATTTAGGATATGCCCTTTTAATGTCAAATATTGTTTAATGCCTTCTGTACACCCATGTATACTGACCATTTATGGTGTGAATATAAGAAAAGCAGCTAACATAAGTTTACAGTCACATATAATGACACTATGAGAGTACTGATGCAGGTACCTAGGTGGTTCAGTACCTGTTTGTTTACTCTAATGTGCCTGGATGTGATGCAGTCCTGAGAAATGTAAATGGCATTATTGAATATCTAGTAAATCCCACAAAGAGCTCTGTGAGGTTCTCCTCCAAGCTTAGACGACACTGGAGTGTTGTTTCATTGTCTTATTTTTGTTTTTATTTTGAAAAACGAATGAAGGAATCATACACGGATTGGACAAATATATTAATAACAGCAAAACTAGCTAATAGTACTTTAATTTCAGAGTTGATATTGATAAATTTTTTTCATGGTTTTCTTGATAATAACCCAAATCACTTTAGTTCTTACATCAGTAGTTAGGTTATTATACTGACAAAAACAATGCTTTTATTCATTCCATGGTTTTTTGTCCCGTCTGTTTTAGATTGATTGCATAATCATAGTTTTTGAAGACTTTTGATGGTCTAGTATTTTTTTTTCCATGACTGTATATAACACCCTGTTCACCTATGGTTTTTATTGTCTCCCGCTTATCTGGGTTTGGGTCGCAAGGGCAGCAGCCCCAGCAGAGAATCCCACACTTCCCTCACCCCAGCTCCTCCAGGGGAATCCCTAGGCGTTCGAAGGCCAGCCGGGAGATATTATCTCTCCAGCATGTCCTGGGTCGGCCCCGAGGTCTCCTCCCATATGGACATGCCTGGAACGCCTCTAGGAGGCATCCTCACGAGATGTGCGAGCCACTTCAGCTGGCTCCTCTCGACACGGAGGAGCAGCGGCTCTAATCCAAGCCCCTCCCGGATGTCTGAGCTTCTCACCCTATCTCTAACGTTGAGTCCGGCCACCCTGTGAAGGAAACTCATTTTGGCCGCTTGTACCCATGATCTCAGTCTTTCGGTCATGACCCAAAGCTCATGACCATAGGTGAGGGTTGGAACGTAGATCGACGGGTAAATCGAGAGCTTCGCCTTCTGGCTTAGTTCCTTCTTCACCCCAACGGATCAGTTTAGCATTACTGCGGATGCCGCTCCAATCCGCCTATTGACTTCCCGCTCCATCCTTCCATCACTCGTGAATGAGATCTCAAGGTACTTAAACTCCTCCACCTGAGGCAGGATCATCCCCCCAACCCGGAGAGGGCACTACCCTTTTCTGGTTGAGAACCATGGCCTCAGACTTGGAGGTGCTGATCTTCATCCCAGCCACTTTGCACTCAGTTGCGAACTGCTCCAGTGAGAGCAGGACTTCACTGCTCGATGGAGACAAGTGGACCACATCATCTGCAAAAAGCAGAGACGAGATCCTCCCGCCACTGAACTTGATCCTCTTTCCCACCCGGCTGCGCCTAGAAATTCTGTCCATAAAAGTTATGAACAGAACCGGTGACAAAGGGCAGCCCTGGCGGTGTCCAACCCTCACCAGGAAACTGTCTGACTTACTACTGGCTATGTGGACCAAGCTCTCACTCCTTCTGTACGGGGACTGAATGACCCCCAGTAGGAGACCATCCACCGCATACTCCTGGAACACCCCCCACAGGATAACTCTGGTATCCTCACCTATGGTTTTTCTAACATAAAAACATGGAGCTGTGTTTATAGCAGATACAATGCCAGACTTTGACAAACCCAAGCCCATTAAATTAAATAGAAACAGCTCTATTTATGCCGTTTGAAAAAGTTGAAATCCCACCCAATTTAATACTGTTAAAATTAAACAAATAACCCTGAAATTCATCAAAAATCTCCAGTCCCTCTTCTAACTTGCAGCACCACTTCACCGCCGCAGGGAACCCCTCTGATGGATCGCTGTTTTGATTTGACAGAAGGACAATGAATGACAAACTGAATTTCAACCTGATATATTGCTTTGAATTCACAAGGAGTAAAAAGAAGAAGCTGCAGTATGATACTTGGAATGTCTTTGACCTTGATTTCCTTCTAAGTTTTGGGCAGGAATGACTTTGGATGTGAGTGTGACGTTATCAATCTTCATCACAGACGGATCTTTTTCCGTGTAGGATGTCACCGAAGCCACCAGGGGGGCAGAGTGAGCTTGCTCCGAGTTACCGCAAATGATTTATTGAAGTCGGCTTTATCATCAAACTGCTGTTAATCAGTGCAGAGGGACACTCCGTAAAGTTGTATATCTAATGGTTACACATCTCTGGGGAGAGAGCTGAGGTTTATGACCGTGGGGGGCGAGTGATATTTGTCCGGGTTGATGGAACAGGCCAGTAAATCAGACCCAGACCCGACTCACAGCGCAGACTCTACATACTGGAAGGGCAATCAGAGCCTTTTCAACTCCATAATTAGACTCTGTTGGTCTCAGATGGACACTTTAGCGAGACACTTCACTTTATAGAATGTCATTGGAAAACCTGGGGTCATATCCAGTGTGTATTGAGCAGACACTGAGATCCTTTTATAAGGAGTAAATGACTGTTAGTTTTTGGTTAATGCAAAAGACTCTCAGCGTGTGTTGTGTCTTCACTTTTATGTATGTGTGTGCACAGGTGTGTTTATATATATATATATGTGTGTGTGTGTGTGTGTGTGTGTGGAGTCCATCAGAGCCAGTGTCTGTGTCAGCAGAAACACCTGCTCAAAGCAAATAGTCTGGAACAACAGTAATGATCTCTTTTTTCACGCAGCCCCCCCCCCCCCCAATGTTCTCTGTTGTTTTACTGATTCTGCTTCATTTTTTTCCCCTTAAATTTGTCTACTAACCTTCTCTTTCTGCTGAATAACTTTCTCTTTATCATGTCATCTCTCTCTCTCTTTATTTTTCTTCTGCCTGCACAGGAGGGCGAGGTGTTGTCGTGGGGCCCATTGTAAGCCAGACCTTATCTGATGTATTCTGTGACAATGAATACGGACCCAACTTCCTGTTCCGGAATAATGGAGATGGGACATTTACTGATGTGGCACAGCAGGCAGGTGAGAGGAACAACACAGATTTGTTGATCAGTTAATGTTACACTGCAGAAATCGAAATCTTATCACATGTATTTTTCTCATTTCTAGTCAAAATGTGTTTGGTCTTTACCTTTTGCTTTATTTATGCCGTCACTGCTCTGTGCTTTTCTTTAGCATTTGGTGCTATGCTAGTTTTATTTTTATAATTGTTGGCCTGGTTATTATGATGTGAGTTTAGCTGTTGAATATGTGAATGTGCTTTGTTTCTGTGTTCTTTTCACATTTTGGCTCCATGGTTTAGACACTGTTGAAAGATTCTGATTGAGTTTGGGCCTGTTTATTTTATTTATTTTGTTTATTTGGCTTGTGGTTAAGGGACAGGAGTGAATGTTTAGAACTTGAGTTTATTAAGTTACTGTTTATTAAGTTATATATATATATATATATATATATATATATATATATATATATATATATATATATATATATATATATATATATATATATATATATATATATATATATATATATATATATGTATATATGTATGTGTTGTATGAATGCTGGAAATAAACAAGTCAATCAAACAATATCACATCACAGACAGAATCACGTAAAGAGGAACTTTTCAATGAGAGATAAGAACTCTTTTTTAGACAATAGATCTTGGAAATCTCATGTCAATAAATCTTATCAAGATATCGGTAGATAGATACAAGATCCTAGGTAGTGGTTGTATCGTTTGCACCGCTTTTTTTGTTGTGTTTGGATCATATGTGTCGTCTCTGTATTATTCTACTGGTGTTTCACTGTCCGCTTTTATCTTTTTGTCTTTATTGATTTATCCTTTCTGAACTGTATTTCTTAAATAATGTGTTGTAATGTATTGTTTATAGGTGCCTATGGTCGTCAGGCCGGGGATTACAGCAGAATGCTAGCCATTTTGGCTAAAGCTGCCCTCTTTACTGTTATTAACACATAGGGGAATTACCCGCAATAAACATAATCATAATTTTCACTTGTTCCATTGACAGATTCCAAAATTTCTTTTTGCTTAATTCAAGTTTTTTTTTTTATTATTCAAGAATAAATGGAACTAGTGAATATAATCTTGGTAAAATTTATTGAACTAAGATTTCCAAGGTGTATAGTGTTTAGAACAGGGGTTCTCAAACTTTTTTGGCCCAGGTCCCCCTTGGAGGGGTGAAAATTTTCCATGTCCCCCCTCATCCTCGCGATACTGAAAATGATAAAAAAAAAAAACACTTCAACAATGATTATTATGAAACAATGATAACCTTTTTTAATAGTGCTTTTGGGCAAACCAGCAAAATTTTCAGGTATTATAATATAAATGAGCACTTCAATAATTTTAAAATAATAAACAGAACAAAAGACACACAAAACCGTGTGTGTGCGTGTGTGTGACAGACAGACAGACAGACAAAGACTTCTGGTGGAATTTTGGTTTCCCATCATTGTTCTCAATGAAGCCAAACTCAATATAACTATCAATGTACTTTCTCTTTTTAGGCTTAGGACGTTTGTTTTTGTCATTTTCATTGTCATTTCTTTTACCACTTCTTGAGGAACTTTGCGGACTCAAAAATCGATCCTTGTTTGCTGCAGGGTGGCTAAAAATAGCCTGTGACTCGCTCCGTCTCAATTTAGTCAAGCTAGCGTCAAACAGCGCTGCTACTTCCGCCCGCTCGCTACAAAATAAAACTTCCGCATTTCAAAATAAAACAGCAAAAAAACAAAAAAAACAAAAAAACAAAACCGTGAATAACTTCGCGTACCCCCTGGACATGCGCCACATCCCCCTAGGGGTCCGCGGACCCCAGTTTGAGAACCGTGGGTTTAGAAGAAAGGAGGTAATACTACTGCTACCAATAAAAATGATTTAGATTTATATCGCATTTTCCTATGAACACATGCTCAAAGCATTCGCAGTGGAGCCATTATTCATTCACTCTCACGTTCTCCCTCTGGTGGTGGTAAACTACATATGTATCCACAAGTGTCCCGGAGCAGACTGGCTGACATTTTGTGCCTACAGCCCCTCTGACCACCACCAAACGTCCATACCACCAGTGTGAGTATCAGCACTGTTTTGCCCAAGGACACAACAGCACATGACCAGGAAAGAGTAGCCTTCAAACTACCAACCCATTGGTTACTGGATGGTCCGCTCTACCTCCTGAGCCACATGCACCCATGGTATCCAGCAGACTTCAATATTAGAAAGTATTAGGGTAAAAATATATCAATCATAATTGAAATGAAATACTATGGCTACGAGCACTTGATAAGAATTAACTTTTCTTAGAGTCTTTCCATTGTCTTCTCATTAATTTTAATATCAAATATATAGTTTAGAATTAGTTCAATCAGTAAAGATTATTTTAAAGTTACAAAATTACAAATAATTTTAAGTCAAAAGACAGAAAGTCCAGTCTGAGGGCTTGCCTGCACTAAAATCCCTCTCACCACACAAGGTCTTTTGCTCCTTTGTCCAAAAAGATGTCGACCCCCTCTTGGAATCCTGTATCACGCTGTCCTTACTGTACCATTGCCTCATTCCTGAGCATTCCACAGAGGCCTGGGGTCACCTCCAACTGTGACGTCCTGACTCAAACCCCAGAACCATACATTTATATAAAACATTCCATTTATATCTGGTATTATTGTACTTTTCCAACACAAATGGGGAAGTAATAGACAGACTCACTGAGTGCATAGATTATCCAACTTGAATGGACAGTGTGTGTGTTTCCTCTTCTATCTTTGAACCTCATGCTCCTATGCACCTGCTTCTCAAAGACTTTTTAGGTGTTCACCAGCCAAGACCTAGTGTCTAAAAATGAGCTCTTATATCTCACTGAATTTTAGTTTGACTAGAAAGGAGAATAATATACTTTGTAAGATTTAGATTTTGTTTCTGTGTATAGTTGATGCAGAGAAAAAACACACTGATGCCTTTTTTGTAGGTGTGGAGGATCCCATGCAGCACGGTAGAGGCGTCGCTCTGGCAGACTTCAACCGGGACGGAAAGACAGACATTGTGTATGGAAATTGGAATGGGCCACATCGCCTGTACATGCAGCTGAACAACCGCAAGCAGAAGTTCAAGGTGTGTCAGCATGTGCATTTTTAATCAAGTTACACATAATTACCCCCAGGGTCGGGAAGGGCAGGAGAGGCACATTACTGATGTGTACTATCAAAATACAATCATCTAACTACCATCCACAACAAGTCCCAACCCCCAAATTTGAAGAAAATTGAAACAAAATTGATGTTTTTATATATATTAAAAAATCCTGGTACAATATCCTACACTTTTTTCCTGGTATTATTTTTCCTCCTAATTTTTTTCCTGGTACTTTTCCTCCCGTGATTTATTTTCTGTTATTTTTCTTCAGATATGTTTTTTATTCCTGTTTTTTTTCCCTCTGGTAACTTTTTTTTTCCTTGGTAAATGTTTTTCCTGGTATTTTTTTCCCATGGTAAACCTTTTTCCTGGTATTTTTACCCTGCAAATTGTTTTTCCTGTTATTTTTATTCCTCACTAAAAAATTCCTGGTGATTTTTCCCAACTAAATGTTTTTATGTTTTTTTTTCACAATTTTTTTTTCCCATTATATTTTCCCACTAAGTCATTTTATTATTATTATTTTTTCCCCCATTGGTAATTTGCACATGCATAACCTTGCACTTAGAGTGTTCGGGGAGCCTTCTCTTTGGGGTGGGGTGGGGTCAGTCCCCTAATGTTTTTTTATTCTTTGTATTTTTCTGCAGTTATCATGCAGTTATTTTTGCTATTTAAGTTATTTTGCAGTCCAGTGACCACAGTGTTGATGTGTGGGATTACTGGACTCCTAAAAATCACTGTTTAGTTGTTGGTTTTATTCCAAAATAATATGTTAAACCACCACAGTAACACATTAACACAGCCTGCTGATTTTTTTTTTTTTTTTATCTTGGAACTCTGGTTGGTTTAACAGCACCTCAGAAGAAAATTTTTGGTCTGCCTTTCTTAGGTGCTAAAACCAAAGTCAACAAGTATTCAGAGAATGCCTAATCTCTCCCTTATTTTGTTCCAATCTCAAGTTTCTATGACAACCCATTCTTGAATTAGAGCCAATAATGTGATTAATAATGCGACCTTGACCTTTGACCTTTTGCAATATTGATAATTTTGTTATATGTATATATGTGTCAGTGCATGTAATATTACGATAATATATCCAGTATTGATTAAGTTATAGCGTGATATGTCTATGCTTGACACACACAAACAGTATTACAGAACTTATTTTGCGACATGTCACCTTTGACCTCCAGAGATTTCAAAAACTATTGGTCATAGGTGATAAGACCAATTATAAGAATTGTATAAATCTGCCTCATTTGGTATCAATCTGAAAGTTTTGTGACCCTCCATTCTTGAGTTATAACCGATAATGTGATTTTTACCTTTTAGTTAATTGTGACCTTGACCTTTGACCTTTACTCAAATGGATGCATGTGTGCGTATTACCTATATGTGTATACCCATGTAATTTCATGGTGATATCTCAACTATTCATCGAGTTATAACATGATATGTCTCTGCGGACACACACACACGCACACACACACACACACACACACACACACACACACACACTGATTACAACAATCTCTCCCTACCAATGTTGGGTAGAAACTTCTGACTTTGTAGCAGTTTTTTTGAATCATGCAGTGAATGGAGTGGAGCTTTAAAGTTACACTTTCATCTAACATAATGTTTTAAGTGCAGTTTTAAAGGTGCAGTGTTTGTGATTTATTGAGGGTTATTGAGGACTTAACTACAGAGATGGGATATAATATTTTTTTTACATTAGTGTACAATGGTTTTTTACAATGCTGTTTTTAATATAATATTAGAGGAGAGGGAGTATTTGGAGGTACTTTGAGTCTGTTATGTTTTGTCAGTTTTTCCATAAAGACTTCCTCTTTCCATTTTATCCACTGCTATCCAGTATTTAGGTGCATTAGCAGCACAGTCTATACTGAACATGGACCAGAATAAGAAAAAACAACTTACACACTTATTATTATTATTATTATTATTATTATTATTATTATTATTATTATTATTAATAATCTATTATTATAATTAATCTTATTTAACTGGAGCAATACATCCTGACAGTATAATTTTAAAAAGGTAGGTAATTTGCAGATTGTGCCCAGGTTAGGCATTGAAAAAACAACATTAAGATCAGCAAGTAGACTTTTTTAACATTTGACGAAACACATACCTTCTAACACAGATCAAAATGTGGTGTAATGAGGTACTTGTGTCTTTTTATGGCTGCTATAGCTGATGGTGGGAGGTATTATGTTAGTTTGATTCCTAAATTTCACTGCTAGATGTCTTTAAATATTACGTACTGAAAGTTTAACAAGGCAATAAAGCTGAAAAGTCCTAAAGAATAAATTTAAACCTGGAAGTGAACACCTCACAATAGCACTCAGCGTTGATTAACCCATAAAGACCCACTACTACATTTATGGCAATTCCCAAATGAATGTTTTCTCTCTATTTTTTAAGTGACTTATCTTCATATATTATAATATTATCTTCTGTATAGTGTAAAGTATTCCTGTGTAAATCAGGTATTTTCCCACATTTAATTTACTGACCATGTAGATGTTCATAAAAGTATAGATGGATGGAAAGGATAGATAGATACACAAATATAAAAAAAAAACTTTTATTGTCATATTAGCACAAGACATCAATGTGTTCAAAGTTCTCTTCAGATCACTGCAATCAGACCAGACATAAGAGATGTACAGTATATCCTAAACTCAAAAAAGAGGTAGCTAAAATATAACATTAAAACAGCTAAAACTAAGGTAAATACAAGTAAAAGCAGCTAAAACAATAAAAGCATTTTAAGGTAAGTACACTATTAAAAAAAAAAATCCAGTTTTTACTGAAAAAATGAACAACTGGCAGATGCGGTTGCCAGAATAATCTTGTAAAAAACACATCACATTATAAACCAATTCACAAGATACATTTCAGACATCTACATTTAACGTTGCATGTACAAAAGAAAGCCAGAGCTGGGATTTGAACTGCCAACCCTCTGGTTATTTGATAATCCTCTCTACCACGTGAAACAGCCATCTGTTGGTAAACCTTTACATATATATATATATATATATATATATATATATATAGCACTATATATATATATATATATATATATATATATATTCTTCTTATATATATATATATATATATATATACACATGCTTTTATTGAATAGTAAAGACAAGGACCATTTAAAATATAACCCTTCAGTAGTACAGAGCATACTGACAAAAAACCACAATAAGACAAAAAAATGGGAAAGAAAAACCCCATTAAAAAATGACCACACAATTGATAATAAAAGAAACCAGCACCAGTTCAGGGTGTATAAAAAGAGATAATCTAATACATCCAAAAGTTTAATATATAAAATGAAATCATACTTAAGATTTTATTTAAGATTTGTTAAATGATTACTTTTTTATTACTCTATTATATATTATATATGTGTGTATATATATACTGTACATTTAATTCATTTATTTATTTATTTTAAATAGGCTGTCATTTTAGCATTGTGGTCTTAGAATGGAAATGACACTGCATTGTTTTTCAATTTACAATTTTATTTTCTCAAAAAACTAGAAATCCATAATTTCTACAAACAAATCTGGTTTTGTTCACTTACTCTTCCTGTAAAAATGACAGTAATTTGATTTAATTAACACAAAAATCTTCTCAAATAAACAACTTTGCATTGTATTATCACTTATGTTACAGTAATTTTTTTTACAGTGTATCTAATATATGTACACTGTATGTACAATACACTGTTACACAACACAGAAAAACCAGGAGCTTAATGATGGTATAAAGTGAATAAATATGGTACATATATTGCACATTAGGAGGGAGGTAACTCCAAAGTATAGTGCATTATTATTTATTATTTATTATTTGTAATAATAAATGCACTACTCATTGCTGCCTTAATCTTAACATTATTTATTTCATGTGTGCCTCATGTCCTCTCTTATATTCTATATATATATATGTCTTTTATTATATCCTCTATTTTTTAAATCTTTTTTATTCTTCTATTTGAAACCTAGAGCTGCTACTCAGAATTTCGTTATGCCTGCATAATGACAATAAAGATTCTTGATTCTTAATTCTTGATTGTATTACCCATAATATCCATCCGAAAAACAGAAAATAAAAACTTGAAGAAACAGTGACTCTTTCAACAAAATACATCATTAATTGAACAAAAACCAAGTGTTTCCATCTATTGTCATTGATCAAACTTCATGACTTTGAATCAATGTTGTTTCTTCATTCACTATTGAATGTATATGATGATGAAACCCCTGCATTTTACACCAATTATTTCTATGTATTGACAGGTTTAGTGGCTCACAACATATTAAACATTTTACACAATAATTCTAGTAAATTAAACTGTTGACATTATTATTGTTGTTCTTATCATTATGACAGTAGTAAATAAAATAATTTCCCCCCTTTTTTTCTCCCCTTCTCCCCTTTTCACTTTGACCACTGATCAGTCCATACTGTTTAGTTGCTGTTTACATTTAGTATCTTTCATTGCAATATAATGTCAGTTTAGTTGTGAAGGGGTGGGATTTGACTTTTTTTTTTAACTTCCTCCCAAACCCTTTCGAACGTGTTATAGAATTGTATGACAGATATAATTGTAGAGTTGTTCTTCTTCCGTGATTATTATTATTATTTTTTTTTTATTTACTCTTGTCATACATTCGAACAATAAACTAAATTAACCTAAACTAAACACCATTTTAGTCACCAGTGGCTGTTTGGTTCTTTATGGGTTAATGCTAGAGATTTTATTTTAGCAATTATTGGAAAAAACAAAAACAAAAACAAGTACGTACAGTGCTACCTCTACTTACAAAATTAATTCATTTCAGAAGTGTTTTCGTACCGTGAATTTTTTGTAAATAGTCGCATTTTACATATAAAAGGCCTGATTTGTTCCATACTACCCCTCAAACCCTTTAAAAATTATAAAAATTGACAGATTTTGTATGAAATATATGTTCAAAGAAAATGTAGATTTAGATTTTAGCCCATCCAGGCTAATGGCGGTGTTCGGGACAGAAGAGTTGAGCCACGTCCCAGTGAGCACGAGGATGCAGCAGTCTGGTGGATCATGTTTGGCGTTTAAATCCAGCTTCAGGAAGTCCAGTTTGTTTTCCAGTGACTGTATGTTTACGAGCAGGACTAATGGAAAAGGGGGTCAGAACAGGTTAGCTCTTAGCTTAGCTGTAAATCTACCTCGACAGTCTCACTACATCTTGTCACACCACTTCCGATGTTTCTGAAGACAGCCTCTGTCGGGGGTGGGGGGCTCCGCTGTAGGACGCTGGATCTGACATTCATAGCAGACTGAGGTTCTGTAGAACGGTCTGCATCTCTGGGCTTACAGGGTCCAAGTTTTTAACAATTTTTCTTAAGCTTATGGTATTCTGCCGATCATAGACTGTTCTTGCACCGTTCGGCTGAACCTTTGATACTAAAAGCGCTCGTCTAGGTGGAGAAATTACTGTAGAAGTGTCTGTGTTACCGCCGCCATCGCCCTGTTTACTGTAATTTTCTAATACGTACTGTAATAAAGTTTAAATGAGCACACTCGGAAAAACTCAGGAAGCAACACTAACTCTGTGATGAATGAAGGTCAAAGGGTAACGAAAAGCATCATGGGTAGCTCCCTCATAGCCAATGAGATGCTACGTACAGTACGTATGTGACCTATGTACGTATATTACGTAGTTATGTACAGTAATCTATATACAGTACTGTACTTGTCTTGGGGGGGGTTACGGTTTCCTTTTGTAAGTAAAATTTTCCTTCATATTCAGAGACGAAAAATGTAGTTAAAGTTTTTTCGTTACTTGGATCATTTGTTAGCTGGGTCTTTCATAAGTAAAGGTACCAATGTATATTATAAAAAACTAAATAAAAATGTATTCCAAACTTAGTACAGGTGTGACCCCTTTGTAACCATGAGTAATTTATTTGCATATTTTTCTCAGTAAGTGTAATCGAACACTTATTTTTCCATTTAATTACAGCGAGGCAGTTAAGTGTAACTAGTAACCACATTAACCTTGGAATCAATATGAGTTCAGGTCCCAGAGCAGAGTAGAGTTAATGAAAGTGAAAGTCCCCGTCTGGTCGTGTCTAAAGGTCAAAGTGTTTCTATGATGTGAACGTTGGCAGGCAGAAGCAGGTGAAGAGTACGGAACGGAGATAAAGTGATGATGGATCATTTAGGATCTCCTCAGCTTCAGCCTCTTCTCACAGCTGTTGTAGTAAAAGGAAGAATGGAGCTCAGGGGATCGTGTGTTCTAAAGCATGTCTAGTTTCACTGCTCTGCTCATCTGGCCAAAGGCGACGCCAACCACCATTAATCACATTGTCGCTTTTAGAAAATAAACCGTGGGACAAAAGCTGAAGACCTGATTAATCTATGGAGTGGTCAGTATTATTATGCATCTGTAGCCATTCTGATAACACTTAAAGACAGAAAAAAATACTTTATAAAAGCACTGTATCTTGGGTAAATGTTCCCCTTCATTATCCCCCTCATTGGTAATGTTTTGCATTTTGTAAGAACTTCCTCTGAGGACTAATGTGAGGTTGATTCTTTCCCATTTATTCTAATATAATATATGAATATAAACAAATTACACTGCTCCACAATTTTTTTTTTAGAAAGTATCTGCTTCAGACATTAAATGTGCTAAATGGCTCAGTTGGTATACATATATATATATATGTATATATATATATATATATATATATATATATATATATATATATATATATATATATATATATGTATGTATATGTATATATGTATATGTATATAAATATGTATATGTATATGTATATGTGTATATATATATATATATATATATATATATGTATATGTATATGTATATGTGTATATATATATATGTATATATATATATATATATATATATATACATATATATATATGTATATATATATATATATATATGTATATGTATATGTATATGTATATAAATATGTATATGTATATATATGGTGGTTTATGTACATGTATACAGTGTAAAAAGTGAATGGATCATAATGTGCAGACAGTGTTTTGAAGTAGATCTGAGACCAATATTCCTTTGGACTAAAACCTATTCTCTTGTTCATTCTAAGAGTTTCACATTTTGACCCCAGACTTATCTTGGAAACTTGAGCCAACCAGCATTTAAGACTTGAGTTTTCTTTATCACTAACACACACATGTGGGAACATTTCATTAGTTTGATTCCGTAAGCATTTTGCTTGTAGACCAGTGTTGCAACCAGTTATTTTTCTCCATTCACTGCCTTTATAAATAATGGTAAATCATTTGTTTTCATAATTTCATAATTAGTTTGCACAAAGAGATCAGTAATGTTCTTGTCATTAGATTTGCACATATTGCAGTGGTTATTAAAACATACATGAGTTGCATTTTAACACTGAAAATGTAATCTAATTTATTTCATGATGTAATCTAATTTATTCCATGATGTAATCTAATTTATTACATAATACACAGCTAAATTAGATTATCAGTACAAATCATATTGTATGCATGAAACTGTACACTTTTTTGATACGCCAATTTTATTTAAAAAACAAAAACAAAACAAAACTCCAGCACCTAAAGTGTTAACCTTTAAATGCAACCAGTATTACTGTATAGTTGACCCTGATCTTAGTCAAAATAACCCCCAATAAGTAGTACCCAATTCAATGTTTTTATTGTATTTTGTTTTTTATCATATTTAAGATACAATAATCCTGTAATAATTACACAACAGGAAGGTTAGTTACAACAGCATATAGAGAAAAAGTAAAAATCTAATCTAATTTAAAATTATATGTAGAAATTTGTAAAAATCTCTGTCTCTTATATATGTCAAACATTTACATTTGTGCCTTTATTTCTACTGTTTAACTTATTTTCAGAGTTTTTTAAACTACAGGTTCAGTCTTAATGATTTATTTACAAGTCAGACAAATGATCAATAAACAGTTAGTAATGTTATTTCTAATAATTCCCTCCATCATCCATCATAATGACTAATTTATCCTGAAGTCAATGGTCATGAATGGTTTTGAACACACAGTTACACCATTTATAGAAAAGAAAATAACATAAATAACTGTAGAAATACCTCCCAGAATTTTTATTTAAGCAACATTTCAGTTTCTGATCTGTGAGACTAAAATGTCATTTAAATAACATTGCTGGGAGTTATTGGTGCAGTGTGCTGAGCTTTTGTGTTTTGAGTTTTAATCTGATGCTTAGCAAGTTCAGTAACAAGGTCAGCTTTTTATTCCATTTGTTCTATTATATTTTAGATAAGGTAATCCTGCATTAATCCTGGGACAGGGGGAATTTGTTAAAGCAGCCTAAAGAATAGTAATATATTATTAAATATCATTAAAGTAAAGATATAGAACAGAGGTGTCAAACATGTGGCCCGGGGGCCAAAATTGGAGCCATCCAATGGGTCCAATCTGGGCCCTGGGATGAATTTGTAAATTGCAAAAATTACACAGATGATATTAATAATTAAGGAAGTTAAAATGATTTGACATCAATTCAAACTAAAATAGATCAGACAATAATCTTAATGAACAATAAATTATGAAAAATGCAAATTTCTTTCTTTGTTTTAGTGTAAAAAAATTTAATAAATAAAAAAAACACAAACCTGTTAGAAAAAAAAAATTAATAACCTGAAATGTATGTGGAATTTTACCAATATTCTGAATGTTACTAAATGTTGTGTATATTTGTAAATCCTGTTATCTTTAAGTTGGGATGCACCAGTGATGCGCGACCCGCAACTGACCACTTTTAAACTAAACCGCCCGTGGCTCGGACCACTTGAATATATTTAAAAAGAATGGACCTGACCCGCTTCTTGACCCGCATTTTAAAAATGTAATCAATGGTCTTTATGAACATCAAATGACCTTACTCACATTCCTGCATTTATTTTTGTGTTAAAATCCGATGTCATTGGGGTCGGCAACCTGTAACATCCAAACCCTAACCCGGTTTCCACAGAAAAGAAAACACTGGGAGCTGCTCATCATCTTTAAAAATATCAGTGAATGTGTCCTAAACCTTACTTTTTTGTTTCTCTCTTGCCCCCTTCATACCGTACGATACTGACGACGTTGTACGTCACCTTCACAGACATTCAGTTAATGAAGTGTATTTACCAGGTTATTTTTATGTTTATCCCAAACAACAAACGACCCGACCGACTACAACCTGAATATCATGAAAGATATTTTTTAATGACCCGTAACTGTTTATCACTGGTATGTACATATATATATATAAGTGATAAACTAAAGCACAATATTGTTAATATTGCACTTGTTTTTCTTAAGAATGTTCAGGTTGTTAATATTTGTTCAAATAGAGTTCATTCATGTAAACATTTTCATTACGGAGTTTTACTATTTTCCTCCAAAACACAGAAAGCTTAGCAGTTTACATTATTTCTCTGTTTTCTACCATATTAGACTGAATGTGGCCCCTGAACTAAAATGAGTTTGACACCCCTTGATATAGAAAGTGTAATGTATCTACAATTTTATGCAGAAATATAATAATGTATTAATTAGCACTCAATAAAAATCTATATCAATCAATATTGTTCTAAAAGACTGAAAAAACATAATTTTGTCAGTTTATTACATGATATACTTTTACATTTCCATCCTATTCTTATTCAGGGGATCAGGTGTAAACTGTGTGTGGTACATAGGAAGCCTTTTGTTGATCATTTGCAGCTTTTGTGTCTAATGATTTCATAATGTTCGCAGTGATTTATCAGTGTCAGGTGCTGCTGTTGGAGGGGCTTTGGTTCTATCTTCTGCTAATTTCTCACAAGAATCAATGTTGAATGAACAAGCAGCACAAAGACAGCAAATCTCACCTATTAACACCAAATCACACTATTATCATTGCTAATGGATGGAGGGTGAATTAGTTGGCACGATTTAGGACTGAGCGGTATTTAAAGACCGATTTTTTTTGGGGTGGGGTGGGGGGGGTGATTTATCTGATCAACATTTTCTACAGACGCCAGCTTCAAGGCGCTGGTGTTGTTCCTGAAAAAGGCGGCGCAGACAAAGACGAGCTCTGCTGGGAGTAAATCTGCACAGTTTGATGTATTTGACGACACCTGAGGCCGCATCTTTTACCCTAGATATAAACGTCACATGTGACATGTTTATGGAGGTCGAATAAGGGGTTAATGTGTGATGCTCAGCCCAGAGACAGTTCCATCACACACACGCACACACACACACACACACACACACATACACATACACACACACACACACACACACACACACACACACACACACACACATACACATACACACTCGTTTACTTGTCTCATGAGGACCAAGATTGTAATCAAGTAGCCATTGTGTAATACATGTAAAAACATTTTTTAATAAAATGTAAAATAGATAAATAAGAATAATAAGAATAAAAAAATTAATAAAATTAAAAAAATATTAATAAATTAAATGTCTCGTCTTGTCGTCTGAACCCGCTTTATCCTCACTAGGGTCACTGGGGGTCTAATCCAGCTACAATGGGTGAAGGTGGGGTACACCCTGAATGAGTCTCCAGTTCATCTCAGGGCTGAACATATATAGACAAACAATCACTGTCACATCCACACCTATGGACAATTTAGATTAACTAATTAACCTATCAGTCCTACTGGAGTACCTGGAGAAAACCTACGCAGACACAAGGAGAACATGCAAACTCCACACAGAAAGGTCTGGTGTGGGAATAGAACCAGGGACCTTCTGTCTGTGAGGCACGAGTGCGAACAACTGCACCACCGTGACTAAATTAAATGTAATAAATAAATAAAAGTGAATGATTAAATAAAAAATCAGAATTAAACAAAAAAATAAGAATAAAATTAAATACAATCAAAGAATACAATCTTCTA
The DNA here is from genome assembly GCA_020466265.1 of Siphamia tubifer. Lineage (NCBI taxonomy): Eukaryota > Metazoa > Chordata > Actinopteri > Kurtiformes > Apogonidae > Siphamia > Siphamia tubifer. The sequence continues at coordinate 17,070,424 of CM035797.1, read as the reverse complement.
AATAAAAATAATAAATAATAATGCTTTATGGAGACTCGCGTAAAAAAAAAATTAAAAAAAAATTATAGGGCCATATTCATTTCTAGTTTACTAGTGGGCACCTACATTTATATTTAACCCTCATGGGGACCTGAATTTTGGTCTCCATAGTGCTACAGGTCCCCATGGTGTGACTGTGTAAACATATCAATGTCCCCATAAAGATAGGAATACACACACACACACACACACACACACACACACACACAGAGTACTCTGTAATACAGGGGTCTCAAACTCATTTTCTTTCAGAGGCCACATTCGTCCCAATTTGATCTCCAGTGGACCCCACCAGTAAGATAACAGCATAATAACCTATAAATAATGACAACTGCAAATTTTATTTTTGTATTAGTGCAAGAAAAAACATTACATTCTGAAAATATAAATGATCCAAACAATAAAAAAAGATGCGAATCAGATGAAAAAACAGACATTTCTTTTGATTTTCATAATTTATTGTTTTTTTTTCACTAAAACAAAGACAAAAATGTGAAGTTATTACTTATAGTATAATTTAGTTTTTCACATCAAACCAAGAAGAAACTAGAAAAACATTCTGAGAGCACAAACCTCCACCATGGCAGACCGCCCCGCTTCAAATGAAGAGAGGTCCGCCAAGGAAGTCTGTCTGTTTGTCTGTCTGTCTGTCTGTTAGTTAGCAAGATAACTCAAAAAGTTCTGGACGGATCTTGATGAAAATTTCATGACGTGTTGGGAATGTCAAAAGGAACAAATGATTAGATTTTGGTGATTTTGGTCAAATGTTACATTGCGGTAAATGGAGAAGACATTTCAAAGTGATCCAGAATCCAGGATCTCTTCCGGATCATCACCAAAATCTTTACGTTCTTTACATTCTTTGTAAAGAACGTATGTATGTATAATCAGTTTATCTTGTACTTTTGTAATTTTATAATTTTGTGCAATCAAATCTTAATGTATTTCGTATTTCTCCCTTGTCTTAAAATTTAATTTGAATTTTTAATCAATGTGAAGCACTTTGGGCTACAGTTTTTGTATGAAAGGTGCTATACGAATAAAGTTTATTATTATTATTATTATTATAATCACTTGTTCCTTGTGACACCCCCAACATGTCATGAAATTTTCATCAAGATCCATCCATAACTTTTTGAGTTATTTTGCAAACTAACAAAAATCCCTTTTAAAAACGAATTTATTCAAGATTGCTTTTAATGTTTGATTACTTTTATTCTGTCTGCTTTAATTTGGGATTACTCTGTTTTCTATCGTTTGTTTTTATTGTTCTATTTTTACTGCATGTAAAGCATCTTTGAGTGCCATGAAAAGCGCTATACAAATAAAATGTATTATTATTATTATTATTATTATTATTATTATTAATAACTAACAGACAGACAAACTCCAGCAAACACAAAAATAATAAATATGGAGTCATTACTTTTTGCAGGTTATTTATTCTATTATTTGACTGCAGATCATATTGGTGTGTATATGTGGAACCTGGACTAAAATAACTTTAATAGCTTTGACTGTGGGATTTTCATACTGCACATTCATCCAGGTTAGAACCTTTGGGGGGGCTGAATATGGCCCCCGGACCGCATGTTTGGGACCCCTGCTCTAATCCAAATATATACAAGACAAATTAAATTACCTTCTGTTTTTTTGTTGTTGTTTTTTTATTTTAACCACGATTGATAAATTACAAGCACGCAACATACTTAAGCCCCACTTCCACACACACACACACACACACACACACACACACACACACACACACACACACACACACACTAGCTGACACTCCTCCTCACCGTGTTGACCTTTTGGCATGCATAATGAAGCCGTTGTATCACTCCAGTAAACTGCTAATTAAATTGGGCTGAAACAGCAGCTTGCCTGGATAGTGGAAAGTGCCGATTAGGCCTCTTTGTGCTTTAATTAAAATCTATTGCCGAGGTTTTCCTTGCAATAGGTTTAACACACAAATACAGAAGCGCACCCACACATCCTACATTTTGAAAAACATGACAAAAAAGTCCAAGTAGTAGTTTAGCTTTCTGTACGACTCTGCTTGTTCCTGGGGCCTTAATCTTAATAACAAATAAATAAGATAGTTCCATTTTATGTGCTCTGCCAAAACACAGCTTTTAATCAAAATGGGAGTAAATAACCCATGTAGAAATCACAATGTCTGTTTCCATGCTCTGGATGTGTTTAAGTGAAAGTTTAATTACTTTGTGTTTTAGCCCGTCGTTTTAGACCTGGTAATGTATAAATATAAAAGTGCGCACCCCCCCCCACCCCCCCTTCCCTAGGCCACAGCCTCAGTTGGCCATCCCCTCTCCTTCACCTGAGCAGCAGAAGGTCACAGTGGGCTGCCCCTCCTGCAGCTTTATGAGCCTTATAATTAAAACAGGGAGTAAATAGTGGAGGGAGTGAAGGGCTGCTCTATAACTCTTCCCCGACTTATCACTGCGTCACCGAAGCGGGGAGATATCTGTTACTTTTTTGTGCAAAAACTCCTCTTCTACTTAGGGGGAATTTTTGGAGCATGAGAGACCCGGGGTGGACAGATCTGCAGCCAAAGGTTGTGTCTCTGGTTTTGTCTTTTAGGGGATTACCCTGGAGGCTGACTCGCAGGAAATGAAAGCACACGACAAATCAGTTGTAACTCAAGGACTGATGGACAGCCTCTGTTGTGGAGACTTAACTTATGACCTTCAGGCTCTTAAAGCGCAGGTTCAGTTTGGATGATTTATTGATATGGTGACTTTACAAATCAGGACGAGTCAACGACAGATCAACACAGGATTAGTCATATTCGTGCACCAAAGAACCCCACCATCACCTGTCACAGCGGCCTGTCAGTGGATTTTGGTAACACTCAACATTACATATCACCAGAGTAACTAAGGAAAAGTACTTCATTAGTGTACTTAAGTAGATTTTGTAGGTATCTGTACTTTACTTGAGTATTTATTTTTATGGCAACTTTTTACTTTTTCTCCCTACATTTTAAATAAATATCTGTACTTCATACTAAACAGATGTGACGGTAATAAAAAAAAAAAATAAGTGGCTTCAGAATGAAAATCAGCAGAGGAGACAAACTGTGACTTTATATATCATAGTTATATTAGTATTATCTCACAATTTTGACTTTTTACCATATCATTTTGACATTTTATCACACAAGTTTGACTTTTAATTTTAGAATTTTAACATTTTATCTTAAAATTATGCATTTTTTTCTCCTATTACTTAAATTTCATGATGACTTTTTATCTCAATTGTGAATACAATTTTTGTCATTTTTCCTAAATTTCCTGTCCAGATCCACAAAAGTGAGAACTGTGACCTGATCAAACACAATTTCTACACAGTAACTCATTTTTAAAGGCTTTACTTCGGCTACTTTTGAAACTTTTCAGATTTTTCCTGTTTAAATAAGTATTATTGCGTTCATGGTAATAAAGAAAATGCAGTTTTACTTTTGTACTTACTGTACAATTGTAAAATTTTACTTTTTTACTTTTACTTAAGTAGATGCATTGCATTAGTACTTCTACTTTTACCAGAGTATTTTGTCACATAAGTAGCTGTACTTCTACTTAAGTACAGAATGTGAGTACTTCTACCACCTGTGCTTGTCACTAATAATGGTAATTCTATGGTCATTTTGATATAATTTCATTGTAATAATGTCTTTGTAACCAGTTATTGCAAGTAATGGATCACTAATAAGGTGATGACTCTATGGATGACACACTTTCAGTTTCACACTAGATGCAACACACACATGGATAAGAAAGTGATGTTGATGATGATGATGATGAAGGCAGGAGAGAGGCAGGACCACAGCAGCAGGTCCAGAGATGACCCAGGTAAAACCTGTGAGGCAATAAAGCATACAGACTTCATAGAAGAAGACAGAAATAATCCCAAAGGCATCAATTAATAACATATTTAGAACTGTTTAAAACTGACTCTTTTCCTATTTTTTTTTTTTTCGCACAAAATGGTTTTCCTAATATTTTATTTCCCCACATATTGTTTTCCTGATATCTAATATATATATATATATATATATATATATATATATATATATATATATATATATATATATATATATATATATATATATATATATATACATATCCTGGGATTTTATATTCCTGGCATCCCTTGGTATTTTATTTGACCCATTTCCAATTTGCACATACATCGACTTGTGGAGCCTGGAGGTGGGGGGTTGTGGATCTTTTTTTTTTTTGCATGCAGGCACCGTATGGGGGGTGTGGATTAGCATGACAAATCAGTGGGCCCAGTGGATGTAGGTTTGGAGTGAACATTAGTGAACATTCAGTGTAAACTTTGGGGTGAACATGAAGAGGCTTTCTCCTCTTGTACCTGGACAAACTGAACACATGCGTCACTAACCTGCTGAAAACTACTCACCGACTGGGACTTGTGAACACATTACATTATTATCTAACCATCCATATATTATTCTCATTTCATTACACTCTATTTGTCTCATAATAATTTAATTGCACAGATACCTGCTATGTTTTTCTTTTTCTAATAGTAAAAAAGCCCTGAGCCGTGAGATGCTGTAAAAACCAATTTATAAATCCCCAGGATTATTTCACACTGTTCCCCACTGTACCAAGTCATTCTATTGCATTTCCCATAATGCTGTTGGTGATTTTTTCTCTTCTCTGTCAAAGATATAAAGCTTTATTTGTATTAAACTTGTGCTTTCAATGTGATATACTGTGTGTGTGTGTGTGTGTGTGTATATATATATATATATATATATATATATATATATATATATATATACATACCCACTGTCATGTACCATTAATTACAATATTGTTTCTAATTAATCCTTATTTTTTAACCTAATATTTGTTTATCAATTAACCAACATATGTAAATCATAAGTAAGTAGTGTCTCCACAAAAAAGTGTAAAATAACTATAAATTGACTACATTGAGAATAATTGGCATTGCAGTGAACATCTAGTTAATACAAATAATAAAAACAGTTATTGTGATAAATGTATTTTTTATTTATGTGCTCTTGGCTCCTGAATGTATCTCTTCCTTAAGGAAGTTTTCCAGCCCTAAACTTTGTCTTTCCTACAGGAGCAACAAAACCGATTTTAAACTAAATTATACTGGTAATAAAAGCACAATAGTAGTTACAATATTAAGCAATAATGAAAAATGAAAACAAAAATGTGTCTGCGTTTAAATGCGTGAGTGCGTGTATGTGATTGTAACTGATGTCGTATTGTTGTTTTTTTTGGGGGTTTTTTTTCAGGACATTGCATCCCAGAAGTTTTCCATGCCGTCTCCGGTCCGGACTGTTATTGCTGCCGACTTTGACAATGACAACGAGCTGGAGGTGTTCTTCAATAACATCGCCTACAGAGGCCCTTCAGCCAACAGGCTTTTTAGGTAGAAACATAACACACTCTCATGTGGAAGTATAATCCTAAGTTTTTATAGCACTTTAATGATGAGCTTAATGGACTACTCTTGAGCTTTGATTTAATATTCTAAAACCGGGTTTGGAAGCTGAGAAGAATTTAAAATTCCCAGCCAAGGATACTTATCAAGTCTGGCATCCCGCCTCCTCCTCCACACATGAATGAATCTTTCATTAAGACAGTTTTAGGTCTCTTTTTGGCTCACAGTTTGGCTTCCTCTCCAGATAATATTAATGAACTCCGCATTTAAAATGCAATACATGATACATATCAATTGTTTGGAAAATAAACCCATCCTGTTTGAATAAAAAATCTGATCTGGCTCATTTTTCTAAACAGGATACAGAAGTAATGATGAATTTTGCCATGAGCTGGTGGGTCAATTCATACAGAATATCAGCGATCACTTAAAGTCTCACAGATTTCCTAGATGGGAATCTTCCTCCTGCCAGTTCACTGGAGGGGAATTTGTCTTCCTGGACGTGATGATGGTGTGACAGGGGTCACTGCTCCACAGCCCACAGCTCTGTCGTTATCTAGTATGAAGATGAATCAGCTAATTTAATTCTGCTCTCTGGCACCGAAAAAGAAAAAAAAAAACCCTCAAACTATTGTGCCCGAGCTAATTAATTCAATACAACTAATCAATATTTAGCTGAGTTGAGAGGTTTAACCGCCACGATCAGCACATTACTGCACTGTGAAATAAAATTATAACTTTAACAAAGTTTGATGTGGTCTCAGACCTGGATGTTTGTTTTTTTTTCTAAATGAGGAATTTATTGTGAAAGCAACGACACAGTTATAGTGATTGTAAAATTAATTGTTACTTTCTATTAAGGCAGGATTTGCAAACACTATTAGTTAGTATTTTATTAAATTAAATAGTTTAAGAGACCTAAAATGCATAACATTTTAATTGGTGAAGTATTATTTAATTTTGAAAAGCAGAACTAAATTAGTCGAAGGGTAGTTAATGAGTATAAGAGCAGATTATGTAAAGTAAAAATAAGTATTCAATTGTTTTCTATATGGTTTGGGGTTTCAGAGTTAGATTTTACAGAGATGCTTTTAGACGTCTCCAGATTATATTCACCTGACTTTAAAAACTCATACACTAAAATAAATACTAACACTGATGTTCAAAAGTGAGGTCAGGAACATTCATTAAACATTGAATATTTAAAAAAAATAAAAATAAATTCACAGTTCTTTATCAGTAGATATTGTCATACAGTATTTGTGCATTTTCTTTTCATAGTAATAGCTGTTTTTATTTTGGAGAAAATAATTCAAATATAAGACAAAGACATATTTATTAAGAATCTGGATCTGGGGAAATGTAATGTTTATAATTATTGTAGTTGCAGGTATGGACAGACACGTTTTCAAATTCTATTATAATATCCTTATTTTAACCAGGTGAAATTGTCATCTGCAACAAATAACTCTCCCACCTTAAAAAGAAATTCAATATCTAAATTATCAAATATACATGTAATCATTTTGCTTATAAGAAACACATTTCAATTTATGCATGTGGCAGATGTTTTCGTCCCAAAGCAATTTACAGGAAGAAGATTAACAATTAATCTGCCTCTCTCTCTCTCTCTCTCTCTCTTTCTTTCGCTCTCTCTTTCGCTCTCGCTCTCTCTCTTTTGCTCTCTCTTTCTCTCTCGCTTTCTCTCTTTCTCTCTCTCTCTCTTTCGCTCTCTCTTTCTCTCTCTCTTTCTCTCTTGCTCTCTCTCTTTTGCTCTCTCTTTCTCTCTCGCTTTCTCTCTTTCTCTCTCGCTTTCTCTCTTTCGCTCTTTCTTTCTCTCTCTCTTTCGCTCTCTCTTTCTCTCTCTCTTTTGCTCTCTCTTTCTCTCTAGCTTTCTCTCTTTCTCTCGCTTTCTCTCTCGCTTTCTCTCTTTCGCTCTCTCTTTCTCTCTCTCTTTCGCTCTCTCTTTTGCTCTCTCTTTTGCTCTCTCTTTTGCTCTCTCTTTCTCTCTCGCTTTCTCTCTTTCTCTCTCTTTCTCTCTCTCTTTCTCTCTCGCTCTCTCTCTTTTGCTCTCTTTCTCTCTCGCTTTCTCTCTTTTGCTCTCTCTTTCTCTCTCGCTTTCTCTCTCTCTCTGTCTTTCGCTCTCTCTCTCTCTTTCTCTCTCTACTTTATTTATAAAACCACAGTGACTGTAGAGAGGAATAAATAAAATAATAAAATACAAGAATAGATTAAGTAGACACAAAACAGCTATTCAGTTAAAAACAATTAAAAATAAAAACAATAGGCAGAAAATGCAGTATATACGTAAATGAAGTGATAACATACAAAATATATTTTCATGTCATTACTACTGTTTTACTTTTGTTATTTCATTCATATAAGTTACATCTGCAGACATCCAGAGGTAATAACATAAAAATGTTATATTATATTACACACTGTTACCCATAAAGTTACAATAAAATATTTATATCACTTCTTCTCATGAAATGCTTGTGATAATACAATTTGTTTATGATAACTTTATGATTATTGTACTTGGTCAAATGTGATTACGGAAGTGTATAAATAGGAATAAAAAAGAGAAATTTGTCTGAACAACATAATACTCCAACTTTATAAGAAACAGCGTAATAACATGTATAGTAATGGAAAAAAATATTAGACCACACTTGTTTTTTTTCAATTACTTGTTCATTTAAATGTCTGGTACAACTAAAGATACATATGTGTGGACAAATATAATAATAACAATAAAATTAGTTCATAATTGTTTAATTTCAGAGCTGATATTGATCCATTTTCCATGTTTTCTGAATAATAAATAAAATCACTTAAATTATTACATCAATATCTGTCATTGTACTGACATATTGTACTGACATTTATCTATTTGTCTGTTTTAGTCACATGATACACACAGGAGTTAGTACTTTTGATTGCATAACCATTATTTTTGATGACATTTGATGGTCTTTTTTTTCTGTGACTGTAAGCAACGTGTGTCCTTCTAAATTCTATAGGTTTTCTAATCATCATCATAATAATAATAATATAATAAGGATATTTTTTTACACAACTGTACAGTATATCAACATTATCTAACAAACATCACATGATATAGAGACATATGTATTATGTATTAACAATCTATATACACACAGAAAAACTACTTATAAATCAGATTTATATCATATTTGTATTATTATTATTAATTCCCTATTAGCAACTGATGTTCCTGTTGCTATTCTTCCTGGGTTCTCCTCTGCATTACATCACAATTTTAATATTTCCTTTAAATCTTACACCATCATTGCTTTGACAGAGTGAGCAGGAGAGAGCATGGAGACCCCCAGATAGAGGAGCTGAATATTGGGGAGGCGTCAGAGCCTGAGGGACGAGGAACTGGTGAGTGACAGATTTAATAACATCTTTTACTGCTGTTCCCAAAAACTGACATTAGATGGCAGCAGAACCTCACTTAGGATTTCAGTTTCCTCAAGTGTTTTACAAAAGATAAAGGACTGGTTCCACATAATTAGTTCTACGACTGGAGAAACATTATGTGCATATTTCCGTGCACTATGATAATTAATATTATATTGGTTGGAGTGCTTAATTGTATCATTACTGTGATGGATGTGCAGGCGCTGTGGCCACAGACTTTGATGGTGATGGGCGCCTGGAGCTGCTGGTGTCTCATGGTGAAAGTGCAGCACAGCCACTGTCCATCTACAAAGTCAACCATGTGAGCAGTTGTGAAACATTTAGGACGTCTAAATATGGGTTTGACATTCAAGAGGTCACGTGATGCCATTCTTCGCTCTCTCTCTCTGTCTCTTTGTGGCAAAGGGTGCTGCCAACTCATGGCTGCGTGTGATTCCTCGGACCAAGTTTGGTGCTTTTGCCAGAGGGGCTAAAGTGGTGGTCTACACAAAAAAGACCGGCCCGCATACACGCATCATCGACGGCGGATCCGGGTACCTGTGTGAGATGGAGCCCGTAGCCCACTTTGGCCTCGGTGAGTCTGCACTGTAAAAAATCATTTCAAGTTTCATCGTCACATATTAAGGGAATAACAAGGTGAAAATGATCAACTATATTACACACTGTTACTGTTTAACTCCTGAGACTTTAGCAAATCCACAGTAAAAAAAAAAAGAGATAAAATAAGCAACAAAATTAAGAAATTAAGTGATCAGAACACAATTAAAGAAAAATAATAAAATTAAAAAAACAAAACATAGAAAAAGGAAACAAACATAAGCAATGACATCAACAGAAACTAATGAATATACACAAAATAACATGAAAAAATGCCACAAGAAAAAAAAAAAATGCCAAAAAAAGGAATAAATGACTAGTGTTGTAATGTGGTTCCAGTAGTTTTTAATTTGGGCTTTATCTTTTTCTAAATCACTTACTTTTCGACACCTGTACATCAGTTACATCAACAAAATTCTTAGTAAAATAACACTAAAAAATCTTTAATTTTTCAGCACTTAGAGAGTTCTTCTAGAGCAGAGGTGTCAAACATGCGGCCCGGGGCCCAAATCCAGCCCCCGAAAGGATCCAGTCCGGCCCCTGGGATAACGTTGTGAAATGCAAAAATGATAGTGAATATATTGATAATTTTATTTCAGGTTCCACATACAGATCAAAATGGGTTGGATGAGTAAAATACTATCATAATAACCTATAAATACTCACAACTCCACATTTTGTTTTTAAATTCAGTGCATTTTAAAATGTTCATGTTGTTTTACTGTATTTACAGTGTTTATAATTTCTCAAATTACTTGAACAAACATTAATATAATATTAATATAATAATATTTAATATTTGTTCAATATTTGTATTGTTTTGAAAAGTTGAAGTTTAACAATGTTCCACCTGTTATTAAATGTTTTGTGCATTTGTAGATCCACAAATAAGTAATCTGTTGTAATTGACATGTGTAAATGATAAACTGAGACATAATCCTTTTAAAATTGCATTTATTTTTCTGAGGAAGTGTTGGTTTATTCATGTTATTCACATTATTCTAAAGAATAGTTGGCAGATGTGAACATTTTCATCACATAATTTAACTTTTTTTTTTTGCTCTAAAACATAGAGGAAAATTTGGAGTTGACATTATTTATATATAATGTTATTATTTTAGTGGTACGACCCACTTTAGATCAAATTTGCTTTAATGTCATATTCAAAAACATTAATACTGTGGCTCCTGAATTAAAATGAGTTTGACACTCCTGCATTAAAGGGTTAATAAACATATTCTAAATTGAGTTATTGTTTGAAAGTCAGTGGTGCTGTCTACACTGGGACAGGGACGAGCATCACAGCAAGAAATGGAAGATTCCATGTGGAAAACATTGTTGAAATGCCAACAGCCTGATTGGGCACCCATGGGAGAGGATGCTGTGGGAGGGATCTGGGTGAAAACATGGGAGAGATGGGGGGGGCGCTGGTGCCGGAGCTGGACGAACTCCTTCTCAGTGCCGTTGCTAGGGTCTCTTGGGGCTCCAAGCAAGAAATCCCTGGGCCCCCCCACCCCACCTGTGCATGCTGCAAATATAAACAACAACTGGGTTTTGTACAATTTCCAGGACAAGTAAAAAAAAATAGATGATACGTTGTCAAAGTGAGGTCCAACAGATGTCTGTGAAAACCCAGGACCATCACTAACCATTGTAAATAATCTGATACGAACAAAAATATATAAAATAAAATGACATTTTCTTTATTCCAAAAGTGCACTGCAAATTAATAAAAAACAAATGCCAACCCCCCCCTCACACACATTTGACCTGATTTACCTTACCTCTTATCACTGTGAAAATACATTTTTGTTGCCTGTGACCTTGACCTTTGACCCCAATTCATCAAAATTTAATGTAATGTATTCGCAACCTTTTCTGAAAATTTCATGGATATTAATCCAGTAGTTTTTGTGTGAAGCTGCTGACACTCAAACAGACAAACCAAACCAAAAACAATACCCCTCTCTCCTTAGGGGGGTGGGGTGAAAATACAAACTCAGAGAGAGCAGACTCTGCCAAGGCAGATCAGCCCCCCCCTCCTGAAAGATACGTGTTCCCCACCTTCTCACCCCCCACTGATCTCCACCAACCTTTGCTCACTTGTTCCTTGTGTCAGTTTCAACATTTCAGCCAAATCCATCTATAACTTTTGGAGTTATCTTGCTAACAAACAGAGAAACCCCCATGATCACATTACTCCACCTTTCCTTCATGGAGTAACAATGGACGGGACACATCACATTTAGTTTTTTGTGTTTTTTTTCCCCTAATATAGTACAAAAAAAATAAATAAATAAATTTTTTTTTAATTCCCCCAATTTTATTTATTAAGATAAATTAAAATGAAATAAATAATACTAATAACGAGTGGTGCCAGGCAAAACAAACCCCGCCCTCTTGCAAATGTTTTATCTGATTTGCCCTGTGTCTTATCATTGTACAAACATAGTTTTGGTGACTGTGACCTTGACCTTTGACCTACATTCACTAAAATTTAATGGGATCTATTCTGGACCACCTCACATTTTTCTTGAAAACTTCATGGACATTGTTGATTTATTTTTCGTGTAAAGCTGTTGACCATCAAAAACTAACCTAAATTATTACCCCTCTGCTGTATTTTATTTTATTTTTCGGGGAGGGGGAGGGCGGGTAATCTAAACTTTTTAATGCTGTAGAGGTGCAGGCTGAAGGCAGAGGGAATTGGGAATTGCAAATTGACTGTACTTGTTGTTGTTGCGGAACATTTTGGCAGCCGGGGGGGGTGGGAGTGGGGGTGGCGTCTAGTGGCTGGGGCTCCCAAGCAACTGCCTGGCTTTTCCTGACTTCAAGCCCCACCCCTGCTCCTTCCATGACAGTCAGCTGGTGTCCATCCAGACCTGGCAGCCCACCCACAGCTGGTCTCTGGACCCGTTCAGTGGATCTGTTCTGTATCAGGAGCGTCCACGCACAGATCAGCTGTGAAGGCCTTCAACTGCAACAGGCTGATTAAACAGAACACCGTCAAAAGGACTAAGTTTCCACACTGTTCTGGCTTTAATACAGACCTCCACAAAGTCAGACATGTGACAAAACCCCCTCAGCGGTAAATGAGAGGGTGTCATGTGGGAGCAGAACAGGTGAAATATTCTTTGGCTCTCGGTCGACACACCTGCTGAGTAGAGCGCTGTCTGGCAAGGTAACTCAAGATCTGTTTACATTAGAAATGCCACTTTAATTAAAGGCTGCAGAGGCCCTCTGGAGAGGGGCTTTCTCTATGCCTGATTAAAATAGTTAATGGACAGAGGAGAAGGGTTTGTCTGCACCCAAGGAAAAAACACTGACGAGGTAGATTTTTGACTCACAGGGTATAAGGAAACGATTGTGTGTGATGTCAGATAAAGTTACTGTTTATGTCCATTATATGCAGAGGTGGGAAGTAACCAAGTAAAAGTACTTTATTACTCTACTAAACTACAGGGGTTTTTTTAGGTATTTGTACTTTACTGGAGTATTTCTTTTTCTGCCAACTTTTTTCTTTTACTCTTTACATCTGTTCATAAATATCTGTACTTTATACTCCTTACATTTATATAAATATCTGTACTATATACTCTTTACATTTATATAAATATCTCTACTTTATACTCCTTACATTTATATAAATATCTGTACTTTATATTCTTTACATTTGTATAAATATCTGTACTTTATACTCCTTACATTTATATAAATATCTCTACTTTATACTCCTTACATTCTCACAATAGACTCGTTACTTTTTCAAACTGTAACTCTTCTTTTTCTGATAATTATGTATTTCTTATCTCGCATTTCTGACTATATGTCATAATTTAGAATTATGCATATCTTTTAAATCTCATATTTATGGCTTTTTAAATTTTTATCTCATAATGATTTTTTTTTTTTTTTTTTTTAATCTCAAATGTGACCTTTTTTTTCCCATTTTTAAAAAATTACCCATACTCAAAACTGAGTACTGTGACCTGATCAAACACATTATCTACACAGTAACTCACTTTATTTGTGGATACTTTTGAAACTTTTTATATTTTTTTTCTCGTTAAATACATTTTATTTCATCTGGGGCAAAAAAAAAAAAATGCAGTTTTACATTTTACTTTTTACTTTATTACAATTGAGAAGTTGTACTTTTTTTTTTAATCAGTACTTGTACTTTTACCACAATTACAATATGCTATAACCTACAATATGTGAGAGGGGTGGGGTTTGTTTTACCTGGAACCACTTGTTACATATCCATTTATTATACAGCTAGATATGGTATTATAACATGTTGTGTATATGTTTTCACTTGCATTACCAGGTAAGGACGTGGCCACTAATGTTGAAGTATACTGGCCCGACGGTCGCTCAGTAGCTCGACCCCTGGAGCCTTCGGAGATCAATTCTGTTCTGGAGATTCACTATCCAAAAGATGAGGAGGAAGTGACTCCACCTGAGGAGATAGAGGTAGAACACAACATTCACATGCACGAATAATAGATGCAAATAAGAATTCTGCTTTTAATGTTCAGTTCAATTTATTTTGAATACGCAACAAACAAAATAAAATCCCACTCTGTCCCCACTAGTGAAAATAAGACAGAAACGAAACAAACGAGAACATGGCTTCATTTGCATATTTGAAAAGGAGTGGGAGGAAGTAAAACGTATTTAATATCCCACCCCTTCTCCACAAAACAGTCTATGGTTTAACTTCCTTTTAACAGAATACATGAAAAAAAAAATCAAGTTATTTGGATCAATTCACTTCACTATCATCTTCACATGCACATTCATACATATCTACTGACATACCAAGAAAGTAAAAAATAAAAAAAAAAGAATAAATGCAGAGAGACCCTTGAAGGCAACACAAAATGAAGACACAATAGAGTAAACAATAGGCCTGTTTACATGGGAGTTTTTATTCCTGTTTAATTCCAAAGAAAAGTTAATTCCGCTTTAAGATGACCATGTAAACACCTAATTCCAGTTGAAAATGTTAATTCCGAATTAAACTTAATTTTCAACAAAGTCACTTGTTTATTCCGATGTTAATAATAATTCCTGTCGCATGTAAATAGTTAATTCCGCTTTAACATTATTCCTGTCATTCTGCACATACTCCTGGTCTTGTCGCGATGACGTACATATTTCGCATTGATGACGCACATATTCCACTCTGCCGGCATTAGTGTAGGAACATTTTCCGACATGGCTGCCAGTATTCTTTCTTTGGAGAATTGGAATAATTAAATATAATGAAAAGAGTGCTCAACAAAACAGGAAGTGGAGGCGAATGTTTTCTTCTAGTAGATGTCAAGACATCACATGGGCGTTCTGTCCAATCAGAACCCTCTGTACCCCCACAAGCACTTAACGTCAAATTAACTGGAGTGGAATAAAGTCGTTTCCCAGGTAAACGCTTATTCGGAATTAACATGTCCATGTAAACACGAAGGCAGTCGCTTTAATTCCAAATTAATTTATTTGAAATAAATAATTTGGAATTAAAAAAGGGCATGTGAATGTATGGAGTGTGACAAAAGCAACCATTATCAGCCGGTTTACATGGGAGATGTTGTTCCTGTTCAATTCTGAATAAAACTTAATTCTGCTTTAAGATGACCATGGTAACACCTAATTCCTGTTGAAAATGTTAATTTTGAATAAAGTCACTAGTTTATTCCCATGTTAATTCCAAATAAGATAATTCCTGTCACATGTGAACAGTTAATTCTGCTTTAACATTATTCCTGTCGTTCTGCACATGCTCCTAGTCTCGTCGCAATGATAGTACGTCGTTGATCACGCACATATTCCGCACTGCCAGCATTAGTATAGGAAAACATTTTCTGAGATGGCTGTACATTACGAAGCAAGCCATTACAAAAATAAATGCAAATATAGCACATAGTATCTGGTCTTCCATGTTGATAGTTGTAACGAAAGCAAAACAGGAAGTGGACACAGTTGTTTTCTTCCTGTAGACGTGAAGACATCACATGGGTGTTCTGTCCAATCAGAACCCTCTATACCCCCAGCTCTTTAAGCTAAATTAACTAGAGCGGAATAAACCTGTTTCCCATGTAAACGCTTATTTGGAATTAACATGTCCATGTAAACACGAAGGCAATAGCTTTAATTCCAAATTACTTTATTCTGAATTAAAAAACACCCTGTAAACTTACGGTATGTAACTTTATGTTTGAGTGTGACACAGCAAAACCAGCAGGACTGATTATGTGGAATTTAATGCACCAGTTTAATGTTAGTATATGACAGATGAATGAAAAATGAAGGGATAGCACTTCATTAAAGCAACAACACTTCAAACCTGTAGGATAGCTATTAAGTTTTTATATTAATTTGTCAAATACTTCTTATATTTTATCTCTTTATTCGTATAAAATAAGAATAATGATGACAATTAGTAATAACTTTATTTATATAGCACGGTTAATGATTGGGTTTACAAAGTGCTTTCATAAATAAGACAACGGCAGAATAGAAACATACAACAACACAACAATAAGAAATCAGTACAGAAAACATGAATACAACACTAAGTATGAATGCATTATAGCAGAGAAACCCAAGGGAAACATAATGTAATAGTGTCCGCTCAATGCATAAATGAACAACATCATATGTGTTACAAACAAACATGGTAAAATTAAATATTCAAGCATTAAAAAATTCAATTATCAATTAGATAGGGAATGTGTAGCAGAATTGCAGACAGTATATTAAATTAATTAATTACTGCAATATAGTTTGCATGGATTTGGCAATAATTTATGTATTTATTTCAAACATCTAATGACAATTTGAAAACAGAAATGAAAATAAATGATAGTGAAAAATTAAAATGAAAATAAAATAAAATGGTAATATGAAACTACAATGCCTTAAGCTTCAAAAATTTAAAAGGAGTCAGAAGATGAATAAACTTATCTTGTTCTTCTACTTCAAACCTTTTCATACAAACACTGTTCCAGTTTAACACTGACTCTGAAACGAGTACATTTAGTTATTTATCCATATCCATATTACAACCCATTCACCAACACTTTACAAAACTGATTTACAAATAACAACCGTCTTTAATAAACCTCTGGAAAATCATGTCTTTGTCTCTTTTATAACACAATCATAGCAGAAATTTGTTTTAGCTCTACTGTAAAACAGATTTGTAATATGATTGTGTCTAAAAAGAGACATTTATTTTCCAAATAAATATGTAATTAAACTTAGTGGGGTTTAAAGCGTGGTCTTTGTGTGGTTACGGCTTTGCTCTAAAAGAGAAACTTCTGGAATAGTAGAAATATAGACGCATGGTTGGATGTAATGATAAAGGCTGCAGGGGTGGAAGGTATATACTTCAATAAAAACAGGATTTGCTCATTTATTTGTCATAAATGTTAAACAGAGGAGGGATACTTGAGACAATTCACTTAAATCAGCTGTAATTTGTTTTGTTTTTTTGTTTTTTTTGTACAATTGGACACTTGACTTGATTTCATATTCACCCAATCCAACTTGGAAGATATTAAGTATTAAGTGACACTAAAAACTCTGGAATATTTGAAATACAAACCCATGGTTGGACGTACTGATAAAAGCTACAGTGCTGGAAGAAATAAACCTCAGTAAATATAATAAAACGCAATTTGAAAGTGATTTAATACAGTTAAATATACTTTATTCCAGAAGAATTAGTCAAAAATAAGCTACACATTAACTGTCAAATGTAATTAAAATGTTGACAATCAAAGTGTTTATTGTGCAAAGCATTAGTGGTCCCTTATTTAAATACATAATACATTCCACGACTGCTGGTTATGTAAATGTTTTAGGCTACTATACAGTTTATTTTTGTTTTAATGAAATGTTTTTGTGTGAACAAACTCACAGAAACAATGACTTCTGTTTTAACTTTAACTGATATCTGACTCTATTGTAATTTCAAAGCACCACTCGCTATTGTTCTTTAAGTAGGACTGATTTATTTATTAGTTTGCTTATTTATTTATTTATTTCTACTTGTTTATTTCCTTGCTTGCACAATAAAAAAAAGAGGAAAAAAGCTGTAAAACTACAACAAAGAGGTTTATGATAATATCTCACTCAAATAAGCATAAATGACAAAGACAATAAACAAAGACGATGCAAATGAATGACATCAGACGATACATTATTAGACATTCATATCACTGGACGCTTCTTAAACCTGAACAATGACTTGATTTGCCTTCTTTGGCTTTTAGCAGGAAACTGACCTGAATTTATTTGCTCATTTTTCGACAAAAAAAAATCACTTAATTGTTGTAGATTCAGATTTATAACTTAGTGCCTGTACATGTGTGACCTACTCCCACCTCTGGTATTAAATGATATTTGGCCCACAGTAATAACTATAATCTGTAAACTGCATTAATTCCAGTTGTTAACATTTAAAATAACTTAAATGAGGTTTAAAGCTTGTTGTTTGTGTGTGTTGCAGTGTGGTCACGGCTTCGCTCTAAATGAAAACGGCCGATGCACCGGTGAGTTAAACCGACCCACCCGTGTTTTAACAGTCTGTGCTTGTGTCCTTGTTTAATGTCCTTAAGAAAAGTGTCTTTGCCCCCCCCCCCCCCCCCCCCTTTTTTTTTTCCCTCCCTCCTCCTCCCTTAGATAAAGATGAGTGTACCCAGTTCCCCTCCGTGTGCCCCCTCGACCGCCCCATCTGCACCAACACCTACGGCAGCTATAAGTGCCGCGCCAAGAGGAGATGCAATCAGGGTTTTGAGCCCAACGATGATGGGTCAGCCTGCGTGGGTGAGTGGTCCTGGCAGACCCTGGGTAGACTAGTTGGATTACTAAGATCAGGAGAACAAAGGAAGCACTGCCAGAGAACCAGATGCATTAAGCTGCCTTAATTACACTGGTTTTGAGTAAAGGCTTAGAGGTGCTAACATTCCTCCCGACTGTGTCCCTTCTCTGCACCCCGCTGTCTTGCATGACTAACTCCTCCATGTGAATGAGTTCTTTTCAGCCGTTAAGACGCATATGTTGGCTAACTTTCCCGTGTCCTCTCATACGTCTCTTTCTCTACAGCGCAGGTGGCTTACTTTGGGGGGACGCGGTCATCAGGGGAACGCGAGTGGTCGGGCCTTTCCCGCTGGCTGCTTTGTCTCGGTGTTCTACCACTGCTTTCCACTCATCTCCAAACCGGACTACTGTAGCTGCTGCTGTACGCTCTCCACTGCTGAACAGGGGCGGGTGTGTGTGTGTGTGTGTGTACAGAAACTCTTAGAGCAAACTTTTATCATCACAGCCATCTTCTTCATCTCCTGAAAAAAGTAACAAAATAAACCCCAACCTCTCTATCTATGGATGGGTATTCATACAGTCCCTCCTCTTCCTCGTCCTCTTCCTCCTCACCGCTGCTACAGTACGTGTCACCTCTTGGTTCCCGGCCCCCTCTGGACTGTAAAGACGCACACAGGGAGCATGCCCGCTGGGAGCAACAGGGTTCAGACCTAACTGTGTCACACCCACAGAGTCGTTAACGTCATCTCCTGGCACTTATCTTCGTTGGACCTGAACTGAGGCCAAGTCAATAAGTGGAGCTGCAGCATCTAAACCACTGCGCACACAGCAGACTGATCTCCTGGCTACACAGACCACATTCATTAGAGACACGCTGAGGCCCCATCTGTATCTGCGCCACGCCACAATGTTAATCCTTATAGTGTCACTCTCGTACTTATTGTGGGTTTACTGGGATGCTGAGGAACACTTTAGCTTCTGAGTGTGTGTGTGTGTGTGTGTGTGTGTGTGTGTACTGCGTCTGAAAAGGTACTCGTAGTGAAACATATGCCGTGCCATCTGTCTCCATTGGTAGGTTATGTTTTATTACCTATGAATAATACAACAGCACAGCGAAGAAGATATAAACATGTGTGGGAGAGAAAAGGAAGTGGCAGATGTAAATCTGAAGTTTAAATACGATATCTGGAATAAGTCCTAGTTTATTATTTCACTATTTAAAAAAGCAGACTTTGCTGTTTTATTTTCTTATAAATGTTAAACAGACGCAGGGTACTTGAATTACTTGACTTAAATCACATGTAATTCGCATTTTTTTAGGATTTGATATTTGACTTGACCTGATCCGACACCAGTATTAAGTGACACTAAACTTCTGGAATAGTAGAAATACAGACGCATGGTTGGATGTAATGATAAAGGCTGCAGGTGTGGAAGGTATATACTTCAATAAAAGCAGGATTTGCTCATTTATTTGTTCTAAATTTTAAACAGAGGAGGGATACTTGAGTCAATTCACTTAAATCAGCTGTAATTTGTTTTTCTTTTTTGGAGGATTCGATACTTGACTTGACTTCGTATTAACCCAATCCAACTTGGAAGATATTAAGACTTCAGTGTTGAGTGACACTCAAACCTCTGGAATATTTGAAATACAAACCCATGGTTGGACGTACTGATAAAAGCTACAGTGCTGGAAGAAATAAACCTCAGTAAATATAATAAAAACACAATTTGAAAGTGATTTAATACAGTTAAATATATTTTATTCCAGAAGAATTAGTCAAAAATAAGCTACACATTCACTGTCAAATGTAATTAAAATGTTGACAATCAAAGTGTTTATTGTGCAAAGCATTAGTGGTCCCTTATTTAAATACATAATACATTCCACGACTGCTGGTTATGTAAATGTTTTAGGCTACTATACAGTTTATTTTTATCTTAATGAAATGTTTTTGTGTGAACAAACTCACAGAAACAATGACTTCTTAAGAGTTGTTTTGTGCTGATATTTGACTATTGTAATTTCAAAGCACCACTCGCTATTGATTTATTTATTAGTTTGCTTATTTATTTATTTATTTATTTATTTTTATTTGTTTATTTCCTTGCTTGCACAATAAAAAAAAAGAGGAGAAAAAAGCTGTAAAACTACAACAAAGTCAAACCCTAAGAGGTTTATGATAATATCTCACTCAAATAAGCATAAATAACAAAGACAATAAACAAAGACGATACAAATAAATGACATCAGATGATACATAAACTGACTTGAATTTATTTGCTGGTTTTTCAACAAAAATTTACTTATTTCTTGTCGATTCAGACTTATAACTTGTGTGACCTACTCCCATCTCTGGTATTAAATGATATCTGGCCCACATTAATCTGTAATCTGTATTAATTAATAGTTGTTAACATTTAAAATATATAAACCTTACATAAAGAATAGGAACATGAAGACAAAGGGAAGAAAAAGTACAAATATTACATTTATAACTAACTTTAATGGCGAACAAAAACAAACAAAACGCCTCCCTTTTTATTTGACCCTACTCCAAAATTTAATGCATTCAACCTTAAACCTCTTCCACCAAATTTCATGAAAATCAGTGCAGTATTTTTTTCCCTCCGTCATCCTACTGACAGAGAAACTAAACATTTATGATTAAATAAAGCATTGCCAGCTTTTCTACTATGCTTTGATGTTAATGGTGAGTGATTGTGCTTTAATGTGAAGTAAATGTTCAGCTGCAGCCATTATATTTAATATTTATTCTGCTACTGTACCCATGCACGATACCTTCATCTTATGATTATTTGTAACTAGGGCTGCACAATATTGGCAAAACGTACGTTATGCAATATGGCTGGACAACATTGCTATAACGATAATATTGCAATATTTGTAATCCATGTAAAAAAAAAAAAAAAAAAGGCAATTTCATGTACAAGAAAAATGTTCCTCAACAATATTAAAATGAGCCAAGTCAATTAT
The DNA here is from genome assembly GCA_020466265.1 of Siphamia tubifer. Taxonomy (NCBI): domain Eukaryota; kingdom Metazoa; phylum Chordata; class Actinopteri; order Kurtiformes; family Apogonidae; genus Siphamia; species Siphamia tubifer. The sequence continues at coordinate 17,049,039 of CM035797.1, read as the reverse complement.
TTATAATTTGACAAAATACTGAACTAGTACTAATCTATTACAACAGTCTGTCCAAAAACCTGGTGATGCTGCAACTGCAGACCTTCAGACACAAACAGTCAAATATTTAGTCATTTTATTTCCATATGATCATGTGTCATAGGGAAATGAAATGGATTTCATAATATTTCATAATAACAAAAGTGCCAGGGTACGAGTTTTAACAAAACATTTCCATTGATTTCCTGGTTTGGTAAATACTGCATATGAAAATACGGTTCTGGTTCAAAGTTGTGTTCTGAAAATAAAACCAGCAGCAGTAGTAGTACTTCAGTGTTTTGACAGAAAAACTTGTGTGTTATAGTGGTAGAGAAAACACCTCATGTTACCCCATGGTGTGTGAAACTGGAAGTTAATGGAAAGAAACAAAGAAAACGAGTGTTTCCAGGCAGAACAAAAGTAAACTGCAAACGTTTTGATTGATCTTTTATCACTGTGACCCTGACCTTTGACCTCCATTCACCAAAATGTGATTTATTCTGGATAACATCGCTCCTAAGCAAGTACTTCTTTTCTTTTCTTTTCTTTTCTTTTCTTTTCTTTTCTTTTCTTTTCTTTTCTTTTCTTTTCTTTTCTTTTCTTTTCTTTTCTTTTCTTTTCTTTTCTTTTCTTTTCTTTTCTTTCTTTTCTTTTCTTTTCTTTTCTTTTCTTTTCTTTTCTTTTCTTTTCTTTTCTTTTCTTTTCTTTTCTTTTCTTTTCTTTTCTTTTCTTTTCTTTAACATTTCATGGAAATTGGTCCAGTAGTTTTTTTGTGTAAAGTTGCTGACAATGAGACAAACAGACTAAAAAAAACCAAAAACTAATAATACCCCTCTCCTCTTTCAGGGGACGGGGTAATACATTTTTACACGTCTTTGCAATATGAATATTGCAGACTTCATTATCGCGACAATATTTGTACAATATATTGTGCAGCCCAAAGCTGTTCAGTTTATAACCATTAACCCTGTTCTAAATGTTGTATATATTTGATTGGAAACACTGAGCTTTTTTTTTTCTTTTTTTTTTTTACATGAAAACTTAATTGTTTTTAGGGTCTGACCTTAGTTTTTATATTCATTCAAAAAAACAAAACAAAATACAGTAAGAAATGTAACTTATAAAATCTAAGAATGTGTTTTATTGTGGCACAGAGAAAAAATCTAAACAGAGACAACACTGTTCCCTAAAATATGATGACTGACAAATTTCTGCTTCCACATTATTCACCAGGGAGCATCGCTCTCCTCAGCAGTTCCTCTGCAACAACTACACAAAATAATAACTGGCTTCTCCTTGGGTACTAAATTTGATTCAGTAATCTAGCAAGAGACAGATTCATCATCTACTTTTGGCTGAAGCTTCTGTCTTTCAGAGCAGTGACGCTGTGTGTGTGTGTGTGTGTGTGTGTGTGTGTGTGTGTGTGTGTGTGTGATTCAAAGGTTTCTCACTGAGGCAAGTGTTATATGTTTGGGACATTTTGAGCCAAAAACCTCACACATTCCATTTAAGAAACAGCACCAAACTTGGCCCACTTGATACCGGTCTGTCCCCGACCCGAGTACGTGAACGAGTTGGACCCGAACCACAGATGCCACCTGTAAATATGAAACATTTCAGCTGAGATTTAAAGACTCGACTTATTTCTCTCTGAGACATTTTAATGAAAACTAAGAGGCATCAGAGCATGAAAAACTAATAAACAAAACGATGATGGATGTGTTAAAGAAATTGAAATTATTCACCACGGATCTGTGTTGGATCCGCACTGATGATGTTGTCATGCTTTCGGAGGAAGCCAAAGAAATGACCTGGAGTTCAGCAGGATTCACCTTCACTAAAGTCAAATATCTGAATAAGGTTGATCAGACATTTTCATTAACAAATCCACTGTTGCCCCAAACTAGCACATACAGTATTTTACAACACTTTGGTTTGGATTACAGGAGGCATTCACTGGATTTAAAGGGATTATCTGGAGTCAAATTAATTTGAAGTACATTTTTTAAATGATTGTACATACATATAGTTGACATTAAAATCACACCATTCATTCATATGTACATTGAGACATTTTGATTTTGCCATTTTGAGCCAAATTGTGTTAGTATGGAAGTGATTAGAGCATGTCTTTTTACCGGCACAAAACATTATTCTTTTAGACCTCTTCTAAAGTTCTAAACAACATAACACTTACATGGTAGTAAGTAGAGGGTCCCTAAAGGCAAACTGAAAAGTCCTGAGGTCTTCATGTCATCAGATAGTTTATCCAGAGTTATTTAACTCAGATGCAGAAGCAGTCTTTAGGAACAAGTCTTAAATAGTGCAGAGTTACACGTTCTAGAAATTCATGATTTCATTTTATTCTTTTTTTAAAAAAAACATAGTACAGTATTTTATTCTAAATTGAAATGAATCTAGTATTCAACAGCAAAGCTTAGCCTACTAACAGGTGGTTATTTAAAAAAAAGAATGCAACAAAATCATGAATTTCTAGAGCATGGCTTTACAGACATTACAGACTTCTTCCTAAAGACGCCTTCTGCATCTGGAGAGGTACTGGCTTGAGATCAGTAACTGTGGACACACTATCTGATGACATGAAGACCTCAGGACTCTTCAGTTTTGCCTTTAGGGACCCTCTACTTACTACCATGTAAGTGTGATGTTGTTTAGAACTTTAGACGAGGTTAAAAATAGTGAAAAGACATGTCCTAATCACTTCCATACTAACACAGTTTGGCTCAAAATGGCAAAATCTAAATTTCTCAATGTACATCTGAATAGTGTGATTTTAATATCAACTATATGTATGTACTCCCAGTCATCTAAAAATTGAGCTAAATGATAATCTCTTTCACTAAGCAAACACTGTAGTTCAGATCCTGCAGTGGTTAACCCTTTGGTGCATGAATTATGAGAACAAGATTTCTTTCCTGAGTGTTTTTATTCTCCTTTAAGCATGAAAAACACAATGTGATTGCAATTTTTTTTTATATATATATACATGAACCTATTTTTTTTCCTGGAATTACAAAGAAACATGTATTTAAAACTCAACATCAGAAAGCAAATAAAATAAAAAAACAACAACCATTTAGCTAATTGGATGTTTTCTCACATTTGAACAAACTCATTACTTTAGTTATCACTTCATGGAGATAAAATGCAAAAAAAAAAAAATCAATTTAAAAATATGATTATTTTGTCCATCAAGAACAGCAAAGTTACAGTAATGATATGATTGTCACTGTATTGGATGATGCATTAACCTACAAAACCCATTAATATACAAGAGAACAACTGTGAAATAACTGTCCACTGTAGTGACTAGTATTTACATTAAAGGGTTAATAATGTTTCAGCTGGAACAGGTTCTTTAACTTTAAGTGAAGGAAGTGTCTTTCATGTTTCTAATGCATTTTATACATTACAAATTCAAAACAGATATTCCTTTTCTAAAATTCCTTTATTTTTGATCATGTAAAAGTTTGTTACACTATGTTGCAGATAAATGTTAAACCTTTAACTCCTGAGATTTTAGCAGTTCCATAGTAAAAAATTTTTACAAAAAAACAGCCAAAATGGTCAATAAAAATGACAAAAGTGATTAATAAACCAACAAAATAATAAGTAACATGAATGTAGTAAGACACAAATGGTACGAAATTAAAGGGAAAAAAATTATAAATAAAAAAAAAACACCAAAATGAACAAACACTACTGAATATTTACTAAACAATAAATAACATGGAAAAATTGCAAAAAAAAAGTAAGTTTAAAAAAAAAAGGTAAGAGAAAACTAGTATTGTAATTTGGTCCCAGTAGTTTAAGTTTTGACTTTTTCTAAATCAGTTGCTTTTTGACATTTGATCCATGAACAAAACTCAGTAAACACAAAGTTTAGAGAAAAATAAATAAATGAAAACATTTGAATTTTTCTGAATATTTAAACTAAACCATCCATTCAGAACATGTCAGCGCTGAAACGTCAGGGGTTAAAGGGTTAATTCTAGATGATATTTTTCTATATAATGTATATTATTACGGCCAGAGGCAGAAAAGGCAGGGGTTGATTATTACTGCATAAAATCAGTTTTATTTTCCTTGGTCAGTATATGTACAGTCAGTCCAGTTTGTATTTATAATTAATACTGAACAATAACTATGAATTATGAAAGAGCTAGCACAGTGCTTCAGTTTCAGACTCATAGTTTGTCATGTCTTTTATTTATTACGATTGTCTCTCTTATCTCACCATACGTTTTTTTGGTTTTGGTTTATTTTTTTTCCCAACTATTTGTTTGTCAGACACTTAACACAAAAACTACTGGACAAATGTGTATGAAATGTTCAGAAAAGGTGGAAGGTGGTCCAGAATAGATCCCATTAAAGGGATAGGTCACTATTTTTTATATAAATTTATATAGAATCAGCATCTTTACTCTGGTGACTTACCCCCCCCCCCCGCACAGTGTCCTGTGAGTCCAGTTCTGGTCCGGTTTTGGTCAAAGCGAAAGTAGTCCCGGCAGGTTTCCTGGGGTCAACAAAATACAATGTGTTTCTTCTCAAAACAGTATGTGTTTGAATGAGTGATTCATTTACATAACAAACCTTGTAATTGCTTTGAGCTACTTTCTCTCAATAGCGATCGGTAGCATTTTCACTGCTAACAACGTGCATTGATTGGGGCGCGTTGTCCAATGACTAAAGGGTCAGCGGTTCGCGTCCCGGCTCTGTCTGTCCACATGTCGAAGTGTCCTTGGGAAATACACTGAACCCTGACCAGTAGGACTGACAGAACTTTATTAACCTACTGCTGTATGCGTGTGTGAATGGGTGAATGTGTGGCTAATGTAAAGCACTTTGAGCACCATGAAGGTGGAAAAGAACTATATATAAGTGCAGAACATTTATTGAGAGAAAGTAGCTCCAAGCAATTACGAGGTGTGAGTTTTTTTTTTTTTTTACTATGCAATTAAATCACTCATTCAAACACATATTGTTTTGAGAAGCAACACGTTTCATTTTGGTGACCCCAGGAAACCTGCCGGAACTACTTTCGCTTTGACCAATACCGGACCAGAACTGGACTCACAGGACACTGTCGGGGGTAAGTCACTGTGGGTGCACCAGAGTAAAGATGCTGATTCTATACAAATTCACGTGAAAAATAGTGAACTATCCCTTTAAGTTTTGATGAATGTAGGTCAAAGGTCACAGTCACCTCAAAATGTTTTTTCACCATAATAAGAGAAATAGCAAATCAGGTAAGATGTTTACAAGAGGATGGGGTTTGTTGTGCCTGGAAGCACTTGTTTATTAATACTTTTTTTTTTTTTTTTTTATCAATTACTAGTAATTCCAGGCGACCTCACATGGCTGAAAAACACTGCTCTAATGTCAAAAAGATTGGATGATACCAGGATTGATCAGGATCATCTGATTTGTAGCAGAATGAGACATCATTTTCACACATGGATTCGTCACCTTTAAGTCCAGACTCTTAATTTAGGATGTGATGAAGACTTGACGCCATGGTCCGGCTCCATCAATAATAAAAAATGAGGCTACAGTCTCTGTGGCCCAACCATCTGGAAAAAAAAAACACACCATCATGTAAAGTCAAGGTAGTGGCATGAAGAAAGAGAATTCTTAGACAATTGATATGAGGTCAGTTTGAGCTCCATGGACCTGATAATAACAGAATAATGGTCAAAGAACCAAAAAAAATCCACCTAATTAATGAAAACCCCATATGAACTCTGGATGATTGACAGAAAAGGGACATTTATAAGACAATCAATATGATTGTCAATAATTTTTTAAAATCTCAATCAGACTATTATTTCTGATTTATGTCCATACAGCTGGTTTTCATCTAAAGCAAAGCAATGTTATGGAAAAAATTATTAGACCACCACTTGTTTTCTTTAGTTTCTTGTTCATTTTAATGCCTGGTACAACTGAAGATACATTTGTTTGGACAAATATAATGATAACAATTAAAAATAGTAGCTTAATTTCAGAGCTGATATCTATAGATTTTCCATGTTTTCTTGATAGAAACCAAAATCACTTCAGTTCTTATCATAAATATTACCATTGTACTGACAAAACCAGTGATTTTATTCATTTCATGTTTTCTTTTCTTTCTGTTTTAGTCACATGATACATGCAGGAGTTAATACTTGATTGGATAACCATTGATTCTGATGACTTTTGATGATCAAATGTTTTTTTTTCTGCAAATGTAGACCTGATCATGGCAGAATAATAGTCAGAGAAACCATTTTTTTCCTCACATAGTGAATGAAAATGACAACAAATTGCTGATTTATATATAAAAAAAAGATTTCCAACTAAAGTGCCTCCGTTTAGATGACTTATAATACTCATAAGAGAAGCTGAAATCAATAAGATTCTTCCACTATGGGTCCTCTCTGTAGTTGGTTAAGGAAGAAGAAATCCAACCTAATCTGTCCTAGTTATCACGTTCACATTTTATTATGAAAAGAGGTGATGACATGCACATCCAGTCATAAAAGGTGTGCAGGATTTGGAAGATAGATAGATAAGAAAGTGACAAAGGTCCACAAAACCTGTGAGCTCCTCAAATAATAATAATACCAAAAAAAAAAGACCATATATATATATATATATAGCCATTTTGACAGCCTGAAATGTCACTATCTGTATTGAAAATCAAAACATTCTTTTGAGGAGCTCACAGATTGTGTGGACCTTTTTCACTCTCTAAGACCATTTTAACCTCAAAATGCCCATTTTCAATCAATCAATCAATCAAAATATATTTATTATAGCACTTTTCATACTATACATGGTAAGGACAATAATATATAAGTAAACAAATAACTAAATAAATAATACTAGTAATAAAATAAAAATGACAAATAAATACAAAAAAACAGTAGAATAAAATAATGTAAAACATAAAAAAAATATTAAAAGCTAAGCTAAAAATGTAGATATAATACTAGGGTACGTTTACACGCACTTAGAGAAATTGGAATTATTGTCTTACTCTGAATTTCTAAGTGCATGTAAATGTTCCTACTGGTCTACAAGTAAAATACTTCTGTAATCAAACTAATGAAATGTCCCCACATGTGTGTTAGTGATAAAGAAAACTCAAGTGTTAAATGCTGGTTGACTCAAGTTTCCAAGATCACTCTGGGGTCAAAATGTTAAATTCTTAAAATAAACAAGAGAATAGGTTTTAGTCCAAAGGAATATTAGTCTCAGATCTACTTCAAAACACTGTCTGTACATTATAATCCATTCACTTTACAGGTTCTTTCTAGTGGAATATTTACTAATCCATTGTATACATGTACATAAACCAGCATCATATGTATAAAAACATGAACTAACCAACAATAAAGTCATTTGTTTTCTGGTTCATCTTATTAAAGTATGTACGATTTAACACATTTAATGTCTGAAGCAGATACTTTCTAAAAAAAATTGTAGAGCAGTAGCCTAGCCGCGCTATCCCTATTCATTACCTGTATAGGTCTCGTCATGCTTCATAGTCAGGGGAGGCGGGGCTAATCCTCTGTACGCAATAGGACGGTACTACAACCAATCAGCGTAATATTTATGATGACAAAGTTAGACGCTGGAAAGTTCACCGAGGAGTCCGAAGAAAGTTACGAATGACTAAACAAAATGGTGGATTATGGATGGATTTCTCACATTCTTCACTCATCTTTGATAAAAGGAAATCACCACCTGTTGTTCTTCTTCTATGGTTGTTTCTCTCCAAATCATTGCAGCGTCACTTTGTTTAGCCCGCCCTCTGACTCTATACTTCATTGTGATTCGTCGGCCAGTTTCAGGGAAATCTAGCCAAAAGTTACATTGAGCGGAACTAGACTACTACGGTAGCAAATTAGATTTGCTACCACTAGGGGGGTGTAGCGCAGCTCGGCTAGTACAGCAGTGTATTTGGACTAAAAATGAGAAAAACACACTTAGTAAGATTTAGATTTTTAATAATAATAATAATAATAATGGATTGGTTTTATATAGCACTTTTTAGCCACTCAAAGCGCTTCACATTAGTGACCCCATTATTCATTCACTCTCACATGCTCCCTCTGGTGGTGGTAAACTACATATGTATCCACAGACTGACAGAAGCGTGGCAGCCATTTTGCGGCTCCTCTGACCACCACCAAACATTCATACACTAGTGTGAGTGACACTGGAGGCAAGGAGGGTGAAGTGTCTTGCCCAAGGACACAATGGTGTAACTAGGACAGAGTGGGATCTCAACCACCAACCCTTCGGTTAGTGGATGACACAGACTACCAATTGAGACATGGTTGCCCATTTTTGCAGTGTATTATATAAAAAATACATCTAATGATTGACAGAGTTTAACAAACGTCATTATGACACGACATAAACATGTGGCAAAAATGATGTCACAGTGAAGGTCTCCTGGAATCTGAACCAAAGGTCATGCAGTGAAATATTACATGTGCAACTTTTTTTTTTTTGTGTGTGTGTGGGGGGGGGGGGTGGTACATGTTACATGGGTTCAGCTGAGGCTAATGTAGATGTAAGTAGAGAGTTTTATCAGTTTGACTCTAACTCAGATTCAGTCTGTGTCACTGTGGACTGATTTGTAAACATGTGCATGTGCAATAAAAAGAAAAGTGTTTAACATAAACGTGCACGCTTCAAAAGGACATAGTGATGTTTTTAACTCTACTGTCCATGACCTGCCTCTGCTTCTACATAATTATCATATGGTGTAGTTATTAATGTCATTCCAGTTTGTATCATTTTATTATAAATGTGCTGAACTGAGCTGTGACTGTGTCTTCAGCGTTTCAGCCGTTTGTGTTCGTTACACAGGAACGAAGTTAATGAAGGTGCTTCATTGATAACTTTGCAGAATACATGTGACACAACATGCTCCATATGTTGGATGTACTGTATTGACTCTAGAGCTGCACAGTATAATGTTTGAGCATCGATATCACAATGTGTGTGCAATAGTCACATCGCAGGTTATGCAATTATTTTTATTTTATTTATTTATTTATTATACTAAATTATATATATATTTTTTTACATTATTATATATTTATTTAATTTAAATTAATGTTATTGATTTAATTTGACTTATTTTTTATGTATTTATTTCTGTAATTAAATTAGCATTATTTATTTATTTAAATTCCTTATTTGTTTCATTTTCTTCTTTTTAAATTTTAGTTATTTATTTTTATTCATTTATTTATTTACTTTTTTCATTTATTTTATTTATTCATTATATTAGACTAGTATTTTAATTATAATTTATTTATTTGATTTTATTGAATTTTATTGATTTATTTTTTACTTCTTATTTTTTCATTATATTAAATTATAATTAATTATATTTTTATTTAATTAGTTTTCTTTTATTTTTTACTCATATTTTGTTTACTCGGCGACAAGAAGGGTGACACTCAAACGTATATTCTGTGTCGACCACTAGTCTGTTTGATCGTTTGCGTCGCCACCACACAGCTGTTATCATACATGTCCTGAGTATAACCTTTTCATATAATATATATCGCAGACTTAAACAAAATTCATTGTCAGTTTTTGTTTTGTTTATATGCTGCAGCCCGAGTTAACTCCGGACACACAGATCATGAAAAAAAAAAAAAAAAAAAAAAAAAATATATATATATATATATATATATATATATATATATATATATATATATATATATATATATATATATAGTTGAGTTCAGATGTGAAGCTCATCTATGTCCAGTGAAAGTGAGACTTACTGGAAGTGTGAGTAAGGCTGAAAAAATTAATAAATGAAAACACTATATTCACAGTGATGGATTATTCGAGTGGACAACTGTAGACAAAGCTTCAGTGACGTTTCATATGTGTGATGCAGAAGGTGGTGGATGACACATGATATCAATAACTGCAAAAACAGAATAAAGACTGGACAGTGAACAAGGTAGGACTGAAAAAATAATGTTTGGACCTGAACTGTTATTGGAAAATAGCCTGTGTGTGTGTGTGTGTGTGTGTACTCCTGTCTTTATGGGGACATAAATGATCTATGTTTACACAGTCACACAATGGGCACCTCTGACACTATGGTGACCAAAATTCAGGTCCCCACGAGGGTTAAGTATAAATGTAGTTCCATGATGTGGTCCTATAAATACATAAAAAAAAAAAAATCAGGATGTCCCCATAAAGCATGAGGGAAACAAGTGTAAAATGAAACTTGTATTTTTCAAAGGTTTGATGATATGATGTGTTTAAAAATATTTATTTCGATTTTTAACAATTATTTATGTGTTATTTTTCAGTTTTAAATCATTTATAATTTAAAAAAATGCTTACACTCACTACCCAATGGCTCTACTTGATTGCAAACTTGGTCCTTATGTGACATGGAAACGAGTATTTGTGTGTTTGTGTACCTACCTTTGTATTCCTATCTGATTGGGGACATTGAAATGTTTACACAGTCACACCAAGGGGACCTCTGACACTATGGGGACCAAAATTCAGGTCCCCATGAGGGTTAAATATAAATAAAGGTCCCCACTAGTAAACTATAAATGATGTGGCCCTATAAATACATTAATTTATATTTTTCTAGAAGTCCTCACGAAGCATATGGGAACCAGGTGCAAGGATGTGTTTACTCTTTAGTTTTTTTATGCACTTTTTAATAGTTTTTATTTATTTATTATTTTAAAAAAATATAGTATTAATTATTTTATTTATTTTTATGTATTTATTTTATTTTTTTAATTATAGGTTGTATTAATTAATTTTTTACATTTTATAATATATATTTTTTTTCATGTATTTTTATTTAAAAAAAGATTATGTTTTCACTCACTACCCAATGTCTACTTGATTACACATTTGGTCTTCATGACACGTAGAACCGTGTGTGTGTGTGTGTGTGTGTGTGTGTGTGTGTGTGTGTGTGTGTGTGTGTGTGTCTGGCATGGTTACTGCCACAGCATTGTTTGTGTCCCAGAGGCTCCAGCTGTTTTTCTGTTTAAATGAAATGCTTGTGGAGACGTCCCTGTGCAAAATAAAACCTGAACACAATGCTCCTTGTGTTTGACGTGTGTTAAAAGTTTGGATGTGTGTGTGTGTGTGTGTGTATGTGCGCGTGTGTGTGGACTTATATTCCTATCTTTATGGGGACACTGATATGTTTACACAGTCATGCCATGGGGACCTCTGACACCATGGGGACCAAAATCCAGGTCTCTATTAGGGTTAAATATGAATGTACTTCCACAGTAGTAAAATATAAATCTCTGTGAAGTACAGTACACATATTTATACGAATGATGTGGTCGTTTAAATACATTAGTTTTTACCAGAAGTAACCATAAAGCATGTGGGAAACAGGTGTTGTACTTTTTATTTTAAAAAAAATATATATTTTCTTTTCTTTTTTTTAATGTATTTATTTGTAAAATATATAATTATAATAATTTCAACCAATATATTATTTATTTATTTATTCATTTGTATTTATATTTATTTTATTGTTTTAATTATTAGTTTTTATTTGTTCATTTTATTTATTATATTATTATTATTTATTTTTTAATTTAATATAATTGTCAACTTTTTATTATCATTATTGTTTTTTATTTGATTTGATTTGATTTTATTTTTTTTTAAAGATGTGTTTTCACTCACTACCCAATGGCTACTTTATTACAAACCTGGTCCTCATGAAACATGTAAACGAGTACGTGTGTTTGTATTTCTATCTTCATGGGGACATTAACGTGTTTACACATTCACACTTTGGGGACCAAAATTCAGGTCCCCATGAGAGTTAAATATAAATGAAGGTCCCCACTTGTAAAATAGAAATTATGTGGCCCGGTTAATACATTCATTTGTATTTTTCTGGAAGTCCCCATAAAGCATGAGGGAAACAGGTGCAAAGCCAAACATGTATTTTTCAAATGTTTGAAGAGGTGTTTAAATGTTTATGTTTTTTTAATGATTTTTTAATTTTTTATTATTATTATTATTATTATTATTATTATTATTATTATTATTATTATTATTATTATTATTATTATTATTATTATTACTTTTATTTTTATTAATTCATTTTTATTTTACTTCTTAAATGTAATTACATTTTCAAATTTGTATTATTATTATTATTATTATTCATTTATTTATTTTAAAGTAAAAAAGATGTGTTTACACTCACTACCCAATGTCTAGTTGATTACAAACTTGGTCCTCATGAGACATGGAAACAAGTATGCGTGTGGGTGTGTGTATGAGCAGCATTGTTTCTGTACTGGAACACATTCAGTGTGGTAAAATAATCCAGATTCTACTCTTTTTTTTTTCTTCTTTTTTTTTTAGACCACCAATTCCAAAACATCCCACAAACAGCAATTGCACAATATACACACGCCACACAGAACATGACAGAAGATCAGATATGGAAGGGTATTTTAAGAAAATATTTATACTGCAAGGAAATGACCTGCAGAGAGAAAAAGGAGTAAAGGGAAATGTATAGACGGATATGTAGACTGCGGTGGGTTTTCATTTTACCTTAGATCTCTGAATACAAGTATATTTTTAATACAAACCTTCAAGCAATGGCCTGATTTAACTGTAGCATCCACTGAACTGGAAACGCTTTTGTTTTGTTTTTTTAACTTCTGTGACTATTTCTCTGAACATGTTCCATTTTTCTTGATTGAATTTTTATTTACTGTGTTTTGATTTACCCGATGTAGCGTTCATTAGAAAATATATTAATAACATTAGAGTTGAAATGACTTAATTAGTCAGTTCAGCATGACTGGTATTACACACAACAGCCGGCAGTGATGGAATACATAGACCTTTTGCTTTAATAAAAGATATTATGATAATATATAAATAAAATAAAGAGAAAATATTCTGCCACAAGTATAGTATATGTCCAAACCTATTAGGGCATTAATGACTTCAGTTTTTTTCAAGTCGACTTATCCGTCAAAGTCGAAGTCAAGTCGATGGGTTGTGATGAGGTCATCACATTGTTAGTGGAGGAACAACACGACTAAAAAAAAAAACAAAAAAACATGGACACACACGTCTGTAAAGCAATGATCAACTTGTAACAATGTCCACTGACAAGACACAAGCCTCGGCAGAACAAAGGCTAACGTTAGCAAAGAGTTTTGTTCAATTTAACTGAACAACATCAGTAGGTGAATATACGTCCACATTTAGTCTGGATCCACGGCTCTAAAACTGGACTGTCCACACGTCTGTCACAGGTCCTCACTTTTTATATTAAGTGCAAAACGTTTTAAGTCAGCGGTTGCCAAGACACACACCACACTATCCACATTATGTTTGGAACAAAAAGAGCGCGTTGTCTGCAGTGCTGCTCATATCGATCAGGTTAGCTAGTGGATGCCTGTTCAGATGGTTGTGCCGTTTTGTTTTTCATCTAAGGTGAAATATTTCCACACGTGATTTGTGTCTGTCACTCTCTTTTGTTTTGTCAGAGAGAGAGAGAGGGGAGAGTGAGAGGAGACAGGGCGAAAGGCGAGAGAGACAGAGAGAGAGAGAGAGAGAGAGAGAGAGAGAGAGAGAGAGGAAGAAGGACAGGAGAGGGGGGGGTAACATGCGCCTTGTTGACTCCTCCAAATTCAAGTCGACTTATGCTGTGGGAGTCAATGTGTCCATTTCATATATATATATATATATATATATATATATATATATATATAAAATGTGAGTTAAAAGTGAAAGTCCAGTGTATTACAATATTATTAGATTATTAGTTTTATTATTGTATCAATGCGTCACTAAATTTGCTGGTATTGATTGTGTAGTTTACCATGATTGTACATTATTGTGTATCCTGACTTTAATAACATGACATTATTCATATCTTCATTTTTATTTTCTGTTTCAGTTATATGAATCTGCACAGTAAGTAGAACATAAAGATAAACAAGTAGAATAAGTCGAGTAAAAATATACAATATTTGCCCTTGAGGTGTTTGTGAGTAACTTATTTTGAACCCGTAGGAGGATGGAGAACTCAAGAACTCTCTAATCGATCTATCAATCAATAAAGACAACATAAATAAAACATAAATGGAAAGTAACAAATGCAGACTATTTTTTTTAAATGGAGTGAGAAGAAGTAAACACTTCAGTACTTGTTCAGTCCTACTCCTCCCCTTAAGTTGTTAATTATTAATGGTTATATTTATACATGTACATTCCTGTATACTGCCCTTTTTATTTATTTATTTGTATATTTACTTATTTTGTCTCATTCTCTTTCCGTCAGATACATAAGAATGGAGGAAATATGTACACACCCATTAACTACACATTCTCAAGGCTAAAGCCACTATTAATTATTAACCCTTTGTTGGTAACATTACAAAAATCACAATAAATGTTGAATTTTTTTTCCACCTCACAGGGACTATTATAACATTTTATATATATATATATATATATATATATATATATATATATATATATATATATATATATATATATATATATATATATGTATATATATATATATATATATATATATATATATATATATATATATATATATATATATATATATATATATATATATATATATATATATTTACTGACCATAAATTTAACTAAAGTATTAAAACTCAAACATTACTCCTTCACCAATCTTACCAACATAATTTGTGACTTGGTTCAAATTAGATGTATTAAATCTTTGTGTTTGTATCATTAGTGATTAGCATTAGCAATTAGCATTAGCATTTCATGACTTTACTATCATCTCTACTGTTTGGTTGAGCATGTTTTAAAGAAATATTATATGAATACCAAAGTATTTATGGAATATGATGATGATTATTTATGTAAAATAGAGTCTGTAAAAATTAATAAGATGAACATACATACATATAATTTCTAGTCCAAGTGTCTCATCACACTTAAAATCAAACAGAATCATCTAAAAAGGAACTTTTCAGTCAAATATAAGAACTGATTTATAGACAATAGATCTGGAAAATCTGATTTCAGTAAATAATTTTCACTTGTTCCACTGACAAATTTTTTTTTTAATTCAATTTTGTGGTAATGTAGAAAATACTACCACTTTGGTTTAAACCGTAGCTTTAGTTGTTATTGGGTTTTTTAAAATAAATTCCTTACTCGTTTCACCTTACACTCTACAGTTAGTTTTCTATATTTAAAACCACTTTATTATGCCATTGCCCCTTAGTTTTGTTTTGCACCTCACTTCATCTGTTTTAATGCTGCTGTGGTTAAAAATAGATTTCCCTATTGTGGGATCAATATAGTTATTCTATTCTATTCTATTCTATTCTATTTTATTCTATTCTATTATATTATATTCATGATGTAATAATTGACTCATGATGTAATAAAACCATGAGCATATCACATAATAATGTCTCTGCGCATAATGGAATAACATAACTTATTACATTATGAGCTCAGCTATATAATAACTCATAATGCAATACAATCTTATAATATAACAATGGTTTATACTGTGAGAAAAGTTACATTATCACCATTATTTTTATTTTAACTTTGCCATTGCTGTAAGGTGAAAGGTTAACTATGGTTAAGTAATGATTTTGAAACAATCCTACAGTTTATTAAGACATTACATAGACCACATAGCTGAGCATTGTCACTTTAGGTGATCAGGATTATGAGTCAATTATTATATAATGATCTTTTATTACATTTAAGTTATTACATTATGAGTTTCTACACTACTGTACATATTTCACATATAGATTTTAAGGGCCTCAACATTGAGATTACCCAACACCACTCTTGGGAGCAAGGGTTACCCAGAATGCATTGCGTATATTCAGCAACAGACATGGCCGAGCTACAAATGTAAGTGTTTTCTTTGTTAATTGAGATACAAAAATTAAGAAATTAATTTTATTATCTTAGTTTAGGTCAATTTTATGGATTATTTACCTCATTGTTGCATAACATGTATTTTTTTATTTTACGATCTTTTGTCAATATCGGCTAGTGCGGACAAGCTAGCTATTGTTTAAGTTAGCTAACGTTACAAAAACGATAATTTTTCTCGGTGGTAATGTAGTTATTTTATCACAATAACAGTCTATATAACATGCTTGTGCTGATAATGGTATAAAATGATGTATGTCATGTCATCTCCCGTAGCCGCAGAGTTATCTAACGGTAGTTATAGCTGGTGTTTACCTTTCATTGAGTCGTGCTTTGCGGTGACAGCTGAATATGGTTGTGTTATTTATACAAATTATTTGTTTGATAGCTTTAAGTGAAAGAATAATTTACAGATAATCCACAACAATTTAAAAAACGTGGACCTGATGGACCAGTGGATGATAGCTGTGTTTGTGGCTTATGATTAAACAGGCAGAGTTAACAGTGCACATATTAAAAAAACTACAGAGACAATTTCAGGGTCAACATTTAAGCGGTGTCCAATTTCTAAGTCACAAATAGCCATTAACACTTAGTTTTGAGGGCTACTGGTTGAGGGTTAAGGGAGGAATTGGAATTGGCCCAAAAAAACAGACTGAGAAATGTCTATAAGTGTGTGATCATTAGAACTTTACTAAACCAACAAACCTTAAGTAGGTTATGGGGCGCCGTTTGTAAAGCAGCTCATGCTGAAAATTTCAGCAACATTTTGTCATATTTAGCTGTAAACAGTGTTTAAGAAACGGGTGTGAATTTTTGGGGCTCACTTTTTTGCACATTTATAACAATATTTGTCGTCTTAGTGATATTTTAAATAGTTCAATCCAAATATTAAATGTTACACCTAAATGTTAAATATAAATATAAATGTTAAATCTAAATGTTAAATATAAATATAAATGTTAAATCTAAATATAAATGCTAAATATAAATCTAAATGTTAAATCTAAATATAAATGTTAAATATAAATCTAAATGTTAAATATAAATGTTAAATCTAAATGTTAAATCTAAATGTTAAATATAAATCTAAATGTTAAATATAAATATAAATGTTAAATCTAAATCTAAATGTTAAATATAAATATAAATGTTAAATATAAATATAAATGTTAAATATAAATATAAATGTTAAATCTAAATATAAATGTTAAATCTAAATATAAATGTTTCGGGTGAAACTAAATATTTAACTAATATGCTAATTCCGCTATGGCCACAACAACCAGCCACGAGGGGGCACACTTTCACTAACTTTGACATTATTTGCTCAGTAAGCGCCTTCTCTTTATGGTTGCTCAGCAACATCGGAAAAGCCGTTCTAGCGGCGATACAACATTTTTCCACTGGGACGATGGCAGCGACAGCAACCCTCACAGGGCTACCACCACAGGCCAGCTCGGTAAGTAGCTATGTGTTTTCTAATTAACGTAGCATTGGTTTCGTGTCAAGGCTAATTTAACTAAACTAGCTACGGCAGCTGTTGGAGATGTGCACTAGGGTCACGGCTAACGGAGGCTACTCATGACTCCAAATTAACGGTGTAATAATTATCTTATTGGAGACATTACAATGATGTCGTTTAATCATAAAGGTGATATTAACATGTCACGAGAAGTTTGCCGGGCAAACAGACCATTAAGTTCTTTAGAAGCACTCGAACTTTAGAATTAGGCCAGCTGGTCGCTAATGTTTTATTTAACATAAGAAGACTATGTGGGTGATGCTGCCAAGACACCGTTATGAAACTTAATGGTCTGTTTGCCCTGCAAACTTCTCGTGACATGTTAATATCACCGTTATGATTAAACGACATCCTTGTGAACCTTGGTCTCCAATAAGATAATTATTACACCGTTAATTTGGAGTCATGAGTAGCCTCCGTTAGCCGTGACCCTAGTGCACATCTCCAACAGCTGCCGTAGCTAGTTTAGTTAAATTAGCCTTGACACGAATCCAATGCTACGTTAATTAGAAAACACATAGACACTTACCGAGCTGGCCTGTGGTGGTAGCCCTGTGAGGGTTGCTGTCGCTGCCATCGTCCCAGTGGAAAAATGTTGTATCGCCGCTAGAACGGCTTTTCCGATGTTGCTGAGCAACCATAAAGAGAAGGCGCTTACTGAGCAAATAATGTCAAAGTTAGTGAAAGTGTGCCCCCTAGTGGCTGGTTGTTGTGGCCATAGCGGAATAGGCCTATGTCACACTTCCTGCTTCCGGAACGTTCCCAGGGAGCTTAGTAGGGAAACGGAACTTCCGGTCGTTTCTAACAGCAACGACAATAGGCCTATGGCTGCGTCTCTAGCTGCGTCCACTCGTAGTTGCGCTTGCAGTGTGCCGGGTTGCTTAGCATCGGCTCGTAGACAGCCATACTTAAGCTTCCACGCTTTTCCAAAGGACGAAGTACTTCGTAAGTCGTGGGTGAGATTGATAAGGAGGGATGAGGGGCCTAACTTTACTATTCTCCGGGGCAGCACTTACGTTTGCAGTTTGCATTTCGAGCAAGAGTGCATCTATGTCTCATCAGGTGGTCGGAAGAGACTTAAGCTCTCCACCCAGCTCTCACTCACCTGGACAAGAAAGACTCATATGTGAGAATGCTGTTCATAGACTTCAGCTCAGCATTCAATACCATAATCCCACAGCAACTCATCAGCAAACTGGACAAACTGGGCATCAGCACCTCCCTCTGCAACTGGCTGCTGGATTTCCTCAGCAAGCAGTGCGTGTTGGCAACAACATCTCAAGCAGCATCACCCTGAGCACAGGGGCCCCACATGGCTCTGTACTAGTAAAAGTATAAACCTTTTGTATTTTATTTATTATTTGTCTTAAATAGTACTCTGCATATGCATATTGCACATTTGTTATTTATTATTATTATTACTACTGCTGCTACAATTATTGCTGTGGCCTGTCTTTGCACAAAAAAACCTTAACCCCTACCAACTATTACCTGACAGTACACCACTTCTCAATGCACTGTTGGAACAATTTAGTGTACTTTATGTCTTGCCTTGTTATATCTTGTTATGTTAAAAGTACGAGGTAAAAGTATAAGTGTAAGCTACTTTTTTATTTATTATTTAAGCACTTTGTAATTTATTATTACCTTAGAATTTGTTCTTGTTGCGTATCTGCACTTTACTGTAGTCCTTGTCTACACTTGAAATGGTAAGAAACATAATTTGGATTCCTTTGTATGTTAAGTACATGTGAAGAAATTGACAAATAAAACATACTTTGGCCTTGATTAGACAGTTTATATACATATTATTTGTACATGCACATTTTACATATTATGCCGTTTATATACATTTTTACATACATAGACATATACATTTTATATACATAAACAATTTATATACATTCTATGTACATTATATACATTCCTTTCAAACAGAGATCCTACCTCTATTGACTATTTACTTGGCATTCAGGAGGTATTTGTCCATGTATGTAGTGAAGTAAAACAGATCAAGGGTGTCCTTCATTGCTGTAATTAAGGATTCATCATACCAGATTCTTTCAACTGTTAGGTAGCTGTTCGACACACAGTTTGGACACACACACATTGAACATGTACCTAAACCTGTGTAGGTCTGAAACCATGCTTTATTCATTAGGTTACAGCTACACATTACAAATATGAGGTGATCTATATTCTGAATCTCAAAATAACGTTATGGTTAAGGTGGCCAGAAAGGTAGGCCTGAGTGTAACCGTTTTATTAATGCTCAAAAAACTGTGAAAAGCACGTTAAGTTACGTTCAGATAGAGCATGATTTCAGACTCAGGTCTGGGCACCCTAGCACTGCAAGTTAACCTGTAGGCTTTTAGGCTCCTCGTTTTTCCTCATGGAACAGTAGCAGTTCGCGCAAACTGCTACTTCCATGTTTACTACATTTGACACTGCGGTAAGAGAGGTAAAGATTATCACATGATACAGCAACATGTCTGGGCATTAAGTTAGGAGCCTGTGACAGCCGGCCAGCCTTATTCCCCCCCGCCCCCCGAGTAAAAATAAGTAACGTTAGCTGACGTTAGTAATGTCAACGAACGCTAACCCTATCTGACAAGCTAACATTAGCGACAAACAACGTTAGGAAGCGTCTCCCTCCCTCGCCTCCCGAGCTCGTCAGTCAAACGTTTACACACACTGTGAACTAAATATGTATTCATACCAATGGATGGAAATACTAGTTTTCCCGATTAATTACAAAAATGGTTTTGACTTACACAAGTATTCAGACACATTCAACCTAGCTGCTAGCTCAGTTAGCAAAAAAGTTTCAACGGAATTCAAACACCTTTGTAATTGAAAATGTACTTCTCCCAGAAAAACTTATATCCCTTCCTCAGCTTTGATGTCTTTACTTGAGAGGTTTCATTCACAATGCGAACGTCGTAGGTGACTTTAGAGAGGTTGTGAAGGGATTTGGTCCAGCCACTCCAACATCCATCGGACTCCGCCATCGTAACCCTGGATGACCGGAAGTACCTTGTCCCTACTAAGCCAGTTCTTCCGGTCTTCAATTGTTGCGTGACATAGGCCTATTAGCATATTAGTTAAATATTTAGTTTCACCCGAAACATTTATATTTAGATTTAACATTTATATTTAGATTTAACATTTATATTTAGATTTAACATTTATATTTATATTTAACATTTATATTTATATTTAACATTTAGATTTAGATTTAACATTTATATTTATATTTAACATTTAGATTTATATTTAACATTTAGATTTAACATTTAGATTTAACATTTATATTTAACATTTAGATTTATATTTAACATTTATATTTAGATTTAACATTTAGATTTATATTTAGCATTTATATTTAGATTTAACATTTATATTTATATTTAACATTTAGATTTAACATTTAGATTTATATTTAACATTTAGGTGTAACATTTAATATTTGGATTGAACTATTTAAAATATCTCTAAGACGACAAATATTGTTATAAATGTGCAAAAAAGTGAGCCCCAAAAATTCACACCCGTTTCTTAAACACTGTTTACAGCTAAATATGACAAAATGTTGCTGAAATTTTCAGCATGAGCTGCTTTACAAACGGCGCCCCATAGTAGGTCTAGGATTGTTGTATGTTGATATAGTATGCATAAATATAACCATACGTCTAAAAACAGAGAAAAACAATAGAATGTAAGCAGTAAAAGGTCAAACACCTTCAGTTCCATGTTTCCTCTTTTAAAACTATTCCATGTTTGGACATCCATTGAGCTCCAAACTCAAACTGTCCACAGCTTTTACTACAAACACACAAATGTACAAACCTTTCCTTGATGGCCATACATTAACAGTTTAGAAACTAAATGACTCTCTTCCTGTAGTGTAGTGGTGTGACACAAAGTGGAAACATGCATGTAAAGTTCAAGTACCGCACATTTTTTTCAGTCCCTGTATATATTTTTAAAAAAAATGCTTAGTTATTTTTCCACCAGAGGTTTATAGGGCAGTTATTTTTCATAGCAGACATGTTTATGTCTCTATAGGCAAAGCACAGGTGACTGTAATAAAAACTCAGAGTGAATTCCATGTATCTGCGTCTGTGCCTGGTGGTGTACAGTACATGCTGGCTCAGTGGCACTACCATGGTTTTCTGTTATTGGTAACATCTGGACTCCTTCCTACTGCAGAACGTTAAAAGATCTGCACTGATAAGAGGATGTTACTGCTAATTATTAAACCCATTTTTTAACCCACAGTGGTACTTCAGTGGTATTTTAAAATATATTTTTTCCTTCATATTTGCTTTTTCTTAAGTGATTTTTTTTCATTATCTGATATTTAATTCACTGATCATGTACATGTTAATAAAACCTCATAAAATATGCAGGTTATAATGTGACAATAGAGAAAACTGAAGAATAAGTGACATTTTTAGCCAAATGTATCATTAACTGAACATTAACTCACTGTCTACGTTCACAGTGAGTTAATGCAGTTCCCAACTGCATGGGATGACTGACGAAGGAGTGAGTAGTAGAAATATGCATATGCAGTCATCACCTCTAGGTCAGAATTTCAACCAGTATTTTATAAGTGAGTAAAAAAAAAACATAAAAAAAAATATATATATTTTATTAAAATACAGGTTCATGACAAAGTCAAAAAACCTTGATACAAAAAACCATTTTATTTTATTATTGTATTTAACCCTAGAATATAACAATATTTTATCCAGGATGTTATATCAGGTAAATATACTCAACATTAGTAATCACAGTTGTGCAAAGACATTTGGTGGGGCAGGGGCTCAATTTTTTTTTTTAAAGAAGAGCACATAAAACGACATTTTCAAACAAGCGTACCGACAACCACTGTTGGTACGCTGGTGTCACAGTTTCACATGATATGTCTGTGGCCACTGACACAGACACGACACGTGTAATGGAACAGAATAATTTGGAAACAGGTTCATTTAACAGTCATGCATGTAGGTTGTCGTTTTATGGTGATTTTGAAAAGGTTTGCCTTGGATCTAAGTCAACTAACTTAAGCTTAGTAGAACCTATTTCATCTTCTAGAATATTTGAAGCTGCCCCAGTACTGAAATGGATCATGGAGCAAAAGGTTGCTCTATATTCTCTACACAACCCAATGCAATAAACAGCCCTAAACAATGTATTATCTTGTTCTCTCATGAATTATACAGCATACAGTACATGGTCAGATAAAGAATGAAAGACAATTAATGCGACCTTACCATGCGCTTCTCCTCCTCGCACCGTCTCACTGCACACACTTTTGAAGGGTTAATTGAATATGTGACGTCATGAACAGTGGCTGCAAGGTATTTACGTGTAAAACGTTGTTTTCCAAATGTTTAATTGCACATATGATCAATGACACATTGTGGAAAACTTTACTGTTGGAACTCATTTATTTTTTAAAAATACAAAAAATCAAAAAAAAAAAAAAAAATCCCTGTTAAAAGGGCTTTGGGTGTCAATCAGCAAAAGGACAGGTGCCAGAGCCCCTGTAGCGCCCCTTCTGTGCACGTAATGGTAATGGTAATGGTGTTACTAATTCCAGTAAACAGTCATAATTAACGATAAATAATGAAAATTGCAGATTTTAATGTAAAAAAAAGTCTTTATATTAACAAACCATCCTTTTACAAAAACCTGAATAATTACCTGAACAAATATGAACCAGCTGAAATATCTGAAGAGAAGTAAGTGTAATTTTACAAATATTTGGCCTGTTACTAAATGTTTAGTGTATTTGTAATTGAAATGTAAGTTGTTCTACACATGTGCAAATGACAAACTGAAATGTTAAAATGTCACTTGTTTTTGTTAAGACATGTAAAGTTGTTGATGTTGTTCACATTTAGAGGGAAACATTATACAAGTAAACATTATCATAATGTAGTTTTCCTCTTTTCACTGTTATTATTTTACTGCTCTGACCCTTTTCAGATCATATTGGATTGAATGCGGCCCCTGAACTAAAATGAGTCTGACACCCCTGCTGTAGAGGATGGGTGTGATGGTCTAGAATTGTGTCTTCTGTCCTTGTTTCACTCAGTTCTTGCTCCCGTTTACAGTTAAAAACACATAAGATGGGAATGGATGACACGGTGTCATTTATTCACCCGTAGCGTCAGATCTGTTAGAAAAACAGCACACAATAACCCTCTCAAAAATTACCCATAGTGATCACAAGTGGCATTTTAAGTCAAACCACACGCTTCATGTCTCAGAGGCTTAACGTTGTGTTTTTCTGTAGCATTCTGGGCTGCGCTTGGGGGAGGTCCAACAGAACGCACAACACAGGCCTGTCAATCAAACTGAGGTCAAATAAACGGAGTGGGTGTTCAAGCTGAAGCCAACAGGCAGGGCAGCAGAAGAAAAGAGGAAAACATGGATTTAAAGGACAATAAAGCACAATAAGTCATGTGTGGCCAAAACACAGAAAGACAAAGCTTATAGTTTCCACCATGTTTCCTCTTCAAACATTTACTAAAATCCTGTTTTCCTCAGTTTGTACACAGAATTACATGTCATATACTTTGAATTAAGTGATTGAAATCAGATCCATACACCTGTTCAGACTAAAACCACTAGGATCCTGGTCTAGAAATGCCTGTATTATCCTAAATATTGACTTTTAATTGATATATATATATATATATATATATATATATATATATATATATATATATATATATATATATATATATATATATATATATATTCATACAAAAAAATCTGTTCAGGTACAAACATGTAACTACTTTCACAGTTCAAAATCCTTCCGTACATGCAGCAAATATCTGTTTTTCAACGTAGATATCTGCGGCTTACCGTATAACCCAGTGCAGCTTGTATATTCTTTTTTTAATTATATTTTTATAAGAAAATACGGTAAATGTGGTTAAAAACTGTCAGTTTTTTTTAATGACAGTCATTTTTAATAGACTCCTAAACACATTTATGAAGTAACATTTCTCTTACATGGTTAATTTTTCATGAGGAAACTCCAAGTCTATCATGCATCAGTGTAAGTGAATATCACAGTAATATTACAGAAATAGTGACAGGTCTGACCTTTCTGATTCTAAGTCTCTTCTTGGTTTTGCATGTTTGATGCATTATATGCAAGCACGCAACTGTAAACTGAACAATAATAACTGCAGTGAAGTTTCAGAGGTTCTGCCAAGCACCACTGCCAATAAAAATATTTTTGGAGCGCTAAGGCAGCATAGTGGTACACTGATTTTGTCCCATTTGTAGGAATAAACATTTTAACCAATCAATACCAGAGGGATTTTTTTTTTTCTTTTCTTTTTCTTTTTGGCAGCCTCTGACTCAGACAGAAAAGAAATTGTGGAAAGGTAACGTTGGCCACTTTTTTTTTTTTTTTTTTTCCTGTTTAGAGAACAAGCAGTGAAAGAGCAGGAAGGGTGTGGAGGAAGTGGAATGGAAAGAGAAAGCAGCTCAAGTACAAGGAATTTTGAAACTTGGTAAGTTAAAACAATTGTAGCAACAAGTTTGAAGCAGAAAGAAGGCGGAGGGGGGAGGGGTTTGGAATGGGGGTGGGGGGTGGAGGGGTGGAGGAAGAAAGAAAGGAGTTGTGTGTTAAGGAACAAAGCAGCTTGTTAGCGTGAGAGTGACCTTTCCCACAGGTGCTGAGGTGTTTCTTCACGTCTTCTGCTGTCTTTGACTTGACTCCCTCCTCCTCTTTTCTGCTCCTGTGATTTTTACTGAGCTTCATGATCTGCCAGGATGTTATCGCTGACTTTTTTTGCCTTATGAGCAGGCTATGATAGATCTACTGAACACCTTTCATGCACACGCTCACAAGTGTTACAGGCAGCTGGACTGTCAACACTGCAGAAAATGTCCACATTCTGTATCAAAAAGCTACTATTCACTAGGGGTGAGAGAAAAAAAATCGATTCACATGTATCTGTATTTTTTTGTGTTCCGATTTTTAAATTGATCTTTTTGTTCAAAAGTAGATTTTTTTTTCCATATTTAAATGATTCATTTTAAGCCTAGGTGGGGGAAAAAACTACCGCTTGTAAAAACCGTAGACGTCAGCTAGCTTATTATTGTATTAGCTTCAACAACACACTAGCATTAAACAGCGTTAACTTATGTACAGATAAACAATACACTATGCTAATATCTATTCCAACTGTACTGTGTTATTAATATCACCTTGTGTCATTTACACGCAGTAATAAACCAGGAGTATATGAATTAGAGTTGGGGAAAAAGAGGGTGCTTAGCGACAACATGCTAATTCTAAACACGGAGGTGGTGTGTTCAGGACTGTCGTAACATCTCTGGTGCGTTCAACCGTGCGGGATATCTGAAAATTTAGAGAACATTTGTTGTTCCTGAATAAATGTAGTTAAAAGAATCAACAGTACACTTTATTATGAAGTATGTTAATTTAAAGGCTCTTATTTCTGTTTCAAATATTTTACTGCTGAATAAATCTTAACTGACTCACATACGATGTGTACTTTTTAGGAAATATAGCTCCTGATATGATCTGTAGGCATCATCATTCATCTTGTTCATGTGGTCTCGTGTTAAAAAGGCAAGCAAAAATCTGGAATATCGAAAAAACCCAATTTAAATCGAGTCGGCACCCAAAAAATCGTAAAAGCATATTGTCCCAGCCCTACTGTTAACCGTAAGTGCGAGTTAACAGTTTATCATACAAGTGACTGCACACATTAGAATACATGAGTCAGTTTTCTATTGAAAATACAGTGGTACCTCATTTTATGAAATGAATTCGTTCCATATTGTAAGTGGTTTCGTACTGTAAATTTTTCGTTTTTACATGTAATTGATTTGTTCCGCGGCCCCCAATACTAAGCCTCAAACCCTTTAAAAATCACCGAAGACTCAGTCTTTTGGTGATTATGTCTTATTTTAAGTTTGATGAAATATCACTGGTCTACAAGTAAAATGCTTCTGGAATAAAACTAATGAAATGTTACAACATGTGTGTTACTGATAAAGAAAACTGAGTCTGGGGTCAAAATGTGAAATTCTTAGAATGAACAAGAGAATAGGTTTTATTCCAAAGGAATATTGGTCTCAGATCTACTTCAAAACACTGTCTGTACTTTATGATCCATTCACTTTACAGGTTCTTTCTAGTGGAATATTTACTAATCCATTGTATACATGTACATAAACCACCATATATGTGGAATAACACACCATATACTATATGTTAAAAACCTGAACTAACCAACACTTTTGTCATTTGTTTTCTGATCCATCTGATTAAAGTATGTAAGATTTAACACATTTAATGTCTGAAGCAGATAATTTCTAAAAAAAAAGTATATTTGGACTGAAAATGAGAAAAATACACTTGGTAAGATTTATATTTTTGCAGTGTATTATATCAAAAGTAGAGAAAATTGAAGAAAAAGTCATCTTTTTCAGTAAAATCTACCATTAACTGAACATTAACCAAGCGTCTCCATCCACTGTCATTGATCAAACTCCATGGGTTTTACTGTTGTAGAAGACAGTGTTTCCACAGTCATTACAGTTGAAAAGCTGAAAAAGTGCATTGTAAATATCTGAAAGTGGTCTAATATTATAAAATACATGATCCATTCATACGTATTTTCCTTTTCTACTTCTTGGACCCCCCCCAATATGGTAAATACACTGACTTTGATTTTCTATATGACACTAAAATATTTACAAAAAAAATAATCAATTGTTATGTCATTAAATTCCAGAGTGAGGTTGAAATGTTGAATTTGAGTAACCTATAAAGAGTTAATGCTTACTTTACATCTGTGACGCTCCAAAGTGACAACGTTCTTCTGGTTCTGATATCCAGCACAAGATGTCAGACATTAAAACAAACTGAAACAAAAGAGCAAAATGATTAACTGTTGACCATTTTTGGGCCAATATCTGAGGGTGGCCTGTTCTATCCTAATGGACTCTGACATGTACTTGACTGAACTGTAATTAAAAACTTCAGTCACAAACACGGATAAATATTTTGCACATTTTCTGTTTGTGCAGAACTCATAACTGCTGAAAACAATGCACTTTTCCCTTTAATACAATTATAAATCTGTTGTTTTGATTAAGAAGGACGGATTAGTTATGGCCTCCATGTATTAGTTACACATTTAT
The DNA here is from genome assembly GCA_020466265.1 of Siphamia tubifer. Lineage (NCBI taxonomy): Eukaryota > Metazoa > Chordata > Actinopteri > Kurtiformes > Apogonidae > Siphamia > Siphamia tubifer. Next base: position 17,021,297 of record CM035797.1, on the reverse strand, counting down.
AGTGAAATACTTAGTTTAATAGAAGTCGTACTGTTGTTTATCCGAACGGATCCACTTACATGTTTAGGAAGTACTTTTTCTTATGATTATTTTCTTCTTATTATAACCTTTATTTAACCAGGAAAAAAAGTGCATTGAAATAAAAAAAAACAACTTTCTCAAGCGTGTCCTGGCCAAGACAGCAGCAGCATATGTTACACAAAACAGAACTCATACCGTAACATTGACAATAATGTACAGAAAGTCAATGCTAAAAACAAATAACATCGATATATAAACATCATCATTAACCCATAAAAACCCAAAAAACCACTGGCAAACAAAATCATCCACCAATATATAATGTTTAATAACTTTTGATTCACTAATCCTATCAATACCTGTAAATAAAAAAAAATACAGTTTATTATCTGTTCATGGTCATCAGATATGATCCATTTGGATGTTTAGAGGCTCCATAGTTACCATGGAAACACCCTCATCTTCTACAGCATTGATTTACCAGTAAAACCCATGAGCTTGGATCAGTGACAGTGGATGGACACACTTGGTTTATATTCAGTTAACGATAGATTTGGTTGAAAAAGTCACTTTCCTCATTTCTCTGATATTATGACAATTGTTTTTAATATGAGCTTTTATGAACATCTACCTTATTTTTATTGTACGAGGATCATATTGTAATAAAAGGGGATCATCAATCACTCATGAAAGTTTGAATACAGAGAAAAAAAATCATTGTGGAACTCCTGCAAAAGTCACATTTGGTCTTTATGGGTTTATTCCAATCCACCAATTCATTCTTAATTTTGGACATTCCTTGATGTACACAGTTGTAGAGTATTACTGGTTACAATCCTACGTATCTGACCCAAATGGAACAATATTAACCCTTTGATCTGACCCAAATGGAACAATATTAACCTTATGATCTGACCCAAATGGAACAATATTAACCCTTAGATCTGACCCAAATGGAACAATATTAACCCTTAGATCTGACCCAAATGGAACAATATTAACCCTTTGATCTGACCCAAATGGAACAATATTAACCTTTTGATCTGACCCAAATGGAACAATATTAACCTTTTGATCTGACCCAAATGGAACAATATTAATCCTTTGATCTGACCTAAATGGAACAATATTAACCCTTAGATCTGACCCAAATGGAACAATATTAACCCTTAGATCTGACCCAAATGGAACAATATTAACCCTTAGGTCTGACCCAAATGGAATTATATTAACCCTTAGATCTGACCCAAATGGAACAATATTAACCCTTCGGTCTAACCCAAATGGAACAATATTAACCTTATGATCTGACCCAAATGGAACAATATTAATCCTTTGATCTGACCCAAATGGAACAATATTAACCTTTTGATCTGACCCAAATGGAACAATATTAATCCTTTGATCTGACCTAAATGGAACAATATTAACCCTTAGATCTGACCCAAATGGAACAATATTAACCCTTAGATCTGACCCAAATGGAACAATATTAACCCTTAGGTCTGACCCAAATGGAATTATATTAACCCTTAGATCTGACCCAAATGGAACAATATTAACCCTTCGGTCTAACCCAAATGGAACAATATTAACCTTATGATCTGACCCAAATGGAACAATATTAATCCTTTGATCTGACCCAAATGGAACAATATTAACCTTTTGATCTGACCCAAATGGAACAATATTAATCCTTTGATCTGACCCAAATGGAACAATATTAACCTTATGATCTGACCCAAATGGAACAATATTAACCTTTTGATCTGACCCAAATGGAACAATATTAATCCTTTGATCTGACCCAAATGGAACAATATTAACCCTTAGATCTGACCCAAATGGAACAATATTAACCCTTAGATCTGACCCAAATGGAATTATATTAACCCTTTGATCTAACCTAAATGGAACAATATTAACCCTTTGTGGGTTCCCAGAGGATATAAAGCTGCTGCAGATGACAGTTCTCCCAAATATTAAGGAGTGGTGTCTTGAATAAACACAGTCTTTCTGCAGGTGAATTTGTTTTCTTCAAGTAAAATAAGATTTAGTGTTTCAATTTCAATTAATATATTAATATAGGGGGTTTAGTGAAGACATGTCTTTTTGATCCAGAGAACACGGGGTGTATCCAGAATATGAGGACAACAGGAGGGTTAACAAACATATGTGCGACTATGGAGAAGAAAAAAGGAGACCCCGGCTTCGGCCTGACATGAACTCCCAACAGAGGCTCAGCGTGGATCCAGTTCCACAACAGTATGAACAACAACATCCAGACATAACAATCCAAACTTTCCCCATCAGCTTTGTCACATATTTTATTTATCCTTTGAAGGCAAAGGGGGGGCTTCTTCCCAGACTCTGAGTGGAAAAATCTGCTTTGAAGGAGTGGGGGGAATAAAACACATTATTTCAATTAATGTGTAAATAATCAGATGTAAAGACATAAATAGTAAGATAAGAAACACACTCTTCCCTCTCAGCAGCACAATTGAGATCTGACTTTGTTGAACAGGGATTTCATTTCTTGTCATCTGGTGCTCACTTTGTTTATACTCCCATCATGCAACATTAGACATCAATGCACATTCAATGAAAACAACCCTGAAGACGAAGCAAATGAACGACGCCTGCACCGAGACTCTACACATTAGATATATATATTTTAATTTTAGGAAGATATTGCTCTATTAAAAACAGAAGAAAAAAAACAGCATTATTTACATATCTGGGCTTATTGCTGACACCATGTTGAGACGCATTTTGTAATAATAGTGCATTTTGTAATAAACGTCCAACATGTAATAACTTTTTCATTTCATTTTGTATTAAACTGCCCCAATGCATTTTGTAATAAATTTTGCCGCATTATGTAATAAATTATAACATTTTGAGAAGATTATTACAAACTGCACTTGCAAATATTTTATTCTCTAGAAAATATAATAAGATGGTAACCTGACTGTCGCCAGATGGTATTTCACAATACCATCTGGGTTAGGGTTAGGGTTAGGGTCTTTCGCAACCGCTCCGTTTTCAAAGGAGGAGCCTTATGTAAAATCCTTGCATGTGATTAGATTAAAAATCTGTCGGTCTCTTGACTGACGTGTCGCTTCAGTCACTCACGTTAAAGTCAAGCCATTTAACCGCCGAAAATAGTTTTCATCAGGTATATACACATCAACAGAAGGGGTTTAAACTTAACATTTATATGTGATGTTTATTTATAACCTCATCTACTACAATGCCCACCAAGTTCTTCTGGTGAACCTCATAGGAAAACATGGTTCTGTATTTATCCTTCAGCCATGATTTGGGGCTACCGAACACTAGCTGCCAACATCTGTTGTAGCTGTGGTTGTCATTTCTTCCTCCCAGTTCCATTACTGTCAGCCCAAGATTACCATCCTCTTTGACTTGGTCCTCTACCAACACAACCAGGGGGGTACCACAATAACCATGGGCTTCTGCACTTGTCCTATTTCTCTATCCACCAGTGGAGCCATCGGATAGATCAAACTCTTGCCAAACCCAGTCGGAAGAAGAGTAAAAACATAATTTCCATTAACAAACGCTTCCAAAGTCGTCCTCTGTTCATCTTTTAAGGAATGAACATGCGGTAGAGTCGACAAAACACTGGAAATAGCCGAGTCGATATGGACACTCGAATATTGAAGGCACGTAGCCATTGTTGTGTATCTGAAAAGACTACACCGCCGTCACTTCTGCTTACCAGCCACAACACTTCCGGGTAGTCCCACCCTGCGACACTGATTAGCTCCTTCGTTTGGAAATAGATTTGATCTCTGTGCTACTCAGATGATTGTGTGAGCACAGCGTAACGCAGGCAGATGATGTGAGTCAGGTTAATAACATAGTGCATTACGTAATAACAATTAAAGCATAGTTTATTTAATTGTATTTTACTTTATTTAAAAGTATGTGTAAAAGCTAGGCCTATTATTAGCATCACTGTATTAGCCTAGTAGCAGTACTTAGCAGTTATTACACACACCACCAAAGCACCCCGCTGCTTGCAAAATATAATAACTTATTACATAATGCGGTAAAAGTTATTACAAAATGCGTTGGGGCAGTTTATTACAAAATGAAATGAAAAAGTTACTACATTTTCGACATTTATTACAAAATGTGGCTCAATACACCACATGTGTAAACTGGACTGGCTGTACTTTCTGAAATACTACATAAAGAAATGAATATATGGCACATGAGAATATACATAGTGAAATTAATACTACATCAACACTTGGCCGACAAGTTTTATGTCTCACCTTCTACTATAGAGACGTGTTTTGGCACATCGGTTATCTATTAGTTTAATATGCTCTGCATTAATGCACTCATATCTCAAAGAATCTTATTAAAATCTTCACTCCCTTACGTAGTCGACATTAATCAGTGAAGTCTTTTTTGAATGAACAAGCCACATACTTTAATACCATTATACAAACACAGTAAAGTGCTTCTACTTCTCCTTAGAGTCACAGAATTTGGCATGTTTAACCCATAAAGACCCAGTGGTACTTTTGTGACATTTCTCAAATAATTTAGTACAATTTATTATAATATAATCCTCTGTAGTTTTTCCACTAAAATCATGCATATTCCCTATTTTATTTACTGGTCATGTCCATAAAAGGTTAGAATAAAGTTCAAGGTTACACTGGAGAAAAAAAATAAATCTTCAAACACTGCAGAAACCCCCCCTAAATCTTAAATATATTATTCTTTTCTATTTCTATTCTATTTTTTAAATATTTTTTAAATAATTATAATAGGGTTAGTGGATCAACAGATATTAAATATGTGAGATCATTAGTGGCTGTTTGGGTCTTTATGGGTTAAAACTTTCCCTTGAGTTTCATTATCGTCAAAAACATGTTCCTTTTACCGTCACTGTAATACCTGACATTGTCATTGTTAATAACAATATCACAATATACACAAGAAACCGTTAAAACACACCATTATAGACAAAGTACTTAACTATCTTCCTTAAGATACAACATGACGGCCCACATCTGTACAAGCAATATGCTTTCACTGCTGTTATGTCACTTAATGTGCTGGTTATAGAGAATATATCAATAAAAATATGTGTTAGAAGATTAATATTGAACAAAGTGACATTTGGCAATTAAATAGAATTATGGCATTTCCATTTACACTTTACAAACTCATCATGGATAAACATAACAAGTAGTTCTCCTGTACAATTCATGTTTTTTTGCCTTTATACATAGTCCAATGAGCTCCTTTTTATCGGCTTATTGGCTGTGTTGAGTCTTTTTTTGTCAGTCTATCAGCCCCAGGTTGGGTATCCATTCCACTGGGATGAAACATGAAGGCATCAAAAGCGCAGGAGGCTGAACACAAGCACGACTGAACTCGACCGCTGCAGTTGAAACGTTGCCGTGTGTTCATCGACATCGAATTGAACCCACTGGTTTATCGGCGGTGGCTTCCCAGTGGATCCATTAACTTCAGCTGCGGTGAAGCTACAAAGCAGGGGCTGTGTTGACTGTTTTGTTCATAACTGTGGCTAAAGCAAAAGGCTAAACTTCCCAGACTGGGTCGAGATCATTTTTTGAGGTGAAATTAAACAAAGTGGAAAATCCAGAAACACAAAAGGAACCAAACGGAGGAGGATAAAAAAAAACAAACATGTTAAAGCAAAAACAACATCCGAGCAGACAGTGACACATGTTAGTTTTTCAGGAAGTCTTGTCTTAGTTAGACGTTGTGTGGGAGCGCTGTCTACTGGCATCAACATTTCTGCTACACACTGATCATCTTCTGTCTCATGAGGCTCGACACACACGAGGACAGGATGCATTAGTTCCACACAGACAGACAGACAGACAGACAGACAGACAGACAGACAGACAGACAGACAGACAGACAGACAGACAGACAGACAGACAGACAGACAGAGTGTGTGACAGGCTTTTTTAAACCTTTGTCTTTTCTCTGCATCCTGACATTTTGGGAGAATAAGGACCTTGTCATCATGCGTCTGGTTTGAATCACATTCTTTTAGGAGTGATCTTCTATTTAGATCAGGGGTGTCAAACATGCAGCCCGGGGGCCAAATGCGCTCCTGCCAATGGTTCCAATGTGGGATGAAGAGCATAATAACCTATTAAATGACTCCATATTTTCTTCTCAGTTTTTTCTTTGTCTATAAATGATGACAACTTCAAATATTTGCCATTGTTTTAATGCAAAAAAAAACAACCATTAAATGATGAAAATGTTTACATTTACAAACTATGCTGTTACAATAAACTGTGAATAACCTGAACAAATGTGAACAACCTGAAATGTCTGAAGAAGATTAGACACAATTTGAACCATTTTCTGCTTCTGTTATTAAGAGTTTAGTGTCTTTGTAGAACTGATCCATAATAAAACACATGGACTAATGATGAATTGAGGCAGAATATTGTTAAAAATGTCCTTTTTTTCCTTATGAAATGTAATTTTTTTTTGCATTTTGGTAATTTATAAAAGTATTTTCATAATTTAATGGGTTTGTTTGCACTAAAAAAATGACTAAATTTGAAATTGTCATTATTTATAGGTTATTATGTTTTCATTTTACTGGTCCGGCCCTTTGGAGATCGAATCAGGCTGAATGTGGCCCCTGAAGAAAATCAGTTTGAGACCCCTGATTTGGATGGTAAAAATGTCTTTTATCTGACCCTAGAGGGTGCTAGAACTGTGTTCCATTGACAAAATGACACTGAAATAACTACTGTATTTCCATAGGAGTAATCATGATGTTGACATTGGTGGGGACATAATTTGACGACTTGCTCGCGACAGTCGGCAACAATCGCTGTAATCACTGCAAAACATGAACTTTATTTAACATGGAATATTATAATTTTGGTAATAGAATCTCATACTGTTCTACCATGTCACCTCCTCTTATCATCCCTCTGTCGTATCATGTGAAATGTTCAACCTCTGCTGCTAGTTCTCATTTAAAAACATTTGATCTATATCGGATTCAGGTTCACATAAAGAAGTGGGTTATATCAGATCAGATTCCATGTAATGTATACTGTTCATGCCATCATGAACAAATTAAAAAATAAACAAACACAAAACGGCTTCAGTTGCATAAGAATAATAATAATGATAATAAAAAAACACACACAATCAGGCCACTTTTACCTGCAGTGTGAACACAGCCTTAGAGGAGAAAAAAAAGCAGTTGTTTCAAAGTCATTTTCTTTCAGGAGCTACGTGCAGCCTAATTAGTTGGCCAAACCAGTGAAATAATAGCATAATAACCTAAAAATAATGACAACCCCAAATGTTTTTCTTTGTTTTAGTGCAAAAAACCCTGTAAATGATCAGAATACTTAGTTTTATAAAGTATTCAAATGCAACATATGTGAATAACCTGAAAAAAGTGACATTTCATAAGGAAAATATGGGAAATTTTACCAACATTCTGCTTGAACTTATCATTTGTCCAAGTGCATTAAAGTCACTGCACTTATATAGAGCACTTTTCCACCTTAATGGTGCTTAAAGTGCTTTACATTAGCCTCACATTCACCCATTCACACACACACTCATACATCAGTAGGTTTCTAAGGTTCTGTCAGTCCTAGTGGGAGACTAAGTCAGGGTTCAGTGTCTTTGCCCGAGGACACTTGGACATGTAGACAGCCAGAGCCGGTCATTGGACGACCAACTGCACCACAGCCGCCCCATTATGGATCAAATCTACAAAGACATTAAACACTTAGTAACAGAAGCAGAACATGTTTAAAATTGTGTTTAATTTTCTTTAGACATTTCAGGTTGTTCACATTTGTTCAAATTATTCACATTTTATTGTTAGAGTATAGTTTGTAAATGTAAATTGTTTCATGATTTAATGTTAGTTTTTCTGCTAAAACAAAGACAAAAAAAACTGTACATTGTCATCCTTTATAGACAGAGAACAAACTGAGAAGAAAATATAGTCCTTTTTTTTTTTTAGGTTATTATGCTTTTCAGGTCAGAGGCTGCAGTGGGACGTGTGGTAGCCCCTGGGCCACATGTTTGAGACCCCTGCTTTAAAGGAAATTATAGTTCTTTAGGATTACAGGAAGGGTTTGGGTTTATATAACTTGTGGTTAGATAAAGTCATTCAAAATTAATATAAATCAGTAAAATTGAAACAAAATATTTATGCATGATCCCACTTGTCACAGGTATGTGCATGCATGTGTGTGTGTGTTAATGTATGTTACTGTAGTTCCCTTCCCAGTGTGTTTCTGTAGGAGCGTTTTTGTACAGTTCTCTGCATTTGTATACATACAAAGGAAGTGTGCGTGCATGCATGGGGGTGTTTCCTGCAGCTGCGATGTGGATCACCAGCATCCACTGCTGTGAATGAAGAGGATAAATAATCCAAGGTGCTCTGTGTTAGCTGTTTGATACCCAGGCCAAATGCATGTGAACTGAGCATGGAAGCAAAAATCCCACAGCAGGCCCAATTTGCCAGCATTCAAAGCAGCTCAACCCCAACCACCTGACATGAATGCAATCATTCAGCAAGACAAGAGAACATTGGGTTCCCTGGGAGACTGGTCATTTTCTTCCTTGTAGATGTTCGAACTGCTGCACAGACTTCAGACTCCACTATCGGTGCGTCAGCAGAGACATAGTGACAGTGACCTCCTTGAAAACAATCAAGCATTGACGTCTAGTTTAATCAGAGGTAAGCCTGCTGAATCAGCCATAATGCTGAAATGGTCTGACTCATGGAAACAGACGTGATGGAATGAGAGAAAAGGTGAATGGAAAAATTACAGAAAAGAAATTCTGATTATTTTGGTATGGATAGCTGGATAGGAAGAGAGCTATACACTAACAGACTCTCTGGACTTTGGCTTGTACATCTACCTACTGATGTTGTGCTTGCATTTATTCGATTCCAGTGTGTTTGTGTGAGCCAGTTCCTGTTCTCTGCGCAGAACATCGGAGGCTTCAGCAAAGACAAGTGTGAATACTGTGGATCACCTCCTTTGCTGTTCTCCCTCCACCTGCCTTAGAACCTGGTGCTCTCATGTTTCAGCATGCGGATGTTGGTAAGTGTCCCGCTGCCCCTGTGGTGGTACCCGTAAGCCTGGCGCTGCCCCTCCAGTCACCGAGCGGTGCTCCCGGCCGACGACATGCTGCTGCTGGGACTGGAGCTGCCTGAACCCCGGTCTTCAAAAACACTGATCTCAAGCTGACGTAAAGCAAGTCAAGGGTCATATGAAGAAGATGATGCTAACATTTACAGAGAAGAGACAGCACTAAAGGCCTCTGATTCTGGTTTGTTACCTGCACCCAAAACAACAACATGATAGTTAGTGTTGCCAGTCAAACTCATTATCTTCAGGGGTCACATTCACATTTATTTATAAATAATGATAACTCCAAATTTTTGTCATTGTGTTAGTGCAAAAAAAACCCAACATTAAATTATGAAAATACATGTATGTACTTTACATATATATATATATATATATATATATATATATATATATATATATATATATATATATATATATATATATATACAAATAAATAATAAGAAATCAAAATAATTGCAGGACCTGCGATATGACTATTGCCCACATGTACATGCGATGATGATCCTCAAACAATATATTGTGCAGCTCTAATAGTTATTGTTATTTTCACATTTATTTACAGTAACAAGGACACGTACAAGAGACACTACTTAATATATAATATAAAACAGATGTTTCTAAGCAAGACTAATTTATAAATCTTATCCCTTTAATTATAAAAACTATAATTCAACCTAAAAACGCCTCGTTCACTAAACAAATAGAACGTAAATGTCAGTCCTGCTCGGAGCCTAAGTCAAGGTTCAGTGTCTTTGCCCAAGGACACTTTGACATGTGGACAGCCAGAGCCGGGACGCAAACCGCCAACCCTTCGGTCATTGAACGACCCGCTCTACCAACTGAGCCACAGCCACTCCTAAACCATAAACATAATAAACAATGCAACACCATGTGAAATGAAATAGACTAGAAAAGTTGGTAAATTCATCCTTCTTTTTTATCTTCCCACACGTGTTTCAGAGCACAAAAATAAGGTGCATTTGCACAATATGGGTGTTTCATTACAGAAAGTGCTTTAAAAATAGTAGCAGATGTTATGCGTCGGTTCATCCTACCAATATTTTCCTCACAACAGCTGAAAAAGTAACACTAACACCAAATAAAGTACAATAAAAAAGAAAAAACTAATTGAAATGTTAATATTAGGCTGATTTTCAACAAAATGAACAAATATTTTAACCCTTTGATGCATGAATTATGAATGTTGGTCAAGAATTTTTTTTTCCCTAAGTGTTTTTATTCTTCTTTAGGCATGAAAAAAGCAATTTGATTGAAATGTTTTCAATAAGAAAATGGTTCAAATTGTCTCATTTTCTTGTTCATATTTGTTGAGGTTGTTCATTATTTATTATTATTACATATTATAACATATTATTTTATTGTTACAGGATCATTTAAAATGTAATTTTTTTTCAGAATTTTATATTATTACTAGTTAAACAATAACAAAAAAATTAAGTTGTTACCATTTATAGGCAAAGAAAAAACTGAGAAGACAAGTATTCAGAAAATGTCTATTCTCGCCCCTATCTTGTGCCAATCTCAAGTTTTTATGACAACCTGTTCTTGAATTAGAGCCAATAATGTGATTTTGACCTTTCTACTAAATGCAACCTTAACCTTAGACCTTTAATCACGCCCAACCAATGTTGGATGACATAATTGTAATCAGTGTCTGTGGACACACTGTGTGTCTACAGAGTTATATCATGCTATAAGTCAAAGAATACTTGGGATATCACCATGAAATTACATGGACATATACATATAGCTAATGCACATCAGAGGCAGTGATCCATTTGAGGAAAGGTCAAAGGTCAAGGTAAAAATTAACTAAAAGATCAAAATCACATTATCGGTTATAACTCAAGAATGGCGGGTTACAGAACTTTCAGATTGGTACCAAACGATGCAGAATGAAGATTTCTACAATTCTCATAATTGGTGTCATCACCTATGACCAATAGTTTTTAGATCTCTGGAGGTCAAAGGTGACATGTCACAAAATTAACTTCTGTTAGCATAGACATATCACGCTATAACTTAATCAATACTGGATATATTGTCATAATATTACACGCACTAATGCATATATATATATATATATATATATATATATATATATATATGGTAAATATTAATATTGCAAAAGGTTATAGTTGCATTTAGCAGAAAGGTCAAAATCACATTATTGGCTTTAATTCAAGAATTGCTTGTCATAGAAGAGATTGGGCATTCTCTGAATACTTGTTCAATGTCATTTTGATTATGCTAGAACACTAAATAAATTAATTACGGTTATGATGGGGTTGAGCCCTCAAGAACACATTGGAAGGAGGCAATTGGCTCCCAGTCCAGACTAGAGTGACCCAGCTAAGGCTTATTAAGCAGACATCTCCAAACTATTCCACAAAGGGCCGGTGTGGCTGTAGGTTTTTGTTCCAACCAAGCAGCAGCGCACCAGACTTTACTCAATTAATCAACTGATCTCACTCTTCAGAGAGTTGATTAGTCAAACTGTGTACTCTTGGTTTCATTAACAACAGGGCCCCAGTGTATCTAAACAGTCACTGTGAGAGTGTTGGGGAATCTCATAGCCATAGGACTAGGGCTAGCTTAACTAAGCTGTTCCCCCCGAGGTTTAGAACTAAGATCTAAGATGGGGAAATGCTCATTTGCCTATACAGAAGCCCTGAAGTGGAACAATCTGCCCCTATCCATTAAACTAATCAGATACCCATACAGTTTTAGACCAAATCTAAGAATAAGTGGGGGAGTGAGGGTGTGGACAGGTGTGGATAGGGGCATATGGGTATGTGTTATGTTAAGTGTTGTGGGGGTGTTTTATAATGTACAGTAAGAGCAAGGACCACAATGGAAATAAGTGTGTGACATTTTTGTGCGATCCATGACACGGTTTTAATGCATGATGTGCACTGGCATGCACTTTAACGAATTGTCAAATTAATTAAATAAATCAAATCAAATCAAACCATTGGTGGGCCGCAATTGGCCCCCGGGCCAGATGTTTGAAACCCCTGATTTACACATAAACATGTTAGTGCAGATCAGGCATTAAGATACGTTAATGGTATGAACTGACTGATATGGAACTAAAAGAATAAAACCTATGAATATACAAGAGAACAACTGTAGAAGAACTGTCCACTGGAGTGACCATTATACATCAAAGGGTTAAATACATTCATGTTTAATATCAAACCAGCTTAAACCAAACAAGGTGTACAGTAGCAATGAAACCAGAGGTCCAGGCTTTGAGATCTTGTAAATATAAAATCAGCGTGCAAAGCATTTTCTTAGTTCTTGGGGGGAATGAGGTCTCTTACTGGCTGCATTTCTATCTAAAACAGAGCCTATATTGTAAAAGAAGCGCATTGACTAATAAGTAGTGGTAATATGTTGGCCCTGTGACTTGGAGCCTGTTGGTTGAGCCAGACTGGGCCAGGCCTGTGTGATGGTCTACTGGACACATTCTTGTGCTCTCCTCCTGCCTTTTAACTGCACAAGGAACAGCGCTGGGATCACTCTGACTGACAAAGACAGACATGCTCCTGGACAAACTCTGAAAATGCTTGAACTCAAATATAAGAAAAAGAGCATACGATGAGCTGAAAACACTGTTACGTAACATTTGAGAATGACATGTAAAGTAGCTCGAAATATTCTGCACAGCATCAACCTCTTTCACCTTTTTTAAATCAGAGGACACTGACTTTGCTTTCGCAGTCCTGTCCTGCTTCAAGTTTACCCCTGGGAACCATTTTTTTTTGGCCACTGAATAGCTCATCTGCAGCAAATGGACTCTAAGTACCTTTTAGTCAAGGACACTGTGAAGGCGATTTAAGAATGAGGTGCGCGTTTCTTCTTCATCAATCTAACCCAGATGTTTCCGACAAGTCCGTGGATTTTACCTTGTGACCTTCTACTCATTCCACCTAATTTTCTTATCCATGAAAAGCGGCCCCTTTCTTATCTGTGCTAGTGTCTTTGCACATGCCTTTACATTCTTTATATTTGTTAAAACAGCATATAAGTGAAGGATACGACCCTCATTCCTCTCTCTATGGGGTCTGTAAGGAGAAGACCTCTTGGAGCATAGATCTTCTCATTCTGCTCCTGGATGTATCCCGATATCTTCTTCAGCACCTGGAATAAAGCAGGAAAGCACTGAGGGGTTAGAAAAAGACAAAAGCTCATCTAGAGGTAATCCAGATTTGATTAGACCCATTGGAGGTCTGATAAATAGCTAAAATGTGAGCAGGACATGTGGTCAAGTTCGAACAGACATTCCTGTTGGATATCCAAGAGCTAATACCTTTCAAAGTGAACCCTCTGTTACGGACTAATAACTGTATACTGAAAAGAAGCTAAAGACGGGCAGGGTTGCTACGACTTTAACCTCCTCCTGTGCTGTCTTGGATGGAAAAAATGAAAAATGGAGGAAATGAGTGTGCAGCCCCTTCTGCGCATAGTTAGCATACAGCGTTTGATACAGACTCTCTCAAATCATTGCCTGTCTTTATTTTTCCTGAACATTATAATCTAAACTCAAAGTAATTCCATTATGCTCTAAGTACAGCAGTTATTTTTGTACACAGTTCCAAGCCACTCATGTCAAGCAAGGCTGCATGAATTACATTAGTAAAATTGACGACCATAAGCTTTTCGCTTTTTGAAGTTTTCCATTTGGAAGCTTTAGTTCCTAATTCCAAAGATGGCTCTTTTAGGCTAAATGTCATGCCTTGGTTAACTGTCGGGGCAATTTGGAAACACTCTAAAATCTGAGGTGGACAGTTTATTTAGATTGCGTTGGCACTGGGCTTTTTTCTCAGTTCTGCAAGTGAGTATTGCATCAACTGTGCAAAAACCACAGAGCAGCAGTGGAGTGAAGCTGAGCACTGAGTTCACTCCATGGCTTGGCACACATATCCAAACAAGCATGCCTGTGTACATTCCCATACACATTACAACTGCACACAGTCTGTAGTAGAGAGCGTTTGAGGAAACCGAAGCACTCTGATGTATGACCGGGTTCCTGCTGGTATCAACCAAATAGCTGCTGACTGATGGCCAGTCATGCTAAAAGGACATCTATTTGCTAAAGTGGCATCATTAGTACAGCTTATTCAGCGTTGGCTATGCCTCTGTGGATACCCATAATGCTGATGTGCCATGCCTCTCTTAAACTCTGCCTAACTGTGTCAATCAGCTAATGCATGCTCCACTTGGCCTCATGTACACTTTAGAGAGAAATAACTACCTCTAAAACACAGCAGTCTTTAGAAAAACACACATTATTCTGTTGCACATTGTGTATTCTGCTGAATGTTGGCAGTACTGATAAAAAAATATCTATTGTCTGAGTAGTGATATATAAAATACATGGATATTTTTCCCTGAAGTGATGAGTTTTAGTTTTAATCCAAAGACATACACGAGTTTATAAAAAAAAGTTTCAGTACACGGTAAATTCATACCATGAATAAGATGTACAGAGTGTTTAAAGGGGACATACTGAATGTCCATTCAGTTCCCTGGTGTCTCAGTGACCTGTCTGTCACAGGCTTTGGTTAAAATACCACATTGGTGCAGATACAGCAGCCTCTTCAACCTGAAGAAACAGCTCTTTACGAAACACTTTTAGTGCCTCATACTTTTATGCAAATGAGCCACAGCTGACTCCGCCCCTCTCTTCTGCATTCTACTGAGAAGAAGAAGAAGAGAAAGAAATGGAACCTGAAAAAGTTGAGGCAGAGAAAAAGAGACAAAGACACCGATGAAATAAAATCAGCTGGAGAGAATCAAACTGGACTGATGAGTTTTGGTGCCTTCAGGTCCTGGTCCATTAACAGCCCTGGAGCACATGCGGGTCCAGTTTGTGGCCAGACGAGCCACGACACCACAATTGCGGTGCCACCCATGGACCAGCCCGTCCCATCTACCCTGTTCAGATCAATCGTGGACCCGGACGCACACATAGCGACCAGAGCTCAGACCCCAACGTACCGGACACACGCCAGGACTACGATAGAGAATAATGGCGGATCTGAGCAGAGGTGTTTGTGACCCGTAGTGGGAATAGTTGAGCTGGTGGGTGGGGATATCCAAATGAATCTATGCATGTGACATACGAAGCATAGAAAATCCAAAACAGAGCTTTTTTTATCCCCCTTCAACAAGAAATGGATCAGGAGAAAAGGAGAGTGGATGGTTTTTGTTCATAATTTCAGGTTCTTCTCACACACAGAAAACACATATTTGTGTTGGAAAAACATTAAAAGTTCATTTTGCATGATATGTCCCCTTTAAGTGCAAAGTACATACAGTACAATGCAAATATCTAAAACTTACCAAGTGTGTTTTTGTCATTTCCAGTCAAAATATCTCATCACACTTAGATAGATCTTGAAAACCATATTTCAAGAAATCTTACCAAGATCATTTTCATCTGATCCATTGCCAGATATTTTTTGGTTCATGTAAGATAAAAAAAAAAAAGTCAATATATGAAATGAAAATTATCTTGCTGACATTTCTTGAAATAACATTTTCAAGATCTGTAATTCAAAAATAACTGTATATCTCACTTAAAAGTTCCTCTTTAAGTGATTGGGTGTTGTTATATGTGTCTTTTTTAAATAGAAATGAGAAAAATACACTCGGTAAGATTTTTACTTTATCCAGTGTACAATATCGGAAAGAAAATGGTTTCATTAACACAGTCCACATAAGCTACAGGTTAAAGATATGATGCAAATAGAACAGATTTGCAACGTGTAACAAGTGTATTCACATTGTCCTGAATAAAATAACACACACAAGTGTACAAATTCACTGACTTAGCATTTTGATTGCTCTCATGATGATTTTCTTATCCAGTTTCCAAGTTCGAACGCCATCTTTCTGAGCTCATAATATGTAACAGCTGAATTTTTTGGCTCCAGAACAGATTTTCTTTTATTCACTGTTTTCAGTTGTCATGACTTTATTTTCTCAGCAGCACCATTGTACAAACACCTGCAAGTTCCAGCGGACATCCCAACTACAGATCGACAAACAGATTTTTCAAGGCTGATAAAATAATGAACAAAAAAATATATCAATGATAACCAAACCATCAGTTGGTTTCACACATGGCCCTTTCCACAAAAATTATAAAATCACTTTATGCTCATCTTAACTAAACTATTCTCACCTCCCCCTAATTAGAAACTGGATACTGTAAAAAATGAACATATAAGTCAAAGTAATATGTACCTGGATGAAAATATCTGGATCACTGAACATCAAACTTAATGATTGCAGAATTGAAAATCAAGATAGACATGAAAAAAAATCCTTTTTTAAAAAAAATTAATTTTGAGCAAAGGTCTGTCGTCACCAATACTCTGCAAAATCATGCCTATTGATCTATCTCTAAAACAAACACTCCACTATAAATGGCCTGAAGGAAACTCATGAACCCAGCAAGTTTAAAACTACAGCCAGTGCATGATGTGACGCTGTTGTAATTAAACTGGTATAGTTTCTTTGTGTCTCTGAGATGGAGAGAGCAAGAGGAAAGAGGGAGAGATGCACCACACTACTGCTGGTACTTTGAAGCAAACAGAATTTTTTTTAAAATTTACAATACATTCCATATACAGCAAGCTATAATACATCATGCAGTGTGTGTTCATATGACCCCTCCAAACAGAAGTGTTAGAAGGTACCTGATGCCTCAGTCTAATTAGAGCAGGTGACATCTGGGTACAGATGTGCCAACAGTGGTCCAGTTACATAAAATATCACCTCCATAATGACCTTATGTTATGTTATGCTATACTATGTTATGCTATGTTATACTGTGCTATGTTACGTTATGCTAGATAGCAAACAGGATGTTGTGTTAAGTTATGTTACGTCATATCAAGTTACATTGTGTTCCATCACATCACGTTGCATCACGTTACAACCTAAAACTATCGTTATAATCTTGGAGTAAAGAGCTATAAAGTTATGCCAAAGACACCATTGTATTGAATTGTTGAGATATGAACTGACTGTATCTGCACTGATTGTATTCATGTGACCACTAGAGGAAGTAGAGAGTCACTCTCACTCAGTCAAACAATGTGAGTTAGAAGTTTTGCTGTTGATTTCACCACTGGACACAGTTCCAAATTTAAGAAAAAAAAGAAACGATTCCAAGTTAAAAGAATAGAAACTAAAATAAAGAGCTTGTTGCTGAAATTTGCACAATTTCTTCGACATAAAAAGTTCAATTATGAGGCTTGAAGGTACAAAATTATTATGTGATGTTATTATCTTTGCTATATTGGCTTTTGGCTTTGAGTAAAGTGTAACAGCTCTGACCTTGTTTGTTGGATTCCAAACTGATGTTTAGTGCAGCGACTGTCAAGACAAACCCTACAGAAAATGGAGATGATTTGTGGTTTTACTGCGGCTGTTTTTTGTCGAAAGACAGAACTAATCTACCAGAGCTGTAATATAAACTATGAGTTGATGCTGTTTGTGAAGATTATAAGACAGTGTTATTTTGACCGACTGACTCTGAGTTTTAGTTTCAAAAAGAAACCTTGATGATATAATACAGATGAGTGTAAAGAATGGGGTTTATTCAGTGAGTGATACAGTCTGAGGAGAAATAGGGTTGATTTGTTTGTCATAAGACTGTTCTGCTACATGATTTGTACCCTGATTTTAAGGGTGTGGGATATCGACACTACTAAGAACCTTTTTGAAAGAGCAAAAACCAATCTCACCTCTAATTCACAACAATTATTCCCATCTAAAACTTGTATTTCTGTGTCAAACTGACTGCACATGACACATGCACATCCTCTTTTGTAAGTTAACTAAAGGTCAGTGAACTACTCAGCCTCAGGAGATTAAAACAATACGTAGAGACTGAGCAACACACTGAGCAGCATTCCTCTGGGAAGTCAAAGGCCTGCTACAGCTGCAGGCACAGCTGTTAATGTAGTGACCCCTGCTCGCGGAGCCTAAACCACTCACCAGTCAGCCTCTAAAGCATCTTTCTGTCTCCCTTTGGATGAAGAAGGAGAAGAAGAAGATGAGGCTTTCACTGGAAAATGTTACATGTAGGGAGTGGATAACAAATTGAATTCCTCAGCGAAAAGCCGTTGAAGATTCTGCTTTAAATCAGGCACATCCATGTCATGTACACTTCAGCAGAGAGCAATCAATACTTGGCTCCATCAAAGAGAATCCTGAGACACAGGGAAAAGGAAAAGACCTTTCACAACCTCTGAGGGCAGTTCAAGCCTCCTCAGTTTGACAATATGCTAGTGGAGTATCTGAGCTTGTACCTCTGTTGTACAGCCATGTGTGTGACAGCCCTTGTGGGGATTTTTTTTTTCTTACGGTGCGTACTGGCTTCAAAGCAAAGGTGTCACAGTCTGTTTCACATGCATGCCACGAGTTTTTATACTTCTGCTGAAATGAAAGTTGTTTGTCTCAGGGAGAGAATAAAAGGAAGTCTGTGTATACACTTGTAAAGTCTGTATGTGCAACCGCCTGCGTGTGAATAACACAGATAGAGAGAAAACACTATGCGTGAGGGGAGTTTTATGAATGCTAGCATGCACAAGTATCTGATCTGACATGCTGGAAGCAATCAGTGTCCTTTGACAGGGTGAGATGTACTGTACGCACCCACTGTTCTCTGAGCCTCAGTGTTCACTACCGTGTGGCCTTCTTATCAGCCCGAGCAGCAGATACATAAGCATATAACTCACATCAACTTGGGTGGGTATATTTGATCATCATTGGTCGTAACGTCACTAAGCTACGATGATAAAGTTAAAGAGGTGAATAAACAAGTCTTTTCTGAAGCATTTGAAGGCATTTCAGTGTGTAAATGGAGCGGCACCCAGCTGATGGGGGGATGAAAGGATCCTCAGACCAGGCCATTTCTGTTTCAACACAGCAATAAAGTCCTTTTGTGTTGTTTTGGTCAGCTACCGGTACCTTTGTACTGCTTCGATAAAAGAGGTGTTTACAAGTGCAACAAGGCTATGGAGATGAATGTAATGGGTGAAAGAGATCAGAACACAGAGGCATGCGCCGACTTCATGCCCTCCAATAAGATCTAAAACACAAGCAGGTTCACACAAAATCTCCAGAGGATGAATCAAACTCACTGTGGTTGTGTGATGTTCGCATGTGACAAGTAGAAACACAGCCGTAGAGTGGTGTTAATCACCCGCTCTTTCCTCAAGATGGACATTTTTGTTGCAATGATGCTTGTGATGATGTTACACTTGACGCATCATTTGTCACCCACAGGCACACAGATGTGGACTTAAAGGGATAGTTGGGATTTTGGACATTAGTCTGTATGGCGTCCCATCATCAGTGTCATACAGCCATATTGACAGTGTCCTGTGAGCCGAGTTCTGGTCCAGTTTTGGTCAAAAGGAAAGTAGTCCGGCAAGTATGCGGGGACACTAAAATTAAACGTTTCTCTTCTCAAAACAGCATGTGTTCAATAGGCTGATTTATTTGCATCACGAAACCAATATCCATAAAAAAGTCACACCTTGTAATAACCTAGCCCTACTTTCTGTCATTTAGTATCAGTGCACATGTGCAGTGCCACTCACACTGGTGTATGAATGCGTATGAATGTTTGGTGGTGGTCAGAAGGGGCAGTAGGCGCAAAATGGTTGCCATACTTTTGTCAATCTGCCCCAGGCAACTGTGGCTACTTCTGTTGATGGGGATGCTGTACAGTTTCATGTCCAAAATCCCAAACTATGCCTTTAAGGGCTCTGCATGCTCTCATGGCAAAATGTGAGACAATGTGTTAGCTTGTCGCAGATATTTGTAATTTATGCAAATTTTGCAGCACAGGGAGTACATGGTGTGTGCTATGATATTCACCACCACAACGCAAGAGGCGCTCTTATGAACTCACTAGGATTGTGGTCAAGTGGGTGTGGGTGTGGGTGTGGTGGGTGGAGTATTTATCTTCCAGTTACAGACTCAGCCAAATCCATCCCCACATTCTATGCTGTCTCCCTCCACAAATTATTTGAGTAGGTGATGTCTTTATAGTGGTTTGAACTGGAGTCGTACAGATGTTGGTTCTTCCTCACTTCTATCAGGTTCTTCTTTTGCTGATCCATCTTCACACGAGTCATCTTAAATAATGGCGCTCACAAGACAAGATAGAAAAGTAGGGAAGCGGAAGTGCGTGTAGAGCAGGTGTAGAATGGACCAATCAGAGGCCTCTTGTCTGGTCTTCTCTGCGATGCTATCTGCAAGACTGTCTGCGGTGGTTAAAATTTTTAGGAGGTGCGTGAAAAGTCTCCGCGACGGGAGGCAAAATCTCTGCAACATATCGAGTGTTGCCAGATTGAGCGGTTTCCCGCTCAGTTGGGCTACTTATGATTACATCTGGTGGTAAAAAATTTATTGGCTGGGTATGTAAAATTTGGGCTACTTTTGCCAACATCTGGCAGGTTTTTAATATTGTGAAAACAACACAACAAAATGTTGTTTTATGGTTTAAAAACAGCACAAATACAAAATTCAGTATACTTCACTTACTTGTATCATGGTCATTCAATTTGAAAAATGTTTAATTGCAGTGAGTTATTCAAAGTGGCGTGACATCACATCAACAAACTAACATAGTGCGCAGACGCAGGCTATGTGCATCAGACTAGTGTCTTTGTCCATATCCAGCGCGCTTGTTGAGAGAGCATTTTCCTAAGTTGTGCTTGAAAGACAATAGAAGAAATAGTATGGGACTCCCTCTCCTGTCCAGTCTCATGGAGGTGTGCTCTGGCCCATCGAGAAATGGATGGACGTCCGCTACATTCAGACGTCCCCAGTAGCTGTTGGAGAGGTTTAATTCTTTGATGTATGAGTAACAGCTGATGCTGATGGTAATGCACTGTTTTTTTGTTCTGAATATAAGCTATGTAGCCTGTTTATGTGTAAAGAAAACTGATGGCCAGTTACAACCTCTTATTCATTAATGCCTTTTAATTCATTACTTTTAAAATTCATATACTATTAGGCTACGTTACATGTGATGGCTAGGTTTTTTCCCTCTTTTGATTGTTGTGACAGTGGTTTCAACACTCAAACCTGATCGTAAGTTTGCCTGTAGTTGGTGTCTTTCCACATTTCCTGCGACACTGTCTGTGATAAAGTACAATTTTCCATTTGGGTTTATATATTTAATAACCTACTGTAAATGCATTTAAATGCATGTTTATTCAATTATTAAATGTTTTCATGTGAAAAACGTTGTTGGACGTATTTTTCATGAAGTGGGCGGGTTTTGGAACGCGATTGGGCGGAAATCGCTCAACCTAATCTGGCAACACTGGACATATCTGCAACACTTCACATACGACTTGGCTTTACCCTTCCCACCCAAAGTGAAGAGCACACTTTCACTTGTGTCTGAGTGTGAGTGACATTAACCGTCTTCACACACAAAGTCTATTTTTCATTCCATATTGTTACACGATTGACAACAAAATATTACAGGATGCGTCGATCATGTTTACACACTGACTGCAAGGTTTTGTTATAAAAGAGGATGGGTTGTTCTTGACAGATGTAGAGTGTGCACATCAGCTGGATATCTGCATTTTGTTTCAATCATTTCATTCCAGCTTTAGTTCAGAGACGCAATAAAGTAAATAGGGAAGAGATGAGAGAAATGTATTTCATCGTTTATTTTCAAATCTTCACATCCAAGTGAATATTTATCACATCAGTCTCAGTGTGCAAGATTTCTGTTTGTACATGTATGTGAAAAAGATAGATTTAGTGTGGCTGCAAAGAAGACATCCATATTTATAAATGTTGGTATGTATAAGGATACGTTATGACTTAAAGATGAAAGACAAAGTATGTAACATTTCTTTAAAACCCTAAAAAGACGCTGACATACACACATTTTGTGAAAATGTAATAAATAAACTGGAGCGACTACAGTTATATGGCTACAGCGTTCTGCCTCAGAGACAAAATTCTGGGCAAACACAACACAATGACTTTCTTTAGCCTATTTCTAGTAACACCCTGACTGTAATGAACAACAGTGCATCAGCTTTATGTTTCCTTTAACGTTTCTGCATTGCAAAGATTTTTTTTTTAATTTGTATTTTAAGAATATAATGGTAGATATAAGAAGTCTTTTTTCTTTACTGCTCAGTTCACTGCTGCTATTCTGTAAATTGCCTTTAGACCAACACTCTTGTTTCCTTTTTCGCCACATGAAAAGAATTGCTTGCATGACCTTTAATGAAATGGCATCTGGAAATCTACCGTTGACCTTGTAAAGCTATACTATTAAAGGTGCCACACAAAAATGTTTTACTTGTATTTTTGAAATACATTTCCTGGCCCAAAAACCTTTGATTTAGATTTACACATGGCTTAATTTAGCAAATAGTTCAGATCCTTCCATGGTTAAATACTTCAGTGGTTAATAATGTTTCAGCTGGAACACGTTATTTAATCTAACTGATGAAGTAAGTGTCCTCTCATGTCTGTAATGTCTAAAAGACTGAACACCACCAGGATTGATCAGGGTCATCAGGCTTGTGACAGAATACTTCAGGAGATTTGAGACATCATTTTGACACATTAATTATCCTCCAAAAAGTCCAGACTGTAATTTGGGATGATGAAGAGTTAATGTAGCAGTTTGATTGTCCATCATCAATAATAAAAAAAATAATGGAATTATGGATGAAAAAATTATGATAAACCTTATTGTGACACAACATAAACATGTCAAAGTAAACGTCTTCTGTAATCAGAACCAAAGGTAGTGCAGGAAAATATTGTATATGTGACTATAGTTTTGGGCTATTTTACATCCATAGGTGTTTGCAGGCCCGGACTGGCACACGGGAGAACCTGTGGCCTGCCTGGCCAAACCCACCCCCACCCCCTCTGACCACCGATTAGCTTGTTTGTAAACAATGGTAACATACTCAGAGCTCCGTGGAGTCAGAGCGGTAGGGATTGGTAGCGGTTTTCTATTTTTTTTTTTAAAGAGAAACATTGTAATTGGGTAGTGGCTTTATTCTCCGTGGGCCCACCCCTGTAGCATTGACAGATCGCTGACCATAGACTGCATGCAAAAACTAAATAGTGGATGACGGCGCAAAGAGAAAAAAAAAGGAAAGATGGACACCAGCGAAAGTTGGAAAGAAAAAAGGTCGGGGAAGGAGGAGGAGGTGAAATGTAAGAAATGAACTAAGTTGTTTATTAAACCCAGCAACAGCCAGAGTGGTACTGTTGTTAGCTCTGCTGTTAGCTCTTCTGTTAGCTCTGCTGTTAGCTCCACTGTTAGTTCTGCTGTTAGCTCTTCTGTTAGCTCTACTGTTAGCTCTGCTGTTAGCTCTGCTGCAGCAACAGTATTGCATGCATTTAGGATTTGATTTATTCATGTTATATATTTAGAATTTAGATCACAGCACTTTATTTTTTGGGTCAAGATAGATAGTTGTATTTCTTTTGAATATTAGATTCATATTGTGCTTTTATTGTTGCCTTTTTTTGCTATTTAGCATCATTTCAATTTTTGTTTAGTTTAGCTATGTTTGGCTAAAATGTGCCACCTACTGACCTTTTTAGGAAGTTTTTTAATTGATCCCATATTTTCATCACAGCAGGGCTTTTGGACTTTATTTTATGTTAATTTCATTATAATTGCATTCATGGTAATTGTAGAGTTGTATGATTGTGTGTGTGTGTGTGTGAGTGAACTGTTTAACTTTTTCTCACTCAAGGTTAGTATGAGTTGAGCCACCTTGTCTGTTTTATTTGATCAATATTACATTATATTGGGAAACTGAAAAACAGAATAGTATATATGAACACATATTAATAAATGTAATGTTGATACAAACCTGTTCTTAATAACACATGTCATGTAAGTAACCTCAGACAAAAGGAAATATTGTGAGGGCAGGGGAAGAATGACAGAAAAGTACTGTACTTTGCTGAGCTGTTGTCATGCATTAGTTTAATAGTGTGGTGTTGTGTCACAGCCAGTGGAATAGTATTGCTTTAATTACTATAAGGAAATTACAAAAGCCCACCCCCCCAAAGGTGTGGTTTTTGGAGGGCATTTTTTTCTGCCTCTGTGGTGCTGGAATTGGCCTGGATGCTGCGGGATATTCCTGGCCTGAAATTGTGATCCAGTCCGACCCTGGGTGTTTGTATTATGTAGTGAATTTGAAAATG
This sequence comes from Siphamia tubifer, assembly GCA_020466265.1. Classification (NCBI taxonomy): domain Eukaryota; kingdom Metazoa; phylum Chordata; class Actinopteri; order Kurtiformes; family Apogonidae; genus Siphamia; species Siphamia tubifer. The sequence continues at coordinate 16,996,827 of CM035797.1, read as the reverse complement.
AACCACTACCTCCTTTGTCTATTATTGCAACTGAAAAAAAAAATAACCAGAGAAATCAGGGCATTTTCACACTGTGTACCCGAATCGGTACCATACGTGGATATGTTCACACTTTTTGTCCAGATGCTGCGTTCACGTGTATGTACTGGGTCCTGTATGAGTGGGTGTTACAGGGCTGGAACAGAAGGTGGCAGTGTGGAAGGAATTCTGTCACTATCCAACATATGCGAAACTCAGAAGAAGACAAACTTTTATGTATCTGTTAGCCTGTTTGAGGCAAAGAGAAGACTGATTTTCGTTGTCCCTGATATATCACTGAATGGTTTGATTGATAAGGCAAGTCTGAGACAACAGGAGCACCATCTATAATCTTCTGGTGATTAACTCACTTCCATTCTATAATAATAATAATAATAATAATAATGGATAAGATTTACATAGCGCATACTCAAAGCGCACAATGCATCTATTATTCATTCACTCTCACATTCTCACTCTGGTGGTGGTAAACTACATATGTATCCACAGCGGCCCTGGGGCAGACTGACAGAAACATGGCTGCTACTTTGCACCTACGGCCCCTCCCACCACCGCCAAACATTCATACGCCTTCATATCCCAGTGTGAGTAGTAGCACTGGAGCCAATGAAGTGTCTTGCCCAAGGACACAACAGCACATGAGTAGGACAGAGCAGAATTTGAATCGCCAATCCTTTTGGATATTGGACGACCCACTCTCCCTCCTGAGCCACGGTTGCTTCTGAATGGTGATTAGGTCACTTCTGGTATTGGGCAACAGATGGCTTTCACATGGCACTGTACCGTACTGGAGTCCACACAGTCCGTACCCAGGACTACCTTCTCAACTGAACCTGGGTATGGTACATGAGGAAGGAATATTTGCATTCACACTGATAGAATTAAGCAGACTTTGGGGTCCAGTGTAATCTGATACTGACTCCAGTACACTGTAAAAACACACTTAGAAAAGCCGGTCAGTGTGACATTTCAATGTCTAGTGACGGTGTTTGTATACAGCAAGCTGGGCTTCAAGTTCAGGTTATGTTATTAATACCCTGAGGTAAATTTATTTTGCAGTCGTGGTGAAAAAGCATCAATTACACATAAAGGCACATGTGAAGTGAACTAACATGAGCTGTCTATAAAGAATTAAGTTAAAATACCCTTGGTTCCACAAATGACGACATAAAAGAATGAGAAAAATAATTACAGTAAAGCAATAACACTATTCGCTTAAAAAAAACAGGGATAAAGGCAGTATAATAAAGGAGGGCAGTGGATACAGGCTAGAAGTTTTGACAATTCTGTGTCAGATCCATTGTACAATAGATGTACAGAAGCTGGGAGTCGGACGTTCAAAGCATGTTAAGTTTCATTTTCAGTTTGTGCCAGTTCCTCTACTTGTTGCGCAGAGCTGAAAATCCAGGCTCTCATTAGCTCGCTTTTATCCAATTAAACTAATTACCATATTGAATATTCATACAAACTGGCACAATTCAAGCTGAGTCTTCCATTGGGTTTTCTATACCACATTAAAATGGCTGAACCTTGACAACCAAAGCATTTGGTAGAAAGTCCATGGTAGAACTTCAGACATTGCCAGAAAAATAATGAAATACATGTGGAAGGGCACTTTTGATACATAAAAAAACACTCATTTAACTGTTTCAGTTTAAAGTTTTTCTAACATATCAGCAGTCTTAACTTTTATAAGGGATCAGACTATATAAATGTGTTGTAAAAAAAAAAACTTTACTGGTGTTACTTTAAAGGAAGGACTTTTGATTAGTGTTATGCACACTTCAGCATTACACTTGAACTTTGTTGGCCACATGGAGTTGGACTATAACTCACATCTCAGTTTGGCCGTGTACTTTAATGAATGACTTGCTGAACATCATGCATTGTTCTTTTGAGTCTTTCCACTTCCCTCTCATACACGTCGAATTAACGTTTGACTTTGTGTTTTTAGGGAAGTCTGTAAAAGAAACCAGAAAAGTCAGGTTGTGTTTTGTGTTCATGTGGCATTGATTACATATCTTTTTTTTTTGTTGTTGTTACTAATGTGCAAAGTGCTGGAGGGAACATAATGATAAGCCTGAAACTTCCTTTATGTCATAGCTGCTCGTCTTACAAGATCTCAGACATCACAAAACAAACAGAGATGAACATTTCACATAATAACAGAATACAATATGTGCATTTCATGGAGGACGAAGCACCGTATTTAGCAGATTAGTAAACTAAGTGATCGACAAAATAGTACTTCATACTAACTTATTTAAATTGTGGAAGTCTGTATTTGTGCAGGATAAATCAGGAAGTACCTCCTGTTTTTTTGGCTCTGCTGCCCCTGTGAGTGGGTGTAAGTAACGGTGTGTCCTGACCTCAGACTGTAGTACTGCAGAATATTCCAGGTTTGAGAGGGAGCTAACTCCCATATAAATGAACAAATAAGGCAATAGTAAGATTTGTGAATGGACAAGGGAGATTTAAAAAAAACAGCTGTTAATGCTCCTAATGCACAAAAATAAATAAATAAATTATATATATATATATATATATATATATGTGTGTGTGTGTGTGTGTGTGTGCAGCTGTAAATAGTATTTATGTTTGTTTTGGATTTGTCTTTATTTTGATTTTGCTCTTTCTTGCTCTTGTGTGCATTGCTGCAGTAAAACTGGAATTTCCCCCTGTGGGACTAAGAAAGAAATATAGACCAGAGTAGAATAGAATAGAATACCTTTATTGTAATTATACATATTTACAACAAAATTAAGAGATTGTGCATGTAAGAGTGAATGAATAATAAGTGCTTTGACTGGCCAAAAAGTGCTTTAGAAATCCATATAAATAAATTATTATTATTATTATTATTATTAGAGACAACTCTCTTGTGGTGCACAGTGCAAAACAGTTAAAAATAAAACTGTAAATGTACGTACTGTATGTACAGAATAGAAAACATTCAACCAATTGAAAAGAACAGAAGAGATAAAAAAATGGCACTTTGACCCCAGATGAACACTGAGGATATATATATATATATATATATATATATATATATATATATATATGTTAAATATATATCCTGTATCCTATATCTTATCTTACAGATTTAAGATTGTTGAAAGCTAAGTATTTTTTTTCTAGTCACATCCAGTGATGAAAAGGTTTTTTTTTTTTTATGATGTTCTGTCAGTGTACGTTTGTGTTCCTACAGTTTCCTCCTACAGTTCACAGACATTAACAGGGTTGGTGGGTGAACTGACTATAAACAGGTATGAATAATTATTTCACAGATTCCTAACCCATTCAGGGTGTTCCTCCAGTGCATGCAGTGTACACTACACAGCCCATGGGCCTGTTGGAACAGTGACAGATAGATATGAGTAATAGTTTTTGAACTTGCAGCAAAAGGTCTACTGGGAAAAATAATGTTTTGCCTTTGAGGCTTCATCAGGCTTTAAATCTAGTCCTTGTGGGATTAAAGCTGCCCAGCCCAAATGTGTTTATGAGACTGTGGCCCATATAGTACAGCTAACTTGGCTGTAGAAAAACTGTAATAATAAGTATATGAAAACCAGCTCTTTGAAATGTGTTTTTCACTTTATATCTAACGATAGATGAGAAAAATCTAATAATGAAAAGATGATTCAAATAATTAATGCATCTTCCAGCCAAGAGGTAATACTCCTACTTCCCTGCAGTTACACCAATATACGAATCGAAATATACCAGACCTTAATGATAAAAAATATGATGACTAGGTTAAATTAAAATGCCCCATTAAAGCGTCATGCCATTTTTTGTCATCATTTGGCAAACATCTTGTAACAACTTTACAATATACAGTATTAGAAATTGATTGGATGGAGAGGAAACAAGACTTTTGCAAATTTCTGCAGATTTTGGCCAATACAGTAACAGATCATTCCAGAGAGGATGTAAACCAACCCAGCCTGCACATACTCTGAGGAAGAACATAACCCATCAATAATATTTAACATGTTTCTATGGCAGCGGAATGAAAAAGCACAGCATTTTTACCTTCATATATTCAATTCAATTCTTTATTTCGGACACAGGGGCGGTCCATAAAAGAGGAGACAAGAATACACATACACATATACACAGAACAGATAAATTTTCCAATATCACGTAATTGCATACAGACTAAAACGCCAATGCCTCCAGAGTCTTGAGGTGAACCTAACCGTACTCAGGGCAGGATTTACCAGTGCAGAAATAATGCCGTTTGTTGATTTAGACATTGTGCACATATAGCTGTACATGAGGGAAATGAAGCTTTTTAAAATAAATAAATAAATCCTGTTTTCTCCTGAGTGTACATTAAAGTATTTAAAGGTCATATCATATGATGATCCCTTGACGTAAAATCACAATTTTTCGGACCGCTCCTTGAATACATTTAAGGTACAACCAAACTAACCTTTTCCTTTAATCTTCTCTGTGTCTGATAACTTTTGACATGATATGCTGGCTACAAACTCTAGATTTTTTGGCATAATTTTGGATGAAAATTATTACAATATATTATTGCCTGTGGGTAGATGAAGTAACCACATCCACATTTTCTCATACAAACAGCTGTAGTGTTACTATTAATTATGCAGATTGTATATTTGGCATATTTTGCTCTTTTGGAGTTTTATAATGAGCTAGAAAAGCACGCTGAGAGGACAGACCTCCACCAAGGTAGACCCCCCCTAGATCACCACCAAAATCTAATCACTAGATCTCCCCATCATCAACCTACCCTGAAATTTTAATCAAAATCCGTCCATAGGTTTTTTTGGTTATCTTTCTAACGGACAGACAAAGGGAAGTAACAAGTGACATTTTCATACAATCTGTCTGAATTAGAGTCCAGGGTGTACAGTTGTGGAAATAATTATTAGACCATCAAAAGTGATCAAAAACTCCTGTGTGTATCATGTGACTAAAACAGACAGAAAAGAAAAGATGAAATGAATAAAAGCACTGTTTTGTCAGTACGATGCCAGAGTTATTAATGTAAAAACTGAAATTATTTTAGTTATTATCAAGAAAACCATGGAAAATGGTTAAATATCAGCTCTAAAATTAAACTCTTATGAACCATTTTTGTTGTTATCATATCATTATCATATATTATTAGTCCAAATAAATGTACATTTAGTTGTACCAGGCATTAAAATGTACAAATCAAAGAAAAAAATAGTGATTTAGTAACAATTTCTACGACTGTACTTATGTTAATTCTTCATCATCATTCTTTTAACGGCAGCAGAACAACATTTTACACAAACTCTACAGGTTAACGTGAACTGAACTGAACAGACACTTCGCAGCATGTGCTAGTGACAATAAAGCCACAAACCACATGAGTCTTTGTCATAGATTACTGCAATTTTTCCAGTAAAATACTGTGTAATAATGTAAATGGGTCCGCCTGCTAAAAAGGACATTGTATGCTAAATTAGAACCACTCATCATTCAGCTCTACTTAAGACTGAGTCATCATATATTTACTTTGCAATCAGTGTTGAGCTGCATTTTGTAATAATGGTGCATTTTGTAATAAAGCTCCAAAACGTAATAACTTTTTCATTTCATTTTGTAATAAACTTTGTCGCATTATGTAATAAATTATTACATTTTGAGAAGATTATTACAAAATGCACTTCCAACATTTTTATTTTCTTCTAAAGCACAGTTTATTTGTTTGTTTATTGTATTTTACTTTAATTTGTGCATGCTTTTTAGGCTGAATTTGCCAGAAAATCCCCTTGAGGTTTAAGAGGTCTTCTGCTTGTTTACAGAGCTGCTGTGACCAGATAATTTATCCACTAAGATTCATTTTAAACAAATATGAAATTACCTCAAAAGGCCTAAACAAGCAACAATATTTCAATTTCAAAAATATATCCGTAATTTCAAATTGTCCTAATGTCTAATATGTCTAATTACCAGCCAAGACATAAACCATTTGGCATGTTTCCCAAACAGCTCCTTGAGTTTTAATACCACACCAACAAAGCACCTGCTGCTGCAAAATTTAATAAATTATTACATAATGCGGCTTTATAACAAAATGAAATAAAAAATTTTATTACATTTTGGATGTTTATTACAAAATGCAGCTCAACAGTCAGTTAGGTGTGGACAGGTTCCTTACCTTCTCATAACGTGTCTCCATGCAAAGGAAGACAATATAAGCCGTTGCACAGGCCAGACATCCTTCCATGTACGAGTGACCGCTGATTTTTTCAGCCTCCACATAATACGAGTTAAGTGTCTTCACCGTCTGCTCCAGTAAAGTCCGTTCAATCTGCTCACAAACACAAACAAACATCCAGACAAACTGTAAGACCTGTGAAAATGAAAAGTGTCATGACCAAAAGTGTTAGGTTATAAGTATTCAGCTGTAAAACACCAAGCCAAAGCCAGCAGCTGCATTCTGCTCAGAACCTTAGTACTCCTGCTTTGTCAAACAAGTGGAAAACACACATCACTTGCAGAATATAAAGAAACCTGAGGCCAAAATGAAAAATGACTCAACACAAATGGTGGTGATTTGAGCATCTGGCACAAACCATTTACAGTGGATTAATGAAGTTAAAAAAAAAAAAAAAAGACTCCCGTTGTGTTTCTAAGGACGTATTCACATGGTAAAGTCCGGACCAAGGTTCGGACCAGAACCTTTTTTTTGCCTTTTCAACACTGTACTTATAATCCGGACTTTATTTACAGTCTTCATTCACACTGTATTGAATCAAATGGACCAACGGACTTTAGAACGTCATGTCGTCAATGCGTGTACAGCGTGCGTCTCTCTATACTCGACCCTGATTGGTTAGTAGATGAGCGCGCTACAGTTTTGCAGGAAGTGCTCCTAGATAATGGACCCAGTTACTAGTTTCATAATTTTTGGCCTATTTTGAAATGTTGCCAACTGTCGTACCAGTGTTCCCACCAGCGGCTTGTCTCCAATTCAGTCTTTATAGTATCATCCGACCAAATTTCAATGAAATACCTGGTTTCCTCGTCTCCCCATGTATTGCCGCGACTCATGCTTGGACGTTAACTAGATTCTGCGCACGCGACTGTGACATAATTGGTCCGATAGTCCGGACTTTCCTAAACAGACCTTTCACACTGTGCACCAGCGAACCTTGGTCCGGACCGAGACTACCTCCTCAGCTCGGACCAAAGACTTGGTCTTTTGTCTGGACCAAGGTTCGGGGGAGGTTTCACACTTGTCAATAAGGTTCGAACTTTCCTGGAAAGTCCGAAAGTCCGGATTTTCTGAGTGCTATGTGAATAGGCCCTAAGTCTACATGTCAAATGCTAATAGTTTTACAGTCGTGTAGTAGAGAAGCATCACTGACTGATTCTAAAGGAAAGAACTAAAAAGAACAAAAGTATTATGTCCCTGGGTTTCATGATGTAAGAACTGCAGCAAAAATGGGCATAGTTTGCATCGAGAGCATCAAGGATGTCTGGTTTATCATCCTATTTTATGTCTGTAGGTTTGATTTGACTAATTTCAAGGATTAATAATATGATACAATCTCCTCTGAGTGAAATAAAGTCAATATTTGATGTGTTCTGTTCTCAGTTTTCTTCATTTTAACTCACTAATCATCTACTCTATTCTGAAGACGTTAAGTGCTTCTTAAATTCATTTTTTGTCACAATATTTATCCGTATGTGGGCAAAGTCAAGGGAAGTTTACAGCAACTAAATTACTAGAAACTTCAATTTTTCTGTAGGTATTTACTTTTATTTTGTGGAAAATGTTTTTTGAAATGAGAGAAAAAATGTGAGCAGTTTTATAAATGTAAATGTTTAGAAAGTGACAATATTTTCTACTGTCATTCTGAAATAAACTCAGAAATAAACTTCATTTATTCCAAATACATTGGTATGTGACTAATATATTTATATTACATTCTAGCAGCACAGTGTTTAAAATGAATAAATGCATATATCTATGCAAAATATATTTGAATGTAATGCTAATATTATTTGTATGTTATAGATATTGTAACTCTAATCAATTATTAGGTTGTAAACTAGAGGGGTTAAGGTATGCACTGAATACATTTGCAATAAAAATGTCATGAGGACTTCACATTTAAGAACTTTGTAATTGTTGCAAAAACAGTTTTCGTCCATCCGTGGTACAGTAGTTTTTAACATTTTTCATTTTGAAAATATTTGAAACAAAATGTTGCCCTTGGACTATGTTTAAGATGACATATAGACCTTTACTATTATGTGGATTTTATTTTTTTCTTTTTCTTCTTTCTTCTTCCACAGATAGGGTGTCAACATTGTTTGAGATCAATGCATTTTTTAGTCTTGCAGCCAAATATTTTAATATTTAGTGCATGTGTGTTACCATCACCGGTCCTCCCTGAAAGCTGAGCAAACATACTTTATTAGAACTCTCTATTATAAGCCAGGGAGGGCAGTGCTACACCTCAGTGATGTGTGGGGGAAACAAAGACTGGACAGGACAGACAGGACGAACAGGGAAAGAAGTTAATAGGCAGTAGGGCTGTTGGAACGAATTTCACTAGTCGAATATAATTCGAATATTAAAAAAAACAATAGAATTGGAACGCAGGAATTACTAGTCGAATGTTTTTTTTTTCCCTCAAGACAACGTAATGTCATCATTTTTGCCGTTCTTCTATTCGTTTTTGTCACATGAGTCTGAGTCTGACTGAATCCAAATCTCACGTTGAGTTATCGAGTTACTTCAATGCTTGAACGTTATCATAGCGTTGCCTAGGCAACAGTTATCAGAGTGGAGAAAAGTGGAGAGGCTGGGCGAGGCATCCAGGGGGCAGGCCAGAGGGCCACAGAGGATGGCTACTCTGTAGCCTGCCCTGGCCCAAGTTCCCCGAGCCTTCCCAGACCTACTCCTAAGGTGAGAATGTGTGTGGTGCATTAAAAAGAAATTAGAGAGCAGGGGAGGCAAGCGGGGGGGTGATGGGGAAGAGACAAGGCCGTAGAGCCCTGCCATCTTCCCCACCACCGAGCCCATCCCTCCCGCCCCCACCTGCTCTCGAGGCCCTAACTGTTGTGTCCCTATATGTGCCTAAGGGTAGCTATATACAGTGAGGTGTGAAGTGCGCAGTAAGAGGCAGTCTGGTGTGGGTCCGGCCCATTAGGACAGAGCAGCGGGGGAGACAGGTAGTGAGACCGCCGGTACTGATGCAGAGGGCCCCCAGAGCCCCGAGGCCAGAGGCCAAGGTGGTCCCACCCGAACCCGACCGGCCCAGCCAGCACTAAAACTCCCAGGAGTCGCAGCGCTAGACCAGCGCCCCGGCAGACACCGCAGTCCCACCATGGGCCAGCCGCATGCAGGACCCTGCCCCGGAGGGAGGGCCAGGCCGCTATTATGTTTAATATTTGTCTGAAACTTGTCTGATTTAAAAGCAGAGGTGAGATGTAACTAAGTACTGTATATGTACTTCATTACTGTACTTAGGTAGATTTTCTAGGTATCTGTACTTTACTTGATGATTTATTTTTCTGGCTACTTTTTATTCCCTACATTTTTGCATAAATATCTGTACTTTATACTCCTTATATTCTCAGAATAGACTTGTTATTTTTTTCAAACTAAACAGATGTGACATAAGTATAATAAGTGGCTTCAGGTGCGAAATCAGTGGAGGAGAGAAATTGACTTCATATATTAAATTATGATGTTTATCTTAATATTGTGACTTTTTATGCCATGATTTTGACTTTTTATCAAACAATTGTGACTTTTTTTCCTCATAATTATAGATTTTGAATATATTTATCACATTTTTTTAATCTCATAATCTTTTTTTTTTATTATCTCATTTGTTACTTCTTTTTTCCGCCCATTTTCCCTAAATATTCTGTCCATACCCACTGTGACATAATCAAACACATTATCTACGTATAAGTACTTGTTTATTTTTGGATACTTTTGAAAGTATCTTGATTTTTTTCCTCTTCCATCTATGGCAAAAAAAATGCTATTTTACTTTTTAACTTTTGTACTTTATTACAATTGAGAAGTTGTACTTTTACTTCAGTAAAGAACTTGTATTTATACTTTTACCAGAGTATTTTTTCACAGAAGTAGCTGTACTTCTACTTAAGTACTTTTATGTGAGTCCAAAACTTATGAGTCTGTCTGTCTGTCCGTCATGCCCTTGACCTCACCCATGTGTATGTGTTCGTGCTCACCCTGTTGTCAAGTTCTGAGGGGAACTTAGTCTGGAAGCGGCAGACGGTTCCTTCGCTGTAGTCTCTCTGGATGAAAACCTTCGTGACCAGTGATGCACTGTGTCTGAGCTCCTGAAGGTTATGAAACTGCACAAGAACAGAAACACACAGAGGGAAAACTCATCAATCTGCAGTCCAAACACATTCACAGAGGTAAAGTTCACCTTAAGGGAATATACAGCAGTAGGTTGTTACTTTTTCTTCAATCATTTTTATTTATAGAATGACCAATTTCAATCAGATTCCTGCATAAAAGGGTAAAACCTCATGTGGAGTTGACTTGCTTTTCAGTTGCTACAGTTACATAATATTTTTTTAATTTCAAATTATTTATTCAGAATAAAATAACTCGGAATTAAAGTGATTTATTTTGTGTTAACGTGGAAATGTTAATTCCGAATAAAGGTTTACATGGGAAACGGGAATATTCTGCTCTGGTTAATTGGACTTTAAGAGCTGGAGGTACAGAGGCTTCTGATTGGACAGAACGGTTAACGTCTGGATGTCTACTGGAAGACAATGATCACATCCACTTCCTGTTTTGCGTTCGTTTCAACTAGTAAAATATAAGGCCATATACTACATGCGATTTTTGCATTTATTTTTGTGGTAATTATGAAGCAGCAGCTCAACTGAATCAACAAACTAATGCCGGCCGAGCAGCACGAAATATGTGGATCATCACAACGAAAACGGGAGCATGTGCAGAACGACAGTAATGATGTTAAAACAGAATTAACTGTTTACATGGTAGAGGGATTATCAAATTCAGAATTAAGATCAGAATAAACCAGTGACCTTATGTGGAATTAAGTTTAATTCAGAATTATCATTTTCAACTGGAATTACATGGTTACATTTACATCTTAAAGCAGAATGAACTTTTATTCAGAATTAAATAGGAAGTAAAAACTCCCATGTAAAGAGGGTAATTATGAGTCCAAATCTCATTTCAAAATGTGTTATATTAGGAGAAAAAAGGAAGATAAAAACATCCTGTCTCACTTAAAAAAGGTGTAACAGACACATTGAGGATGTTTCCATATTTATACATGAAAACCACAAGCACGTTCACTTGTATCATTTGGCCAATTGAAGTAATAGACTCCTCTTTACAGTACTTTAGTGCTGAGTGAGTGCTATGTTTTACACCCAAACAGTCGTTCCCTTGAGGAGCATACAACAGTGAACAAGTGGGCTAGTGAAAACGTGTCCCCTGCTGATCTAAATTACTTCTCTCTAGAGGATGGTAATTAGAGATAGAGTAGGAGTGAAGACAGAGGAAGAGGAGAGAGAGTGATGTATAACAGGAATGAAAGAGAGAGAGAGAAATAAACAGGTTGTTTTAGGATTTTAGGGGCTCAACATTTTACCACAAAACTATGTTCTTGTCTTATATTGATGCCAGTTAGATTCAGGTGAAATAATCAGTATCTGCAGGTAGAGGCTCACTTTGTTCAAGAAAAAGCAAGAAAATCAAACAAGAACGCAGGAGTGACAGATTTAATAAGTAAGCAATCATCAGTCTATGACTCATCAGACTGAAGTGTTGTAGAGTCTGATGCCATTAGACATAAAAGGTCTTCTACATATACCTCTCAACCGTCCATCTATCACAGCATGTGTAATTATGCATCACAATGCAGTCGCTGCCTGCGACTCCAGGGTAAAAAAATAACCACCTTCACAGAAAAGAAAACCCACAGTATTTAAGACAGCATTTGAATATAAAGGTGTATTACAATTAGCAAAAGTTGCTTTTATATCATGTAAATATTCTAAGCAGAATCAGAATAATACATGAGAATACAGTACAGGTGTCTATAAATGTATAACAGATATATTGTTTGACATATAGAGATAATGTATAGATATTAAGCCATAAAAACCCAGTGTAACCTTTGTGCCAGTTCCAAAATGAATATTTCTTATTTTAGTCTTTCTTAAAGGTGTCATTCTATGGTTATTTTATTAATATTACTGTGTTCTCCATTGTTATTAAATACGTTGTGTGTGGGTTCTATTTAAAAAAAACGTCCAGATTGTTTTGTTTCCAGCTATTTTTTCACAGTAGAAAAATGACTTGAGGTTGAACAACAGTTTACTGGTACTTCCTCATACATGTCCATGACGTGGTGATGAGGTGTCTCTGATTGGCTCAGACTATGTGAAGGAACACCCCCCCCTCTCTCTCTCTCTCTCACTCTCTACTGTATGTGTTTACCTTTACCAGAGTAACATCTAGCTAGGTTTCATGCCGTTGCTTGTTCTGAAAGAGTGCAGGGGGAAAAAACTGCTTTATTTCCACAGAGACATGAACCAGTCTTCTCTTGTAGATGCTAATGGTACTTCAGATTCACTACAATGGGGGACGGGCTTAAACCCACGTGGGTGACACTAAAGATGGACCAGCTTTTTCAGAGTCCCTTGTTCCTCTTGTTTTCTGTGAATGCGGTATGCAGCCAGTGGAGGTGACAAACCATGTGTTGGTAAGTTGGGGTGACCCATCAGATTCCAAAAGGAGCGTGGAAAAGTGGTTTTCAGCAGAATGACACCTTTAAGTGATGTATCACCTTATTATAACATTACGCTCTGTATTTCCGCTTTTTGTGATAGTCCTGTATTTGACTGATCATGTTCATGAAATCTCAGATCTACTCTGGTCAGATTCTTATGTCAAAACAGGAAAAAAATGAAGAAAAAGTAACGGTTTTCAACAAAATCTCCCATTAACTATCCACTGCCATTGATCCAACCGCATGGCTTTTACAGGTGAATCAATGTTGGAGAAGATGACAGTGTTTCCACGGTAACTATGGAAGCTCTGAACGTCCAATTGGGTCATATTGGATGACCATGAAAAGATGAAAAAGTGCATTTTACACCAATTATTTACATATATTCATAGAATCAATGGCCCAACAGGTATTTAACAGTTTAGATCAGTAGACTGTGTTCTTTTTTTTTCTCTTTATGGAATAAACCAGTATTCTAATGATAGAAATGTTAGATCTCTATCAGTGGACATATTTCTATCATTACACTGTACATAGCATCACACAGTCCAAGTCTACTTGTATAGTTGCAAAAAAAAAAAAAATGCAGTATATGAAAGAAAATATTTTCCTTCAGATATCCTTGCCAAATTTCAGCTGCTTACAGTACTGGTGTTGTTATGGCTGAAAGAAAGCCAACATTCTGTTTATGAGGTTACTTGCATGTACAAGCTCCTGAGAGTAGTGTTCATATAAGCACACACAGTACAGTGCCAGTGTTTCATCTCTATATAGGGTATATCATTCACAACTCAGAATAGCATCCAAGCTGCTATTTTTGTCTGTTAACAGCCAAAATCATCCCACAGCTACTAGACTTCTCTGTGTGCCTCAGCTTTTAATATTCTCCTGTTTGCCTTCTCTGTCTCTCAAACACTACCCCCCCTTCTTCTCCCTCTCCAAGCTATCTCCGGGCCATCAACAAGCCACTCTATTAATAGAAGCAATTATCAGGACACTATTGAACATCATTTATCTAAGTAAGAATCATTTGGCCCAATGTCAGGTGCATTACCTTAGCAGAGGTCCTTTGTTACTTTATCAGGGCTGTGGATGGCAACAGCCTGCAGACCAAAGGGAATAGCAGAGCTGATGTTTCAGCTGATGGCCACTGGCAGCCGTCCACAGGCATGTGACTGAACCTCGTCGGTCTGTTTTCCCCTGAAACATGCGCTGTATTCAGGCCAATGGGATATCTCGGTGTGTTTTGGCTTGGCGTTGACCCGCTGCCCTCCGTCTTACCTCTTAGTTTGCAGCCAAGAAAAAGGAGCAGGAGTCGTATCTGTTTAAGGCCAATCAATGGGTCGATCCGTTTCTCCAAGTCAGACTCTTAAGGGAGGTATCACTTCCACTATGATTGATTTCAATAAAGTTTGACAGGTCAAGGAAAGGATGTTAACGCAGTACAAATACTGGCACATTTAAAGGAGCTGTTTGCAGGATTTCTCCTTTGAAATGTTAACATATGACCTAAAAGTATCAATAGCATGTTCAGGATGAAGAGTTCTGACATTGATGCTGATGTTTTGAAGTGAATAGAGGTATTTCCACCAAAAGACCATTAGATTTATGTGACCACTAGAGGGAGTAGTGAATTACTCTGCTGGTCTTCCATGGTGACGAACACTGGACCTTTGACCAAAGTGTCAGGAAATAACACCATGAGAAAGTGACAATTGTTTTTAACACTTGAAAAGAATGGAGTTTACTGCTGAAATCAAAGCTTTTCTTCGACAGAACATGAGTTTGTTTATAAATCATGAAGATTTAAAGTTATTATTTTATTGTCATGTTATTTTCTTTGCTACTCTGCGATGTATTGATCCGTGGCTCAGACTAAACTGTGACAAGTCTGACCTTGTTTAACCGACCTGACAGCACAAACCTTACAGAAAAGTGATTTGTGGTTTTACTATGACTATTTTCTCTCTAAAATCAGAGCTACAAGCTAACAGAACTATAGTCAAAAACAACGGTTATGCAAACAAGTACTAATTCCTGTTCTTGTTTGTCTGGAACGTCTAAAAGCACTGATTTTGTCAATAGATATTGATGTAAAAATGTGAATGATTTTGGATATTATCAAGAAAACTATGAAAGATGAATAGATATAAGCTCTTAAATTAAACTGTTAGGAGTTATTTTTGTAGTTATCCTTATATTTGTCCAAACAAATGTGCCAGGTATTAAAATGAACAAGAAATGGAAGAAAACAAAGGGTGGTCAAGTACTTTTTTCCATGTCTGTATAATATAAACCATCAGTTGATACGTCACATAATAACCAGCTATGAGTTTTTGTTTGAAGAAAAGAAAACTTGATGTTGCCACAATACATATATGTGTAAAAAATAAGCTTTACACTATTTAGTGAGTGATTCAACCTGTGGATACATAGTGTTGGTTCCTTGGTAGCTTTGGTAGTACTAAGGGCCTGTCCCAAAGTCCCCATTTGTCACAAAATTCATCCCTCCCCCTACATTTGGAGTCATATATTGGAGGGTAGGATGTCCCATTTCTCTTTAGTATTAATGGGGAGCAGACATTCTGCCCATCATCTATCCCTTCGAACAGCTTGGATGCAGACTTGCAGTGATTGCAAGTCCGCAGTGAAGTGAGTGTTTGGAATATCAATAATACATAGAACCCATTGAACAACAGGGTCAAATTCTGACACTAAACAAACTGAGGCTGTGTTGGAAACCACATTTTAACCTACTACTCTTACTAACTTTTTGAATATGCAGTGTTTTATACTAGATTCGGCAGAAATGTTGTGTATGCATCATGAGCTTCCTACTAATACCGACATTGCCCAAGATCCGTCCGATCGTCACTCTGACATCTGATCGTCACATGACCATCCAAATTCCGTAAGCAGGACAGGATCAGTGTAAACGGTGGTGTCAAGTTAGTCGATTAGTTAGTAGATTAATTTCTTGTTTAGAAAAGTAGAAGCTCAGATTTGTCGTTTTTCGTATGAGAAAGGGAAGGGGTGCTTTATATTCTGGAAATAACCGTAGCTCACGATGGCTAGCTTTCACCAAATTCCTCTGAATAAAATTGTAAATAGATGGTATTTAGACAAATGAACACCACATTCAGCATCTAAAGAGGTACTTTCTCACCTGATTAAAAAAAAAAAAATCAATAAAGTGATGTATTTAAAGAGTTTAGAGCTCAAGTGAAATCAGCCTCACCCTGTTGATTTTTGCTCAGATAGGAGTACAATACACCGTGGGTTATCATGTAGTACGCTCCAGTTTAAAGGTGCCATCCCGCTGAAAACCACTTTTCCACGCTCCTTTTGGAATCTGATGGGTCACCCCGTCTTACCAACACATGCTGCCTTTGACAGTGGTTCATCACCTCCACTGGCTGCATACTGCATTCACAGAAAACAACAAGAGGAACGAGGGACCCAGAAAAAGCCGGTCCATCTGACCTCAAACGGACTTTACCGTCACCCACGTGGGGTTATGCCCGTCCTCCATCACAGCGAATGTATAGTAGCATTAGCATTAGCATCTACAAGAGAAGACGGCACCACTGTAGCTGCTGCACAACCTTGAAAAAAAAATGGTGGATCAAACTGGTTCATGTGCTCTCTGTGGAAATAAAGCCTGTTTTATTCCCTGAACATTTTCAGAACAAGCAATGTCACGAAACCTAGATGGGTGGTACCTTGGTAATGGTAAACACACACAGGAAGAGGGGAGGGGGGAGTGTTCCTTCACACATTCTGAGCCAATCAGAGACGCCTCATCACAGCGTCATGGACATGTATGAGGAAGTACCGGTAAACTCTGTTGTTTGACCTCAAGTCATGTTTCTACTGTGAAAAAAACAGCTGGAAACAAAACAATCTGGACGTTTTTTTAAATGGAACCAACACACAATGTATTCAATAACAATGGAGAACACAGTAATATTAATGAAATAACAATGGAGAACACAGTAATATTAATGAAATAACAATGGAGAACACAGTAATATTAATGAAATAACAATGGAGAACACAGTAATATTAATGAAATAACAATGGAGAACACAGTAATATTAATGAAATAACAATGAATAACACTTTACATACTGTTAGCTGTGTAGGCAGTACAGAATATGAATAGTATGGAAGTATGTCGTATGCAGTTCCGAACACAGCCTGAGACTTTGCTCCATCCTTTAAAACTTTGCCTGATGGGAAGCTATTTATTGTTCTTTACATATTCAACCACCATAATTTATGTGCTTTACTACAACATCAGTTTATCCCGTCTTCAGCGACGCCTCTACCCAAATAAAAACCTGAGGAGGAAGTTGGGAAAAGTAACTTACACACCTTAGAAAAACTACTGACAAAGTGGTCTGACTGTGTGGCTGCGTTTCTATAAGAGAAAACTTCATAAAACATTTTTTTTTTTGGTCATGCGGTCCACTGCCATGAGAGTCGCAAAGATAAATGTTTTCTATTGGGAGAGTGCTGATGTTTACTTTTCTGTGTGGGAGATCAGGGTTCAATCTAGACTCTTCCTGTAACTAAATATAAAATGCAGGCAGACAGCAGCGTTAGAGTGTCATAATAATCACACTGGAGTTTATTAAGAAACCGTGCATCGTGTTGCCCTGCCTGACATCGTCTTCCACCCACACCTCATTTAATTTTAGTTAAGGGTGCATATTTTTAACAATCTCACTGAACTCTGAAATTAAATGAAGAGAGAATAACTCACCAATTAGGGAACTTATCAAAACAATTTAGATTTAACAAAGAAGACATAAATAAGCAATTAAAATTTGTACAAAGAGACCCTTTGCCTCATACAGTATAAATACACTCAAACTTTTCTTGTTATATAATGAGGGGGGGAGTATATGTATAAATGTAACGTGCACATCATTAAAGTTTGATCACATTTCATAGTAGATAGAAGCACTAGAGACACCAAACTACATCATCCACATTCATGTCTAAGACCAAAGAGGCTTTTTACTCAAAATAACAAGACCCCTAAGTTCAATCAGAGACATATTCTAACCCCACATCACTGCACTTCTTTTAACTACAGGCAGCCCATTAGTGACACTCATTACTTTTAATGGGCAAACTTTAGTTTATATAACCTGTGGCCACTAAAAAAAAAAATACAAATAGTTTATCTGGGGTCCTGGTGGATATTTAAATCAGATGTGAAGAAATGCTTTCAAAATATTCCTGAGCTGTTGCATTCAGAGGTGATGAGGTCACACTGGCATTGACCTTTGAACTTCAACCACCAAACTCCTTTCAACTATCCTTAATTATTATCTTATTTCCAAGAGTGTTTTTGCTAAATATTCTGATATCATACAGTTTTTTTCCCCTTAAATTTCTAGGTCATTTTAATGCCTGGTGCACTAAAGGTACATTAGTTTGGACAAACATAATGATAGCAACAAAAATAGCTCAAAAGACTTTAATTTTAGAGCTGATATCTATCTTGTTTCCATAGTTTTCTTGATAATAACCAAAATCACTTCAGTTATTACATCAATATCTTTGTTATTGTACAGACAAAATACAGTGCTTTTATTCATTCCATGATTTCTTTTCTCTCTGTTTTAGTCCCATGATACACACAGGAGTTAGCGCTTCATTGCATAACCACTGCTTTTGATTACTTTTGATGGTCTTATATTTTTTTCCTGCCATTGTAGTCCTGAAATATTGGATTTTACATGTAACAAGAAATGAAAAACAAACAAACACAGAAATGCCTCCAACAAATATACAAATTACAGCCTTTTATCACCATTTTTCTGTCATATTTCTTTACAGTAATTCTCAGTATAATGCCCTCCCCCTACTTATATCCTCCAGCTTGTATATGTGGGTCTGTGTGACTCTTATTGCCATGACATGTTTCCTTGTTTAGTCACTTCAACTCAAGAAACACATAGTGACACTATGGGTGAGTGCTGCCAGTGGGCACAAATGGCAAAGGCCACACACATTAAATGTACAGCGAGCACAATAATGCACTCAGAGTTAGATTTATTATTCTTGTCTGATCGCTCTTTCAGCATTTTTCATACTGTCCACTCTCGCTCTCTCTCTTTTTCTCCTTTTCTCTCTCTTCATTGCTTCATAATACAACTGCTTTACTGCCATTAGGGGTGTGCTTTTTCATATTTACTGCCAAGCCAGCCAACTTAGAGGTCTATAAATCATAAAGTTTAGACAGTGTTGACAAACCAGTCAGATTTCCATGACATCTAGGTGGAGGATCAGTAACTGTGGGACCAAAGCTGGAAAAGGAAATCTTTCTGGGAAATAAGAAAAAAAAAAAAAAAAGGTGGAATGATGTCTCAGTAGAGAAGCAAGCCTGTTCCAGCCTCACAGATGATTACCCTGCTTCAACGTATTATTCCTCCACAGTGTAATAGTCCAGCCAGGGCTATAGCCTGCAGACTGAGAGCAGAATTTGGCAGTAGTGGACTTAATGAATCCAGAGACTATCCATGCAGCACAGTGTGCAGTACAAGCCCATTGTAACTCACTCACTTAGCTTCATCATGCTGACTGGGCATACAGTGAATGCCATGGAATAAGTACTAATATTATATGAAGAGACGGGGAAAGAAGGAAAGCAAGAGAGAGATGGATGATGTCTTGGATAGGAAGTAAACTGTGCTGCGTAGCTCAGACTCAACCGCTGATCATTACAAACTGCAGCAGCCTGTTCACATTAAATATGCCATGGATAATTGATGGACCTTGGACATGAAATATGTCCTTCCTCTACATGCTGTGTTTATGTGCGTGCATCTGTTTTTATGTGTATGTGTGCGGTTGATGGGTTTGGGCAACTAAACTGGCAAACCACCCAGGAAATCAAACACATGATGCCAATGTCTTGCGGGCTCAGACGAAGAAAAAAACCTCCTCGTGAATTAAAACAGTTTATTGAACCTTTACCTGCAGTAACATCGTGCAACAATAAAACCTTGTACTGTATTTTGTGGACTATAAGCCACAGTTTTTTTTCTCCATAATTTGCCTGGAGGTGAGACTTGTGTGGTATTCATATGCTCTGGGAAGTATGGTAAATACCAAACACTGACATGAGAAGCACACATGAACATCCCCCTCCCCTTGTGGTATTTTCCACTGGACAACTTGTAGAAAATTCTGATCCACGAGTTCATCAGATCAGATTACCTTCAAACTTTTCAACAGGCAGCAAGTGGTACAAGACACTTGAGTGGTAAGCGGTGTACCCTAGTAAAGTGTTTTCTTTACTACTTGTTAGTGCCCTGCACGGGCCTATTATCTGGGCCCGAGCCCGGCCCTGGCCCGAGGGGGTGGAGCCCCAGCCCGGCCCGGTCCGACAGGTTTTCAGAATTCTCAGGCCCGAACCCGGCCCGGCCCGACTGTTTGTTTTAACCTCCCATAAGAATGTTTTAGCGTGATAGAACGCTATATTCATTGAGTGCATTCGTAAATTAAATCTGCCGCTCTGAAAATGGGATAACGCTCTGCAGTTAGAAAAAAACAGCATTCTATTTTTTCTGTGAATAAGCGAACGGTTTCTGACAGATCAATGTGGACATAAAGGAGCAGGTTAAAATAGGGGCTCATGTTTCGATCAGCAGCTTGAGAACTCGGTCTGTGACCGCTGCTGGATCCGCCACATACCCGTTCAAAATGTCTGGAGATGATGAACCTGAACAGCTTTACATACAACACACTGAACAAACCCGTTTGGCTCATCTTGAAGGGTTGTAATAAGTTGAAACTTAGTCCAGAACGGAGATTTTCCCTTAGTGTTGTTCACTCTCTTCAATTCACCATTTTCAATCTTTGTCTTTACGTCGTTCTCCATGTTTGTGGTGGGAGTCGGGAAGTCGCGCGAATCGGAGGTTTTTTTTTAAAATAATTTAATTGAAAAATAAAAGTGAGCCCGGCTCGTGTCCGAGGTAATTATACGGTCGTCGGCCCGAAGCCCGGACCTCGGGCCAGTGCAGGACTCTACTAATTGTCATGGTCAGGAAATATTTAGTATTATTCACCTTTAGACTTTTGATAAGTCATTTTCTGATGAACAATGCAGTCAATAATTGTTTTCACCAAATAACAGGCCTGACGCTGCTCCCTCATCTTTAATTTGACCACAACAACAAAAGCTTGTGAACACCACACACTGTTCTACTTCCCAACTGGAAAATATCTTCCTCCCAGAGCACATGAATGACACATTATATATGAATTTATTAACAGATTATTATATAATTTAGCATGTTATTTTCACACTGACAACTGCAGGAGGGCACTGTTGTGTATGAGCATGTTCTTTATGCTATAGTTATCTGAATAACTGCTAATATGTTACATCAGTGGTTCCCAATCTGGTCCTCAAGTACTACTATCCTGCATGTTTTAGATGTATCCTTCTACCAACACACCTGATTCAAATGATCAGCCTGTTGTCAAGCTCTGCAGGAGTGTTGGAAGAGGGAAACATCTAAAATAGGCAGGATAGTAGTACTTGAGGACCAGGGTTGGGGACCATTGTGTTACATTAAAGCTGTCATTCATTAATATTACTGTGTTCTCCATTGTTATTGAATACATTGTGTGTTGGTTCTATTTAAAAAACGTCCAGATTGTTTTGTTTCCAGCTGTTTTTACACGATAGAAAAATGACCTGAGGTCGAACAACAGAGTTTACCGGTACTTCCTCATACATGTCCATGATGCAGTGAAGAGGCGTCTCTGATTGGCTCAGAATGCGTGAAGGAACACTCCCCCTTCCCTTCCGACTCTCTACTGTATGTGTTTACCTTTACCAGAGTAACATCGAGCTAGGTTTTGTGCCGTCGCTTGTTCTGAAAACATGCAGGAAAAAAACGAGGCTTTATTTCCACAGAGAGCACATGAACCAGTTTGATCCACCATTTTTTCAAGTTGGTACAGCAGCTACTGTGGCGCCATCTTCTCTTATATATATATATATCTTCAAATGCTAATGCTACTTCAGATTCGGACAGGTTTAACCCCACGTGGGTGACGCTAAAATCCATCTTATCTCACATGGACTGGCTTTTTCTGGGTCCCTCGTTCCTCTTGTTGTTTTGACAAACCACTGTGAAAGGCAGCATGTATTGGTAAGTCGGGGTGACCCATCAGATTCCAAAAGGAGCGTGGAAAAGTGGTTTTCAGTAGAATGACACCATTAAGATATCAGGCATATTAGCTGAATGTATTACATTAGCATACTGTACACCTATTCAGCCTGTTCTCTATTCTGTTTTTATTTTAAATTTGCTGTTCAAGATGAAATGTCTGTTCTTGGTCTTGGATTTTATCAAATAACCCCCCCCCCCCTAAATTTTTTTTACTTATACTCCTGTGCGACTTATAGTCATACAGTATAATCTGGGATCAAATCCATATGAGGCAGATACACGTATGTTTTAGCTCCTCCTCTCAGGTACCTGAGGTGCTAAACCACCAGGTCAGGAACAGCTTCTTTCCTGAAACAGTCAGACTGATCAACTCTAGCTATGCTCTATATCACCTCCACTGAACCTGCACCGCAATACCACTTCACTGTGCTCTTGTACAGTTTTATTTAATTTTATTTATTACTTTTTTGTATATACCGTGTTTATATTTTTAAACTTTGTCCATAATTATTCATGGCTCGATCCCAGACCAGAGCACAATTTCCAGTGACCTGGTATAATAATAAAAACCCTTGAATCCTTGTAAATATACTGAGTGTAGAAGGACAAAATATAACAGATGAAAACTTGCACTTAAGTAAAAGCAGTCTCTTCTGGTCAGGTCATTAATATGATAACGAAGGCAGCTCCGTCTTCAGCATTATGGTGATATCATCAAGGACACAAGTGGGGGAGAGGAAGAAGAAGCACTGGCGGCCTTAGTGCTACCAGGCATTACCGAGGCTAAAAATACACCTGCATGGACTGTTGATAGCATGTGTAGTAACCAGATGTGAACTCACTGTAACATATTCTGTGCATCTGTACTGGGCTGTCAGTCATATCAGCTGTTAAAGAGATGAATAGAAGCTGACACCAGAGAACTCAGCAGGGAGAGCTGGTTCATTATGCCACTCAATTCAGACGCAGGGACAAAGACTGGGATTTTAATGAAGCTTTGTCATTTCCATTTGACGATGACAGAGGGAAAGACAGACTGTCCCTGTCCATGGTGCTGACTGCTCCATCACCAACACCAACACTTTGACCAGTCTACTCCACATGTTCTAGACCTGCTGCAGGACATCTACAGTTATATTACTTCATTTTCTTACACACATAATGACTTTTTTTTTTTTTTTTTTTAAACCTGGTTGCTATTGGAGTTTTTGAAAAACTCATTAGAAATAAACAAAACAGATTAGGATGTATGGATATATTGGCTGTATGGTGATAACATGAATCTACTTTCTGATAGTAGATAATAAGGTCGGATTTTTTTTAATATTTATTTATTTATTCTTTTTATTGATTCGGTTAAATTAAAACAATAATAATAATAATAATCACAACACGATCTGCCAAGATACCGGAGCCACAACAAGAAACACACTCAGTTAACAGCACTGCATCTCACACACATACACATGTACACACACACACACATGCACACATTCAGACACCTGGAGTCTTTTATCCACAAACCACTAAAAGAAAAAAGAAAAACAGATGTATTTCTTACCTCTGTCGCCATATTGCAGAGAAACGGTGCAGGATGTGTCCCGCTCTGACAACGACAGCCCACCGTTTGCTCGTGCGGCGTGGGACACCGCGACTCTCGAGCTTGGCAGGAAGATCGGTGGCACGAGCACGTGGCGCGCGAGAGTGCGTGCGTGCCTGTGTGAGTTTTTTTTGCGCGCGCCTCTTAAACGTTATCGCGGAGCGTTGGGGAATATTATGCAAATGACACGGAATTCTAATAATGCATAAGAAGAGAATAATTTTCTCTCTGTTTCAGTTTTGAAGGTCAAAGCTTTGATTTTAAAGTCTTATTTGGGTCAGTGTTTCTTTTATTGCCCCTATATGTGTTTTAGCTTATTAATAATTTCACTGAAAAAAATCAATAATTGAAATAAAGTGACATAGTGGGATGTTTCCATTTGTGACCAAACTAATGCAAGCAACAAAAACAACAAGGGAAGAGTTTTACTCCAGGGAAATTGTAAAAAAAAAATACAAAAAAATACAACCTTTTTTGAAGTAAGCAATTTAAGGATATGATTATAAACAGATACAACTGCAGCCAATATCCATCATGATGAAACTCCTTAAGAAAACTGACTTTTGTATTCAATTGACTTAATGATCTCATGGAACAATGACTAAAACCAGAATTTATGAGTTTTATCCAATGTTGCCCATGAAGTGACGTTGGAATAAAACATTTTGAACTCCTCTCATGAAAGGATATGATTTATTTTTTTAAATTATAAAGTGTAGGTTAAACTCAGTATGTAATCATTGCACATGGTCAAAGGTGATTATTGATGTGTACATAAAAATAAAAAGAGGAACACACTTATTTTAAGTATATGGTATTTAACTCTTTGATGCATATACTCCAGTGGACAGTTATTACAAAGAGGTTCTTTTGTATATTCATGGGTTCTGTGGGTTATGTATCATCCAATACACTGATGTTCATTACTATTATTGTAACTTTGCTGTTCTTTATGAACAAAATAATATATATTTTTTTAGTTTTTGCATATTATCTCCATGAAGTAATAACTAGTATTAAAGTTTGTTTAAATGTGAGAAATAAGCTGAATAAATTTTTTTCCCATACATTTTTATTTTTATTTTCACACAGTCTATCACATTATAATGATGAGTTTTAAATACATGTTTCTTTTCTTCATAAATTAAACGTCGACATTTTTATAATTCAAGGAAAAATAGGTTCATATTAAAAAATTAAATCACATTGTGTTTTTCATGCTTAACCCTTTAAAATTCCACTCAATTTCACCTAAATTTCAAAATAAAGTAAACTGAATGTTGTTCTTGAACCATTTTCATAACATGCAGTTGGTGTTTGATTATATTATAAATGACAATTTTAAGATGAAAACTGGGTTATTAGAGGCAGGTACTGTTAAATGATGCAATAGATAAAACATTTGTCGATATTTATTAATGTTTTTGGACCACATTTGAATTTTTTTTGTTTGTTTTGGATGTTTTTGTTGGACTATGACTATATTTGTTGGAATATGGTTCCTCTGTGGATAATTATGAGACATAAAGATTCAGATCTGCTGTTTGTCATTTGTATTCTGAACAATGCTGTGGTTATTATATCTGACAGTGGTTTATTTCTTCTGATGTGTGAGAATCTCTGTTGTCAAACTACATTAGGTCATGTGACATTTGGGACAGGTTTGGGTGCTTTGATTAACATTTTTGAGCAACTACTTCTGGCTTATATGTGGAAGTTTAAAAGGCTAAAGAAGAATAAAAACTCTCAGGAAAGAAATATCCACTCAAGTTCTCATAATTAATGCACCGAAGGGTTAAAGTTTTCTTTTGTTTTTTTTTTATACAGTAGAGTCCATGTACGTGATCCACTATAGTATGAATTTAGTGCAGCCTACAGTGCTGTCCTAAAAAAAGACAGGTTGGCTCTGGTGCAAAGTGGTCATCCTGTGGTGACTCATATCCCATATGTTATTGTATTATTAGGAGGGGTTTGCATTAAACATTAATCAGAGCCCACTTGGATGCACTATCCTGCCATTTTCCTTTCAAGGAGAGTAAATTCTTCCAGTTCACGAACAGATCAAGGACCAAGTCAGTGTTAAATTTTTTACAAGGTTGTTTTAAAATTCAGAAATATAACCAAAAAAAACCCCCCAAAAAAACACGTAGCTGCCAGATAAAAGCTTCTAAGTCTGTGCTCCTGACACTCCCAAGGACAGCAAGATGTTTTTGATTAGATACAAAAGGATCGAAACATAGCGAGTGATGATGCTATTTCTGGGTGACACTTTTACTTCCTTTTACAGACTTGACAACATGAGTCATGACATAGCACTGAAATTAGTTGCTTTTCTATCACTACAATACACATTCCCTGAGGTATGCTCACATCACACTGCTGGCAAAGACATTTGTATCCACAGTCACGTAAACAAACAAATATATCCACAAAGACACAGCAGCCTCCAACCCTTATGAATGGAAACAGAATCCAAAAATACGACGGAAGAGCTCCAACAAAAAGAGAATTATGCAGAACTAATGCTATTTGCCAAGATCCTGCTGCTTTGCTCCAGATTGCTCGAAAAGATGCGTATCTAATCACACACTGGCACAGATTCCTTCAGGGTGTGTTTATTCACGTTTCTGTGTACGCTTTATGCATGTGTGTCTGTGTGCTTGTATTCCTATCATTATGGGGACATTGATATGTTTACACTGTGACAACATGGGGACCCCTGACACTGTGGGGACCATAATTCAGGTCCCCACAAGGGTTAAATAAAAATAAAGTTCCCCACTAGTAAAATAGAAATGATGTGGGACTATAAATACATTCATTAGGTTTTCTGAAAGTATATATATATATATAATGTGTGTGTGTGTGGGGGGGTATTTATTAAATGTTTTGAATTATTTTTATTTATTAACTTTTTAAATTTTATAAAATATTTAAATTATTGTTATTATTTAATTTTATTTTGGCTGCTTGATTACAAACGTGGTCCTCATGAGAAATGGAAACCAAGGTTTGTGTGTGTGTGTGGGTGTTTGTATTCATTCCTATCTTTATCGTCCCCACTAGTAAAATCAAAATGACGTGGCCCTATAAATGCATTATTTAGTTTTTTATGGAAGTCCCCATAAAGCGTGGGGGAAACAGGTATTTTTCTAAACTTTTATTTTCATGTATTTTTTTATTATTATATATTTTTTCATTAAAATTTTTTTTATTGTTATTTATTCAGTGAATTTTTTTAACAAATTAATTAATTGATTTTTTTTTCTTTTGTATTCATTCATTGTATTCTTTTTTAATTTAATAACAAAATTACAATTTTTATTATTATTTTATTTGACATATATAAAAACACTCACTACCCAATGGCTACTTAATTACAAACTTGGTCCTCATTAGACATGGAAACAAGTATGTGTATATATATATGTGTGTGTGTGTGTGTGTGTGTGTTTTCCCCATGGCTTTCTCTAGCACATCGCATAAACCTCAGCCTATGGAACCAATCAGCCGATAAAGAACAAACAAACAAAAACAGTGTTCAGTGAATATGCAGGACTGTAACTGTGTAATAAGTCTATATATAGAATATGAACATGATGTGAACACTTTACGCTCTAATGGTTGTCAAAGCGTTATATGTTTAAATTTCCTTCCAGAACATTCCTGTTATGGGCAAAGTTAAAGACACTTAAAAAATCTGTTCATACTGTGCAGAGTTTGGGGTGTGGGTGTTTTTATTTATTTATTTATTTGTATTTTAGAAGAGTTTATGAATATGTTTTGGATTTTTCATTGCTCTTTTTTTATTAGTTTATTTTTTATGTGAATTTTAGTGGTTTTTAGCATGTTTTTATATTTTTTCCTACACTTTTGATGTTTCTTATTGTATTTTTGTGGGGATTTGAGTAGAAAAAAACCTCTGAGACAAAACAGTTGACTAATATTAAGTGTTTAACAATGTAATAGCTTGATAGCGCTATTGCACGTGCAGTTTAGTTTTAGCCTTTTAGTTGTTTAAATTTTATATATCAATAATGATATAGTATTTTAAGTGATGTTTTATATTTTTATATGTATTTTTATTTATTGTATTTATGGAATGAGGCAGTGATATTTTGTTGGATGGGGTACTGTTGGTGCTTTTATCAAATGACGATAAAGCCAGTCTATCTATAGTTTAGTTTAAAGCCTTTGGGGCTAAACCTCATAAATGTCTTTATTTATATTCATAGCAGCATTCAATACGTATAGATATATTTGATTCTGAGCAAACAGATAAACATTTGTTTCCACAAGAACGAGTATTGTCTAATCTCGGCCCTATTTTGTGCCAATTTCGAGTTTCTATGACAACCTGTTCTTGAATTAGAGCCAATAATGTCATTTGACCTTTCTGCTAAATGTGACCTTGACCTTTGACCTTTTGCAATATTGATAAATATATATATATATATATATATATATATATATATATATATATATATATGTGTGTGTGTGTGTGTGTGTGTGTGTATCAGTGCATCTAATATGATGATAATATATCCAGTATTGATTAAGTTATACCGTGATATGTCTATGCTTGACACACACAAACAGTGTAACAGCAGTTAATTTTGTGACATGTCACCTTTGACCTCTAGAGATCTCCAAAACTATTGGTTGTAGGTGATAACATCATTTATGAGAATTGTAGAAATGTTCATCATTTAGTACCAATCTGAAATTTCTGTGACCCTCTGTTGAGTTATAATTGATAATGTGATTTTGACCTTTTAGTTAATTGTGACCTTTGACCTTTACTCAAATGGATCATTGCATCTGATGCACATGAGCTGTATGTATATGGCCGTGTAATTCCATGGTGATATCTCAAGTATTCATTGAGTTATAGCATGATATGTCTCTGTGGACACACAGACAGACAGCCGGTCCGTCTGATGTCAGGTGGACTTTAGTGTCACCCACGTGGGGTTAAGCCTGTCCTCCATTGCAATCTGAAGTAGCATTAGCATTAGCATTTATAGACGGTGCTACAATAGCTGCTACACA
Source organism: Siphamia tubifer (assembly GCA_020466265.1). Classification (NCBI taxonomy): domain Eukaryota; kingdom Metazoa; phylum Chordata; class Actinopteri; order Kurtiformes; family Apogonidae; genus Siphamia; species Siphamia tubifer. The sequence continues at coordinate 16,968,148 of CM035797.1, read as the reverse complement.
AACGGGTTCATGTGCTCTCTGTGGAAATAAAGCCTCGTTTTTTTTTCCCTGCACATTTTCAGAACAAGCAACAGCATGAAACCTAGCTGGATGTTACTCTGGTAAAGGTAAACACAGAGCGGAGAGGGGAGGGGGGAGTGTTCCTTCACTCATTCTAAGCCAATCAGAAATGCCTCATCACCACGTCATGGACATGTATGAGGAAGTATCGTTAAACTCTGTTCTTTGACCTCAAGTCATTTTTCTACCGTGAAAAAACAGCTGGAAACAAAACAATGCCGTCAATTTTTTTTTAAATAGAATCGACACACAATGTATTAAATAACAATGGAGAACACAGTAATATTAATGAAATAACCATGGAATGACTCCTTTAAAAATATTTCAATCACATTGCTTTTTTCATGCCTAAAGAGGAATTAAAACACTTAAGAAAAATGACTAATAATAATAAAAATAATAATTCATGCATCAAAAAGGTAAAATATGTAGATTTATGTCTTTGTGTGTGGGTGAGTGGCAAAAAATGTCACAAGATTACCACAGAAATCTATATTTGGTGATATGTCGACTGATATACAACACCATTTTATTTTGGATTTGATGTCTGTTAGGAAACAAATTTAAACAGAGTCCATTTTGACTACATTTGTTGGAAGACTGAAGGAAATTGTTGGTCGGTTACATTAACATTTCCATCGTGGCTGAACATACTGTATGCATTCCTATTCATATTGAGGATGTAATAAAAGGAGATGCTTTCATACTGTATTACATCTCATTCTGGTCTTGCAGTGTGACTGAATATGCTCTTCAGCAGAAAATAATAACTTCACCACAGGCTTAAATTATCATAATCACACATAGCACTGTCCGGACACATACACACACCACATGAATATTGCCTTTTTCACGTTTCATACTTCATAAAATATTTATTTCATGAAACATTATTGGTTTCCGTTTCACTCCAAAACTGCCAGTTTCTATTTGAAGCTTGTGCTGTGAAATGTTGAAGATGGTAATACTGACTCTGCAACGATTATAAAAAGAGAACTAAAGAAAACAGTAACCATTACTGCGGCTTCTTTTTTTTTTTTTCTCATGTCCTTAGACTTGCAATCTTGAGGTAGCGTTTAACACTTTTTCCGGACTCGTCGGTTTGTGTGGCTTTAACTTGGCAACTTTATCACATCATCACCTAAGCTGTGAAAGAGCGTCCACTTTAACAGCCTTTATACTTCATAAAACACCTCATACATCATACTACAGTTCTATTTATCAGTTATGTAATGGGGGGATTCTGTAAAAATAAAATAGACCAATGTAAAAAGTAAAAAAAAAAGTAAAAATTTTTTTTAAAAAATCAGGAATATTTGCAGCAATAAGATCAAGTTCCCAAACTCAAGGACTTTGGTTCGTTCTTCACCACAACCTTTTGTTTGATGGAAATTGGCAAAAAAAAAACATGTGTGGAAATAATTGATTTCTGTTCAATGTCAGTGTAGTTTTATATTTGTTGTTTGTGGATTTTAAACAACATATTCCAGACATTTTGGCCCCTTGGAAAGTGGAAAAACAGTTGTCATAACCACAGTTTGGTTATTTCTACACCTACAGTATGCTGATGGCTTGTGAATGTGTGTGCTATTGCATGTTGGAATGTTGAACTTTGCCTTTTTTTTGTCATAAACAAACCAGAAATGAAAACTTTTTTTGAGTGGTTTGTTTACTCATAGTAACTAAACTGTTCTCTTACTGGTAAAATCTGAGTGTATTTGTTTGTGTGTCTTACTGTTTTGTTAGCAGATATGGCCATAGTACTCACAATTTTTATTAATATTTTACTTGGTATAATGGTGCATATGTTACAAAACAATTATGCAAATGAAAAAACAAGAAAACAATAAAATGCAAGACCGTAAGTCCTAACGGAATCAAAAAAAGCATATGTAAAATTCTATTTCCTGTTAGTTTTCACTTTCAGCCGACAGGTGAAGATGGCAGAAGGCAGTACTTTGGTCACATACTGTAGATGTATGTTCATTACCAGAGGTGGTAAAAGTACTGTCATTGTAGTAGAAGTACAGCTATTAGTGTGAAAAAATAAATAAAATAAAAGTAGAAATACTGGTTCAACTTCTTTACTAATGTAAAAGTAAAATGTATTTTTTTTTTTTTTTTTGCCATGAAGGAAATAATATTTATCTAACCAGGAAAAATCTGAAAAGTATCAAAAGTAAAGCCTTTGAAAATGAATTACTGTATGTGTTTGATCAGGTCACAAGTATTCAATTTTATGGGTATGGGCTGGAAATTTAGGACAAATGAAAAGAAGTCACAATTGAGATAAAACAAAAGGGTGAGGGTTCATCATTATGAGATAAAAAGAGTCATAAATATGAGATTTTAAAAAATGCGTATTAGATGAAAGGTTAAAATTTTGAGATAAAAAGTCACAGTCTTGAGATAAAAAGTCAAAATTCTGAGATAAAAAGTCACAATCATAAGATAAAAAGTCACAGTCATTAGTTATAAGTCAAAATAGGGAGATAAAAAGTCATAATTCTGATATAAAGTCTCAGTTTCCCTCCTTCACTGAGGCAATTTATTTTTTGTACAGTCACATCTGTTTAGTTTGAAAAAATAACAAGTCTATTCTGAGAATATAAGGAGTATAAAGTACAGCTATTTATGAACAAATGTAGGGAGTAAAACTACAAAGTTACCAGAAAAATAAAATCTAAATACCTAAAAAAAAATCTACTTAAGTACACTAACGCAGTACTTCTACTCAGTTACTTCCCACCTTTGGTCGTTAGCATCCGCTAGCTAGCACATGCTACCTATAGAAACAGGCAGTGTTTGAGATGTGTTCATGTTCATGTTCTGCACTGAATCTGCAAGTGGTCTGGGCATTGTGCCACGGCAAACACTCCCTCTCCTATTGACTTAACCACAAGTTGAGAATCTCTCTTACACACAACTACACAGATACTGTCAGAGGAGAACACTCAAAGAGATCTTATTTCTCTCCAACATGACAGGAAATGAGAACTCTTAAACCAAAAAAATATATTAACTTGGAATTTTTAAAAGCAAATAAACATCTCCTCAAATGCCTCCAACGTATTGGATACCGGAGTCGAACTAAATAAAACTCTAACTTATTTTCAGTGAGTCTGGACTTGAATGTCTGTAACACATCCGCCATGTTTTAAAGGTTTGTGTGTGTGTGTGTGTGTGTGTGTGTGTCTTGCATGGTCAGGCAGGAATGTGCTGTGATCTTTCCCTTTTGTGGGCAATCAAATCTAAGTGAAAGACTTCATTTTGGAGCTGCAGATGTTCTGATATTTGATATCAATATTAGATAAATGCTCTATACCAGCGAGGATGTTGGTTTAGTTTAACACAAGAAACTGTCAAGACACGTCACCGTAGGAACAAATGACAGGAAGATGTTTTGAGGATGAAGGAGAAAAAAAAAAGGTCATTATAACTGAGGTGTTACATCCACAGCTGGGCAAAAAAAGGCTCAAAAAAGGAGCTGATGAAATGGATGAATATATAATGAGAAATTAAAATTCTAATTATAGGATATTTTGAAGAGACAGGCTCACAAAGAGCAACGGAAACAAAACTTAACTCTTTAAAGGAGTGATATTTTCCTTTTTAAAATAGAATTATACATTTTAAAATATTTTCCTGTGGTCTACATAAACTATAAATGTTATGATTGGCTCTGAATTATTAATTCATTAATTAATTAAAGGAACGTCAACAGAAACATAAAAGCACATTAGCTAATGTCAGTTTTTCTTTTTCTTTTTCAAACCTATTTTGAACGAATGACAGAAGACATGTTGTTTTGAGCACTGACCCAATGAGCTGCTTCACACTCTACTGCCCCCTAGACATTAAACTGTACAACCAGAAACTGAATATTTTAGGTAATATTTGGACATATTTTGAGTTTTTACTACAATCACTTTTGTTGATAAACAATTATGGTGTACTCAGAGACATAGCTGTTGTAAGTTTTGACCTTATATCTGCAAATGTCATGACCTAAATAGATATAAAATAGAAGAAATTAAGCAGGAATTAAAACAGGTTGTGGAAATCCACTCCACAATACATGAGTTTTTACTTAAATTAATTTAAAGCTGGCTTTACAGCACCTGGAGGGTTCAGATTCAAACTTTTCGTACTGTTAGGGTCCAAATACACATTAATACATTGAAAAAAAAAGGTAAATCTTACCAAGTGTATTTTTAATTCAAATATCTCATTCACCAAAAGAGTAAGTTATTTTTAGACAATTGATCTTGAAAATCTTATTTCATTTTCACTTGTTCCATTGGCTTTTTTGTGCTTAATTCAATATATCTATGTAATTTTTTTTTTAAATTGTTCTATAATTATAAGTTATAGATATTATAAATTATATTATAAGCTCTTATATCTCACTGAAACATTATTCTTTAGGTGATTGTGTCGTATTTTAATGAGATAGTTTAACTATAAATGAGAAAATACACTTGGTAGGATTCAGATTTTTGTTGTGTGAAAGTGCGTTTAACAAAATTCGACCGCTTTAACGCACTTTCTGGAACTGCTCTGGAAAATGGGCAATAAATGTTTTTAACCTTTTTATCATCAAAATAAGAAAACTAGTCCAGACAGACCATTTTAGTTTAGAATTTAATGGGTAACATCTTAGTACTTGTTTGGGTATATCCAACTGCAGTTAAAGAAGACATATAAAAGTAAAAAAAAAAAAAAAAAAAGAGCCTGACATTGTGCATGTTTCCTATTATGTCTATGAACCACAGGCCAAAACACAATCAAAACTAATGAAAACCTTCCTCTTTATAAAAACCAACACATCATTTCATGTCCAGAAATGGAAAAGAGATCCCTTCTTAGAGATAAAAAAAAACAAAACAAAAAAAACAACTTAAATGCCAATTAGCTGCACTTGAGAATGTGCGTTGGTTTCATGTGACGCTAAATAATATGAGAAGTGTATTGAGTAGGCCAGCTGGAATGGCAGAGTGACACACCGGAGGCAAAACAGACATTCCTCTAATAAATTTCAGATCATAGGAGAGACATCAGCAGGATTATTTCCTTTGAGCTATCAGAGGATGGGGTTGAAGAAGAAGAAGAAGAAGAAGAAGAAGAAGAAGAAGAGGAGGAGGAGGAGGAGAAAGGGGGAGTGAGATATAAACAGGAATACAGAAAGACTGGGAGAATATGTTTCATACGTTCTTAATCCCCTGTGAATGACAATATAGTTAATTTAGCAGTGTGCAGCTTTAATAATCAACTAATGAAAATCCTATGCCAGTTTGAGCTAAACTGTGGCTTCACCAGGAATTGATATTATGCTAATGTTATGGATGTAAATGCGTTAAATTAAAGGGAACCCATGACACTGATTTCTATTCCTCTGTTGAAAACTGACCTCAGTTCTGAGCAGAGGAGTGTCACGACAGAACATGATTGGATCCCGCTGCAGCATAAGGGTATAATTTATAAGCCTGACATTCTGGTTTTAATAATGACAAATGACAAGCTACGGTTAAGACTGAATATTTTGATGAAGACTGACACAAACATCTATCTTGCTCCACTTTCAAATGCCATCCTTTATGTTTTTGCAGCCGCATTGAAGTGACGCTTCACAGGCTTCTCACCATCTTAGTAATATTTTCACTGTATTCTATGGTGTGGTGACAACTGTGGTTGTATACCAACTGCCAGAGGGAAGAGGATGAGAGAAATGAGATGAGCCAACAGATTCCTACTTAGACTGTTCATGTGTACACTGCTTCACTGCCATATAAAGACACATCCAGCTTTGTTTAAAGACACTCACAGGAAGAAGAGCTGTTCCTCCCAACTGAAACACACAACACACTTATACTGTTAACGTGTCTGTTTTCTACCTTTAACCTCCTGAGACCCTCTGTCCTCTTTTGGGGACAAGACTTTCACAGCTTTATTGAAGAAAAGAATAAATCAAATCTTGTCCACTCCAAAGGACATGTCATAAACATGTTAAAAATGCACCTGAAAAGAACGTTTGCATTGTACTGTTGCCAAAAACAAAGGTGATTATTCAGTGTAAAAATGTCCAAACTTGCACTTTCCTGTGTCTCAAGAGGATCAAATAATATCTATAGATATATATTTCAAATGTATGTCCGTGTATTTATGTTTTTCTGTTTTTTTTTATCATTTTGAAAATTATTTTTTAAGTCATTTTCTAGTATCAAACTAGAGCAGTCCAAGAAGTAAAGCAGGATGTTCGTAACTTATTTAGATTTCTTTTATTGGTCATAGAGAGTCTTAGAGGGTTTAAAAAAATTAAATGAAATCCAAAGTCCCATTTTTGAGGTATGTCCATTTCAATATTCGACCACATATGACGTCACACAACGACCAAACTTCACGTTAGATCTAATGTTAAATATGAAGCACAAGATATTGTTGAATTTAACCAAATATGTCCATAACCCTGCTTTAAAGTAAAGGCAATACATTTTGCAAATTCACTTGACGTTATATGACATCATTGATCCTATCAGTTTGATCTCATCTGATGTCTGATGGTAAACCGAAGTAAATGGAGAAAAAAAAACACCTGATATTATCTTGTCTGGATCCTGAGACATCACCACTGATGTGTTTTAGCTGATGACCTTCACTGTGACCTTGACTGTTATAGTTCAAGATGTAATGGTTTCTTCTTCATCTCTGAAAGTTTAATCAAAATCAGTCCATAACTTTTTGAGTTATCATGCTGACAAACAAACAAACAAATGTGAGGTATAACATAAGTTCCTTCACGGAGGTAACCAGTCCAAATGTTCCACTACAAGGGACTTTTTACCCATTATATATATATATATATATATATATATATATATATATATATATATATATATATATATATATATATATATATATATATATATATATATATATATATATATATATATATATATATATATATAATATATATAATATATATATATATATATATATATATATATATATATATATATTAGAGCTGGGCAAAAAATCGATTTAGATTTAAAATCGAGTTTTATGACAAAATCGATTCATATTTTAGGAAAATCGTGCAATCCGATTCCCCTCCACACGCACTTTTTTTCCTCGCAAAAAGAAAACCATGAACCAGGCTGCTTTCTGTAGTTGCACATCTGAAGCGAAAACATCCAATGGTGGGGGGGCAGAACTCTTAGAAAAAGCAGAGACTAGTGCTGCCAGTACTTCTTCAAAATGTTCAACAAACACTGACTGAAAGCTTTTCTCGCGGCACACCTTATCAGAGTCCTGCACGGTTCTGATTTTGACATACCGCAACCGCCCGTACCCGTCATGTTTAAACTCGTATCGGACCCGTTTTCCGACGAAAAAAAAAAAATCCGCACCTGAACGACCCGCTATAAATGAACCCGATATCCGAACCAAACCCGTATCCGACACAGCACAACATTTTTCACCCGTTTCGTGAAAATCTGCGGGTCACCCACGGGTACCCGAACCTGTGCAGGACTCTGCACCTTATGATAAACATGGAACACGATGGGGAGCGATAACAGACACAATAACATCATATATCCAAAATATTGGTAACATGTTCAGGTTTATTGAAGTAGTTTGATTGATAATAAGGTTTTGTTTTATTTTGTCCTTACAAAGTAAAAATGTTACTAGTTTTATTTTTATCTTACTTTTGCACTACTACATATTTTTGCAATGTTTTTCATATAATATGAGTATTAATGTATATTGTTTTAGTTGTTAAAATATTTTAAGCTTTCTTTTTTCCAACAAAATGTATCTTTTACACTATTTTCTTTGCACTGTTTTTCCTGTAACAGTGGTGGATATGTCTGGACTTACTACAGTTCATGTAGGCAAAGTCTCAGGTTGCAGTTGCACCTTTTGCACAACTGATTTATTATTTATAGTTATTTGTAGAAGTATTTTTGTTTTACATGTTATTTAATTTAAAAAAAAGAAGACGAAATAAACCACGTTTCTAGTGTTTTCATTTTCATTTAGCCCACGTGGGAAAAAAATCGTATCGTGAATCGAGTTATTTGGGAAGAAATCAGAGATTTTTTTAAAAGAGAAAATCGCCCAGCCCTAATATATATATATATATATATATATATATATATATATATATATATATATATATATATATATATATATATATATATACTGTATAAGGTAAGGACACGTGATAGAAGTCTGGACAGTCCAGTTCTCTGTCTCTAATTAAAAATAATGTGTTTGAAAACATAAATGCTGCAACATAAGCCTTTCAACTATAATACTTAAATAATAACAAAAAAGTACTTTAATCTACATCTGTAAACTGTCTTTCAAATGCAGTAAAACGCTCCAAACCACAGGACTTGTCTTCTGACTTTTGCTTCCAGTTGAAGGCCAACCTGCAGAAGATTATAAGATTTCTTTTTCCTACGTTCAGAAAGTATCTCTGTGAAAACGGGCCACAGGTCTGTGAGCTCCTGCAGGTTTTCGGTGGACACGTGGAAAGTCCTTTATGGCAGAGAAAACATCCCAGTCTGCTGGTGCATTGACACTCACATAACTTCCTATTGAGCTAGTGGAACTCATGCTTACATGCGTATATGTGTCTGGTTTGTTGCCATGGTTTCACTCACCTTAGTGGTTGCTACTGTGTCTTGTAAAAAAAAAAAAAGGAAAAAAGGCCTCAGAAATAAAACTTATTACTAAGGCATGAGGTGAATTTTCCCTTTAAAAATACGTCTGATTGCAGTGGAAAAACATGTTTATGAATAATCAATGAGTTCACTTTTCAGAAAACTATGCTCTTCTGTGTTACTCCCTGCCTCACAAATACAGTGTTGTCTACTTCTCTATTATGTCGCGCTATTTTCAGCACAGTTTGATTCCAGCAACAAGAGCTGAAAAAAAAAAAAGTCTGAGTAGCTGTTTGAATAAATGTAAGAGTCGACGTCCCTCTGAGCTAAACATCTAAACCACAGAGCATGATTATTAAACAGCACCCACGGGCTCACAAAAAGCTATATTAAGAGAAATAACACATTGGCACAATTTGTGCTTTGGTTAAGGACTCCTGATGTAACGCATGTTTCATCTAAACTAGCTTTCTACTTGGGTGACGTCAGCAAAATGTGCAAAGTGTTCCAAGAATTATGTGATGTTTTAAACCAACCTGGATGGATAATGTTGGATGTACTTTGGTTCATGTAACTACAGTAAATGATAACACTTTATGGAATGCTACTGTAAATGCATTAAGTGGTTCAGCTGTAAACAATGAGAAAATATTTGGAAATTTCACCTTAATGCTGCACTTTACTAACAAAGTAAAAGACATATTTATCCATGTGCTGGTTTCTGCTGCCATTTCTGTGATTATTCATTCACATATATATTAGAAGATCCAAGTATAAACACTGGGGCTGTCAAATTATTAAAATTTTAAGCAGATTAATCGCAGGGTTGCTTTGGATTAATTCTACCATCAAACAATTTATGTCAGTTGAATGTTCTCTCGCTGTCTTTCCCACAAAATCCACAAAAATGCAATAAGGACAAAAGATGTGGAGAAAAAACTTACAACACGTGCTAAAATCCACAAAAATTCCCCCCAAAAAACCCCAAAACCCTGAAAAAAGTGATGAAACATAGTCGCATGTTATTCTTTCTTTCCCTCGGTGCGTAAACACAGACCAGTCAGACCTAATGAGGAGACATGGCTGCTGCAGCTAAAACAGAGGGTGGTGGGTCTGACAAAACAAAAGAAAGTGACAGACACACATTGCATGTGTGTTCGCCTGCTGACAATGTGATGACATCATCACGACCCATCGACTCAACTTTGACGGATAAGTTGACTTGAAAAAAACTGAAGTTGTTAATGTATATATATATATATATATATATATATATATATATATTAGGGCTATCAATCATTTCAAATATTTAATCATGATTAATCGCATGATGAACTTAATCACGAACTCTCAGTTCAAATAACTAACATATGCAAAGAATACCCCTCAATGCACTGCATCGCAATTTGCATCAAATTCAAAACAGAGTGATGCACAAAATAACTTAGAAATAAAGTGTGCATGAGTGTTCTAGAACATGGCTCAAATGATAGTGCAGTCAGCCTATACCCTATAAACAGCTGTTTTGTTATTTTCAGCAGAGGCTGAACAACCCAGCCTCCATTTCTTCTCTTTTTTAACAGACCAAATTATTACCATTATCAAATGGGCTGTGTTGTAGAGAAACGCTGAAAGCTCGCTGGAGGAAATGTATGGCAAGCCAAAGTCTTCACATAGGCACGCGTTCTGTTTATTATATCACGCGGTACAGAACGTGTTCTAGCACGTGTTCTAGCATGTGTTCTTGCACTTCTTGCACGCTATCAAGCGTTCCAGGACATGTTCTGGCACGCGTAATGGCATGCATTCTAGCATGCATTCCATAACGTGCACCATTGCGCATGCCTTTAACGTGTGATATAATAAATGGAACGCGTGCCTATGTGAACACTTTGTCTTGCCGTAGTGGTCAGCGTGCTGACTTTCTCTGTCATATTCCACTCTCGAGATATGTGCATGAAATGCTCCGTGAACGTACTGGTGAAGTGTCTCTCCTCTGTTTACATAACAGTTAGAACCCGCAACTGACGTCCCTTCTCTTGATCAAAATAATGCGCTGTGACACTGAGATAATTATGATTACTCACTGAGGTCCAGTCATCTCCGGTCAGCACCACTGTCTGAGTCTGTTGGCAGCATCCACCTCGGCACATTGCTTCCAGTTTTCTGAGCTATGGAAATGCCTGAGCTTCAAATGCCACTGCGTTACTTTGACAGTCTTAATATATATGTATTGAGCATGATTATTAAGCAGCACCCATGGGCTCACAAAAATCTATATTAAGAAAATTAACACAATGATGACAATGTGTGCTTTGGTTAAGGACTTCTTACGCCTGTAGCTGTTGTAATACATGTTTGAACTAAACTAGCTTTCTACTTGGTGGCAAAGTGTTCCAAGAAATATGTGATGTTTTAAAGCAGCCTGGATGGATAATGTTGGATGTACTTTGGTTCATGTAACTTGATGGAATGCTACTGTTTAGGATGCATTAAGTGGTTCAGCTGTAAACAATTAGAAAGTACACTCTAAAGAGTCATGGCATCTGTTGCAATGACTTGAATTATAGTGTTCCTGTAAGTGTTGCACTCGTTCGAGGGAGATGGCTGCGTTGTGTACGGTTTTGAAAAGACCATGAACTAGCTATGTGTTCTCACTCGTCCAACAGCCACTGCGATAATGATCTGAGCAGCAACGATGTGCACAACTTCCACTAAAACCATATTAATTGATCAGACAAAAACATGGAACAAAACAGTGCATTACTTATTTTAAATCAAACCTTTTGTAAATGCATAGCTTTTTGATTTGATGCTGAGAAAAAAATTACATCACGTGTTCAAATCCATTTAAATTCACACAAAAAAAAACCTCTAACACAAATTCTGAACATACTCAAAAAAATCTTCTAAAATACAGAAATAAACACCAAAAAATGCAACAAAATATACAAAATATATGCAAAAATATGAATATGTATATATATATATATATATATATATATATATATATATATATATATATATATATATATATATATATAAAGAAAATGTTCCTCTCGCCCCACGTGGGCGGTGTCTCCTTCAGACTCGGGTCCTCTACCAGAGGCCTGGGAGCCTGAGGGTTCTGTGCAGGATCTTAGCTGTTCCTAGCAATGCGCTCTTTTGTACAGAGATCTCTGATGTTGTTCCTGGTATCTGCTGGAGCCATTCTCCCAGCTTGGGGGTCACTGCCCCGAGTGCTCCGATCACTACTGGTACCACCGTTGCCTTCACACTCCACATTTTCTCTAACTCCTCTTTCAGCCCTTGGTATTTCTCAAGCTTCTCATGTTCTTTCTTTCTGATGTTGCTATCACTGGGGACTGCTACATCTATCACCACCACTGTCTTCTCACTTCTCCACTATGTCAGGCTGATTGGCCATCACCATCTTGTCAGTCTGGATCTGGAAGTCCCACAGGATCTTGGCCTGTTTGTTCTCTGTCACCTTTGGGGGGTTCTCCCATCTTGACCCTGGGACCTCCAGTCCATACTCTTTACAGATGTTCCTGTACAGTATGCCCGCTACCTGGTTATGCCTCTCCATGTATGCCTTCCCTGCCAGCATCTTACACCCTGCTGTGATGTGCTGGACTGTTTCAGGGGCTTCTCTACACAGCCTACACCTGGGGTCCTGTCTGATGTGGTAGACCCCGGCCTCTATTGCTCTGGTGTTCAGGGCTTGTTCTTGTGCAGCCATGAGTAGTGCCTCTGTGCTGTCCTTTAGTCCAGCCTTTTCCAGCCACTGGTATGTCTTTTCCATATCAGCCACTTCCTCAATTTGTCGATGGTACACACCATGCAAGGGTTTGTCCTTCCATGATAGCCCCTCTGGTTCCTCGACCTTACTGGGCTTTTGTTGCCTGAGGCATTCACTTAGCAGTTGGTCATTGGAGGCCATTTTCTTGATGTATTCCTGGAGGTTCACCGTTTCCTCCTGGACAGTAGTTCTGACACTTACTAGTCCTCAGCCCCCTTCCTTTCGCTTAGTGTACAGCCTCAGGACACTGGACTTGGGGTGGAACCCTCCATGCATGGTAAGGAGTTTCCTTGTCTTGATATCAGTGGCTTGTATCTCTTCCACTGGCCAGGATATTATCCCAGCTGGGTATCTGATTACTGGCAGGGCATAGGTGTTAATGGCCTGGATCTTATTTTTGCCGTTCAGCTGACTTTTCAGGACCTGCCTTACCCTCTGTAGGTATTTGGCTGTGGCAGACTTCCGAGCTGCCTCCTCATGATTACCATTTGTCTGTGGGATCCCTAGGTATTTGTAACTTTCCTGCACATCTGTGATATTCCCTTCAGGTAGGTCAACCCCTTCAGTTGTGATCACCTTTCCTCTTCTAGATATCATCCGCCCACATTTATCTAGTCCGAATGACATCCCAATGTCTTTGCTGTAGATCCGGGTGAGGTGAATTAGGGAATCAATGTCACGCTCATTCTTGGCATACAGCTTGATGTCATCCATGTAGGTTGATGGATGTTCCACTTCGGAACTGGTATCCAAAGCCACTCTTTGAGATGATCTGGCTGAGGGGGTTTAGGCCTATGCAGAACAGCAGGGGGGACAGAGCATCTCCTTGGTAAATGCCGCATCTGATGCTCACTTGTGCAATTGGCTTTGAGTTGGCCTCCATAGTTGTCTTCCACAGCCTCATTGAGTTCTGGATGAACTCTCTTAGTGTCCTGTTGATGTTATATAGTTTTAAGCATTCCAGTATCCATGTATGTGGCATTGAGTCATAGGCTTTATTGTAGTCAATCCAGGCAGTGTACGGGTTGGTGTTCTCGTCTTGCAATCTCGGGCAATTGCCCTGTCAACCAGTACCTGGTGTTTGGCTCCCCTGGTGTTGTTGCCTATTCCTTTCTGTGCTCTGCTCATGTATTGCTCCATGTGCCTACTCATCTTAGTCGCTATGATGCCTGATAGTAGCTTGCATGTGGTGCTGAGGCAGGTTATAGGCCGGTAGTTAGATGGTATTGTTCCCTTCTGTCCGGCCCTGGGTTAGCCACTCTGGGTGGTTTCCCGATATCAGCAGCTGGTTCATCTGTGCTGCTAGGCATTCATGGAGTGCTGTCAGTTTCTTGAGCCAGTAGGTATGAATCATGTCGGGCCCTGGTGCTGTCCAGCTCTTCATTTTGGACACTCTGGTTTGGATGTCTGCTAGTGTGATGACTACTGGGTCTTGTTCTGGGAGTTGGCTGTGCTCTGCCTGTAAGTCTGTCAGCCATTGGGCATTGGTGTTATGTGTTACCTCCTTCTCCCAGATGCTCTTCCAGTATTGCTTAGTCTCAGCCCTAGGTGGGTCCGTTGTCACCTTGCCTCCCTGCCATTGAGAGTAGACCTTAGCTGGGTTGGTGGAGAACACCTGGTTTATTCTCCTGGCCTCTACCTCTCTTGTGTATCTCTTTAGGCGGGTAGCTAGTGCTGTGAGCCTTTGCTTAGCAGTCTCCAGTGCCTCAGCTGTGGACAGTTTGTTGTATTTCTTGGGTAGTTCTTTCCTCAGATTCACACCTCTGCTTAGTTCTGTTAGAACACTGACTTCTCTCCGTGCTGCCATGATCTTTGCCTCTAGCCTTCTCCTCCATGGGCAACCTTCTGGCTGCTCTGGCTGTTCATCTTGTAGCCAAGCATCTCTAGGATCACGGTTGCTGCTGCGTACATCAGCTGATTGGTTTCAGTGATGGTAGTGGTAGGGACAGTTTGCAGTGCAGTGTTCAGGTCCTCCAGTAGAGACTGGTCTGGTACTTTGTTCTTTAGCCTTGGCAAGCAGGTAGTTGTGTTGTGTTCAGTGCATATATATATATATATATATATATATATATATATATATATATATATATATATATATATATATATATATATATATATATATATATATATATATATGCACTGAACATGTTTATGTCACACTTTCAACAGTTTCAACTGTAAATAAATGTTCCATTTAATCAAAAATTGTAATCAGATTATTTATGATGATAGATTAATCTGCATTAATACATTAATTTTGACAGCTCTAATAAAAACATTACATTTTGCATTAACATTAATAATAATGGATTAGATTTATATAGCACTTTTCTATTACCACCTACTCAAAGCACATACAGTAGATCCATTATTCATTCACTCACATTCTCACTCTGGTGGTGCTAAACTATATATGTAGCTACAGCTGCACTGAGGCAGACTGACACCCTGAGAAACTGCAGAGCTTTTGAGCGGGGCCCATATGGACCTAAACCATCTACTGATCTAACATATTTAATGCCTGTTGATTCATTAAACATTTGAACACATTAGTGGAAAATACAGTTTCTTATGTCATCAGATATGACACATTTGGATATTCTGAGGCTCCATAGTCAATATGGAAACACCTTCATCTTGTACAACATTAATTCACCAGTAAAACCCATCGATTTTGATTAATGGTCGATGGATGGAGATGCTCGGTTTATGTTCATGTTCGATATATTTTACTGAAGCAGTCTTTTTTTTCTGTTTTGTTCTAATAACCATTGAATTTACACTGAGTTTTTATGAATATATACATAAATAGTAAGATAAATATCTGATAATGCATGATTTTGACACAAAAAGAAGCTAAATTTAGAATAAATAAAGTAGAGACACACCACTTATTTTATGAATGGCTTTAATGTAGATACAAATTAATTCTCAAAAACATGTCAATAAATTATTGGTTTAGCACTGTGTCGTTTATTAATTTCTAGCAATCATTAAATAAACCTCTGAAACAGAACAGCTTTTTAATGGTTTTATAATATTATAACCTAATCATTATTAAGTAGTGTAAGTGTAATGTAGCCCTCAATGAATAATCATTTATATTAATGTTGAGTCTGACTTTATCCTTGTTCATTTTGAGGCTTCATTGGCACTGATATTCCTAATTTCAATAATGGACCATCCAGTCAAGCCTTTAGCACTAAATTAGAGAGTATTATGAGGAAAATTTATAAATAATCGGCAACTCCCCTAAAAATTTAGCTTTTCGCAGTGTTAGAGTGTTAATATAATCATGTTTTAATGTGTTTCCAGCTGTTCTTCTACAGACTGTTGATGAGCTCTATGATCCCCCCCTGCTGGTATTAACCCAGATTATACCCAGCAGTATTGATTGTGACAGGAGGAAGCCAATAAATGAGACACACATACCCTTCTTACAGCGCACTGACAACATGACAGGAAAAACAGAGCCCTATTTCCAATAATGAAGAGTGAGGGTCTTGCCAGGAGGAAGATGACGCTGCATTAGCCGTTACTGCCAGGATCCAAAGATAGGGAAAGGAGGGAGCAGGAAAAAGAAAGACTCTGTTCTTCTTACATAAGAGGTGATTTGAAAAATATTGAGGCTACTGTGTCCAGTCTGTCTCTGAATGAATAACTCAGAAGTTAACATGGTTTATATTAAAGACTAACAGTGAGGTCAATTATGGGGAATAAGTTAATCATGTATTGGTTAAATATAAATTAACCTTCCTGTTATGTTCATTTGTCAGGGACAGCAGTGGCGTTCCTGGGTCAATTTGACCTTGTAAATGTTTATTTATCCTCAAGAAGTCCTAAAAAAAATCCTAACAATCACTGTTTATATGTCATTATTAATTCAATTACTAACTATTCTATCAATATTTAGTGCTGTGGTGATCCTTACCTCTAACAGGTATTGGTTTAATTAGGATATTTCACTTGTTTTTAATTTAAAAAAAACAACAAAAAAAACATGTTGAAACATTTTGTTAATGTTTTACTACTTTATTACTTTTCAAAGATCAACATGTAAAACATAACATAACGATAAAATATGTCTCACAGTTGTAAAGAAACAAATGCAGTGGTACCTCTACTTACGAAAGACCCAGCTAACAAATAATCCAAATAACGAAAAACCTTTACCTCATAGTCTGAAGACTCTCCATAGACATAATAAGCTATGACCAATCAAAGCAACAAACAATGTGATGAATACAAAGCAATGAAAACAAGTCTAAACTAGCATCTGTCTCATTGTTTTAACAGTGTTTTCGGCTAGGCTAATTAACATAAACACACCGGTAATAGTGGAGGAAAAAATATCCAAATTGGTCCGTTTACATGCTGCTTATCCAACCATGGACCATAGCATATAAATTCCTACTCCTTCAACCCTGTTGTCATTGTGCTAAACCCGCCCTACAATCTCGTTACACAAATGGAGCGTTGGGATTGGACCGGTAAAATTTTACTGGTCCTGGTTGAGTCTCTATGAAGCCTCGCGAGACCAACGATTCAGGCAAAAGTATTTTTTGCCACTAGAAACGAGCCTGTTTACTAGGTTAAAAAAGCAGTATATAAATCCAATCCATTATTATTATTATTATTAACCCTCCTGTTGTCTTCGGGTCAAATTGACCCGAAACTGTGTTTAAAAGTAAAAAAAAAAACACCCCTAAATTATATTTTTTCAACTTGATATTTTATGACTTTGTCTAGATTGACCCCAACATTAGGATAAGTGAAATTTGACTTTATTCACACTTCCATGTAAGCTGTACAAAAAATTGCACTACTATTGTCCTCGGGTCAAAATGACCCGACAGTCAAATTGAGTTGAAATCCTAGTCACTGAGTCAGTTACACACAACAAACATGTGAGAATGCTTTAGTTCTGTCTATGATCAGTCAGTAGCAGATATAAACATGTGGTTTTCTCCCATGGAGTGCACTTTCTGTAACCACATCTGACCCCATATGGATTTAGATGAGAGTGTATACAAATGCGGGAACAGACAGGTTCTCGTTGTTGAAATGTAACAATATTGCCTATGTTTTCAAACCCTACAGAGGGTAAAAAGCACGGGAAAGCAGGTGCGGGAACCGGCAGCCTATCAAATGATCAAAATGTAACAATATTTGTCAACAAACCCTTGTCTGTCTGGCCTCTCAGATGCTATAAAGATGCCGTTGATCACAGTACCCCCAAATTCTCTCTGTGCTGCAGCCATGAAGCGTGCACATTACTCTGTTGAACAGGCTCCAGAGCAGATTTTTGAAAATGTCCAGGAAGACAACAGTGACTCAGAAGAAGAGGAGGAGGTATCGGAAGAAGAAGATGGGGAGGAATACAACCCAGAGCATGATACCTCATCTTCAGATGAAGAAGAAATGCCTCAAGAGACTTTCCTTTCAAAAAATGGCAAAATAGCATGGTCCTCAGCATCATTTGACCAACATGGCAGGATGGCAGAGCAAAATGTCATGAAGATGACTCCAGGACCCACAAGATATGCCGTTTCCCATGTCCACGATATTGCCTCAGCAATTCCACCTGTTCTTCACGCCAGCAATAAAAAAGATAATCCTGGAGATGACAAATCTGGAGGGTTTTCGAAAATATGGAGACAGCTGGAAAAGGAACTTGTAACTCCATTCATCAAGAGAAGGGAGCATCTACCCCGCACAGAAGCCTCTGCGGCAGTTGTGAAAGCTGTCCAGGGGGCTACATCGCGTGATCACGGAGTGTGCATAGAATATGAGGACAACAGGAGGATTAATAAAAAAATAAGTTTAACTATATTTCCTAGATGTTCAAACTTTAAAATGGGTCAATGTGACCCCGAACCCAACAGGTGGGTTAATTCATGTATTTGTTAAAAATATATAGCAGTGTTCACCGGATTAACTGTTTACATTTATGTTTACAGAATTATAATTGACGCACTTAATTCATTCATTCTTCATCTGAACCCACTTTGTCCTCACTAGGGTCATGGGGGTCACTGGGGGCCTAATCCAGCTACAATGGGTAAAGGCGGGGTACACCCTGTATGAGTCTCCAGTTCATCTCAGGGCTGAACATATATAGACAAACAATCAGTCTCACATTCACACCTATGGACAATTTAAATGAACCAATGAACCTATGTCACCTGGAGAAAACCTGGGCACTTGGAATCGAACCAGGGACCTTCTTGCTGTGAGACACTATCCACTGCACCACCGTCCTGCCCAATAGACACATTTAATTATTCTCATTTGTTATATGTTGGTAGTTGATATTACTACTTTCTGGATCACATTTGCTGATCTAGGTGCTGGTGGCTCCTGATTGGCTGGTTGAGTCATGTGAGTGTTTTTTTTTTTTTTTTCATGAAGTATTGTGAAGCTAGCTGCAAGTGTGCCAAGTAAAGCACTATTCCAGAAGAAATCCGTGTCCGTATAAACCCTCACATTACACTAGGATGTGTATAAGTCACAAAGCTGAAATAAAATAGCTCTCACCCAGATGATGACATCTGTGGCTTGAAAGTATTTTGTATACATAGAACCCCTGTCCTCGCATGGTGCTTTGAAAATATTGGCAGACGCAACGCACAGTAAGACACCAGACACAAAAGGTTGATTTGTTAAAGATCCAGAATTTATGAGCTTTCTGTTCTGTGCCCAGTAGAGGTCTGTCAATGATACTGACAGCAACAACATGAAAGCTGCTGGACTGAGCCTCATGATAAAGTGCTCTGTAATATAGTGGAGTGTAATGACACAACCGCCGGCAGACGTCTGACTGAGGGAGGAAAAATGAGCCTGTCAGGAGAAAGAAAAGAAAAAGACAGGAGAGGAAGACAAAAAAAAAAAAAAAATCCCCCGTCAAACTTCTGATGTGCAGTTTGGCTGTAGATGAGTTTTTGGCAGCCAAGTCTGTGCTTGGATTAAAATGTACTTATTCCATCATGTTTCCACTAAAGCACGATGCCAGTTAAGTAGCTCCTGTTTATTTACCACTGCTTGAAATGTAACTTAACATATACTGACACGCTGTCTCCAAGCTTAGAATTAACTTTTTTATTACTCTGTCGTCCAAAGGGAAGGAAGTAAGAGGCACGGTTTTTAGTTCGGTTTGTTACACCCCCCCCCCCCCCCCCCCCCCCCCCCCCCCCCCAAAAAAAAAAGGGAGCGCGTTGGACGTGGAAGTAACTAAGTAGAAGTACTTCCTTTTTAGGTGTCTGTACTTTACTTGAGTAATTATTTTTCTGGCAACTTTTTACTTTGACTCCCTACATTTTTGTATAAATGTCTGTACTTTATACTCTTTACATTTTCAGAATAGACTTGTTACTTTTTGACAGTACGAAAAATAAGTCACTTCAGAGGAAAAATCAGTGGAGGAGAGAAACTGTGACTTTATATATTATCATTAAATGTCTATTATCTCACAATTTTGACTTTTTCGCTTAAAGTTATTATAATTATTATTAATTAGATTTTTGAAATCATATTTCTAACTTTACAAAAAAACGTCATGATGACTTTTTATCTCAATTGTAAAGGCCCCCCCCCCTAAATTTGCTGCCCATACCCACAAAACTGAGTACTGTGACTTGATCAAACTCATAGTAACTCAATGTTAAAGGCTTTATTTTCGATGCTTTCAAAATATTTCTGACTTTTCCTGGTTCAATAATTATTATTGCGTCATGGCAAAAAAAAAAAAAAAAGCAGTTTTATTACTTTATTACAATTGAGAAATTTTACTTTTTGTTTTACTTTTACTTAAGAAAAGGAGTTGATTCAGTACTTCTACTTTTACTAGAGTTAGTTTTTCACATAAGTAGCTGTACTTCTACGTAAGTACAGAATGTGAGTACTGTACTTTGACCCCCTCTGGAGAGTGTGTAACAGGGAGTCAGTACAAAACGACCCAAATACAAAACTATGAACCACACACTTATATTTAAGTGGTTTATTGAAGAACAGAAAAAGTGAATGTAGATCTGATGTGATTCCTGTCGCTTTTGTCAGAGAGTAATTCAATTCCTATTTTTTCTTTGGCCAATGAAGGGGAGGTCAGGGTATTGTTACCTTCACCAAGAAGGTTATGTTTTTGCCACAGTCTGTCTGTCTGTTAGTTAGCAAGATAACTAAAAAAATTAAGGACTTATTTTGCTGAAATTTTAAGGTTAGGTTGGTAATAGGGAGATCTGGAAATGATTTGATTTTGGTGGGGGGTGGGGGGTGTCTACCTTGGCGGAGGTCTGCACTGTCAAGAGTGTTTTTCTAGTTTTTGGTTCTGTTTTTTCTTTGTTTGTCAACAACGTTATGCAAAAGCCATTAGACCAATTTCCATGAAATTTTCAGGAAAGTTGCAAAGTGGTCCAGAATAGGTACCATTAAATGTACTATGTGTGAATGTAGGTCAAAAATAACCGTCACAGTCACCAAAAATGTGTTTACACAATGATAAGCAATAGAGTAAATCAGGTGCACAAGGGGGCGGGGCTTGTTATGCCAGGCAGCACTTGTTTGTTTCTGTTTCTTTGTTTATTATCACTCAAACTACAAAGCTATTGTTTGAATTCATACCAAAGTGGGTGTATAAAATGCCAGTGACCCAGAATATATCACATTACATTTTGTGAAAAGTAGGTCAAAGTTCTTATTTTGTATGAATTTTTTAAATATACTTTTCCTACCATTTAATTATGATTGGGTGAAATTTGAAATGTCAATAAAAAAAAAATATACATATATATATATATATATATATATATATATATATATATATATATATATATATATATATATGTATATATATATATATATATATATATATATATATGTATATATATATATATATGTATATATATATATATATATATATATATATATATATGTATATATATATATATATATATATATATACTTCAAACTTGGCAGTAATTGAACTAACTACTTGTTTATCATGAATCTGAGCATAGATTAACATATACACAATATGGACATAATCTCACCAATATTAAAATAACCCATTTACAATGTCTTATTGTGATAACATAGTCTAAGCATGTAAATTACTCATACAGGACCAAATGGTATTTCCACTGCAGTTAATTTATCAATATCACCACTTTCTGTATTTTCCAATATAACCACCAGATAAGAGGAAAGACATCAGGAGATGTTTCATCACCAACAGCATCACTGGCAGGTAATAAACTAATGGATCAAACGTCACATCATCAAAGTACCAGTGTGGAAAATAATGATCAAGATAACTCTGAATTCTCTTCAGTTAAGCAGGAGTGAATATAAAACAGGTGGATATGTCAGACTGTGAAGTAAATTTTATTCTGTACGGTCTGTGAAAATATTACTATCAAAGGAGTTATATGCGGTATTAATATTCCAAACAGATGGAAGTTTTTGCACAAGATACGTTACAGCTGTTAAAATCACCAATGATTCAACACTATGTCTCCACAATAACACTCACTGAATAAAGTGTGAAACTCAAATGCTGTATTTTCACTAAATGGAATCGACCATAGTGATACTGCACCGAACTTCTATGACTTCTGCTCAGAACGTTGAGGATAAACGCGCTATGTTGAGTCGCATTTTGTAATATACGTCCAAATGTAATAACCTTTTAAGATGCATTTTATAATAAATTTTGCTACATTATGTAATAAGTTATTACATTTTGAGAAGATTATTACAAAATGCAACTTTTTTATTCTCTAGAAAATGTAATAACATAGTGCATTATGTAATAACAATTCAAAATCATTGTTTATTTGTTTGTTATATATATATAATTGTATTTGACTTTAATTTGGGCATGTTTTTTAAGCAGAATTTGCCAGAAAACCCCCTTAGGGCTGAAGAGGTTAAACAACGTAAGTGTAAGCTGCTGTGACCAGATAATTTATCCAAATATGAAATTGCCTCAAAAGGTTAAACAAACAACAAAATTTCTATTTCCAAAATATTTCCGTAATGTCAAATTGTACTAATGTCCAATATGTTTAATTACCAGTCAAGACATAAACCATTTGAAATGTTTCCCAAACAGCTCCTTGAGTTTTAATACCACACTAACAAAGCTCCTGCTGCTGTAAAATGGAATAAATGATTACATAATGTGGCAACATTTATCACAAAATGCTGCTTTATAACAAAATGAAATGAAAAAGTTTTTACATTTTGGACATTTATTACAAAATGCACCATTATTACAAGATGCGGCTCAACATGCTCATATGTCAAGTTCATGCTAAATCTTCAACCACGACCAACCACGGTGTCATTTTACAAACTGTCCTCATGGCTGTGAATAAGTATATCTATAACACTGCAAAATAAATATTTGCTTTAATGTCTCTTCTGGGTTTTTTTCTACCACTAATGATGATTTTAAGGTTGCCTTTAAAGCATATATTATTATATTCAATGAATATTAAATGTAGAAATAATACATAAAAAAAACCTTTAATCAACATTTTGTCCTCTAGAAATTCATTAGAACAATAGAGAAACAGAGCAGACTAATGAGAAAACAGCCATCAAACATCAAATAAACATGATCTTTAGGGTTTCAGATCAGCTCCTATTTATCATTTATAAAGGCTTCATTTTGTAGGTGTCAAATTCAAGCATTTTTTTTGGTGTTTATTTACCAAGAACTTCACAACTTAACTTAATAAACTTCTTGACCCATTATTTAAAAGTGCACTAAACATAAATGGAACCATGGGTTGTATAAATGTTTAGTGCTTTGAGCTCATGTAGGTCTATATCTTTTTCATTAACGCCTCATTTTGTTCCACAGAAAACTGTGAAATCAATTAAATCGAGTGTGTGGGTCAAGGTGAGTGAGTATTGGATGAGCTTGGTTGATATTATTCTAACACACAATGCAATAACAGTCCCTGTTAATGTTGACTACAGACCTACACAACTAACCCTAACCCTTTATATTTGAAGTATTTTATTTTACTCATTTATACTTATATTTCAGAGGAAAACATGGACATAAAACATATGCAAACACTACCTGATACTTTTATATGTGAGGACATGGGTGTAAAACTGTGTATGGACGCTATGGACGTGTCCACAACAATATTTAGATGTTTCTAAAATGTCCATATATATGAACATTTATAGAAATATATATCCTATAAGGTGACACTTAAAATACTTTAATTTCCTCCAAAAAACATAGTGTGCCTTATATATATATATATATATATATATATATATATATATATATATATATATATATATATGGATTAATTCTGGTTGTGGTTAATGACTGGGAATTGTAACTTTTTTTCTCATAATTTTCCACTTTTTATCTGATAATTTAGACTTTTTATCTAATGATTTTGACTTCATTTAATGTAATGTGTTTGGACTGTTAAATAAATATCACACATTCAACAGTAGCACTATGCAAAATAGATGGGGAGGGGGTGTCTGCTTGTGTGCTTGGTTGTTGGTTTGATTCCCTAGACTGACTTGTGACAAAAGGGTCACCAGTTTGATTCCCTGAAGAATTGTTGGCTTATGTGCCCTTGGGCAAGGCACATAACCCCAGGCAGCTGACATGAGCCCACTGCTGCTAGTCTATAGTGTGTGATGGTTTAAAGGCAGAGGACGAATTTCAATGAGTTGTATATAAACTGTATGTGAACCTACTGACAATATTCTTCTTCTTCTTCTTCAATAAATCCTGCTTTTTAATGGAACAGTAAGAATAATGGAATGAAAATAAAGTTCAATTGCACAATAACCACTTCAATGTTTTAAAACTGTGATAACAATACTTAAGTAAAGAATCTAAACTGTTCTACAATGTGGAATAACACGAGGCGCTACATCTGCCAACCTGGAGACATTACTGTCCCATGACTCTGGAGACACAGATTCGCTTTAATACACATGCTCTTCATTAAATTAGACAGAAAATGTGCTTACTATATTGAAAAGATGATAAAACGTGAGGGATGTGTCTGCAGTGCCTTGTTCTAACTAGCTTATGGAGTGAGCAGAATTTGAGCTGCTGGGAAGCTTATGTCTTGCTGTGGAAGTACAGAGCAGGCTGGTGCGTTTGTAGCTGAAGCTCAGATGCAGTCGGCCAGTTTCCTGCCTTCAGATGGCAGAGCAGATGGCAGAGTCCTGGGGGTCGATGCTGGAGTCTGTCATTCTGACTCTCCATCAGCATCACATCCCCATCATCTAACGGCAGCAGGTACGACCGTCACAGCAAAAGGTGTCTTCATGAGTGGACCGAAAAATACATGAATGCTGCTCTTATAACAGCGTAACATTAGGCAGGGGATGTTTGCTTGGTAAAATATAAGGTGAGGAAAAGCCTTTTGCAGAACAGAGCAAGAAACAGAAACACCTGCTGTAATTGGACAGGTCAGCCAGAGGTCAAAGATCAACGGTGTCCACTGTCCCCTCCAGTGGACGACCTGGGGTACAGTTTAGACAATGGGAAAGGGGCAAATGTTGCTAAAAAAAAAAAAAAAAAAAAGGAAAAGCATCCATAGGAACAGAGGTTTCCTAGGTCACCCTCTCAGAAAATTCTCAAAAATGTCATATATACTATAAAGTCAAAGTCAATTTTATTGTTAATTTCTTCACATGCAGATAGAGACGAGACAGACATTAACATGCAGACAGACATTAACATGCAAGACAGACATTAACATGCAAGACAAGGCAGACATGACAGGACAGCTCTACAACCTTATATATATATATATATATATATATATATATATATATATATATATATATATATATATATATATATATATATATATATATATATATATATATATATATATATATATATATATATATATATATATATCATACACTATCAGGCCCGGACTGGCCATGCATGTGTTTAATAGTGTGTGTTGTGTCACAGCCAGTGTAATAGTATTGTTTTAATTGCTATAAGGACATTATAACACCCCCCCCCCCCAAAAAAAAAAAAAAAAAAAAAAAGGTGTGGTTTTTGGAGGCAGAAAATCACCTGGTGGTAGAATTGGCCTGAAAGCTGTGGGATATTCCCGGCCTGAAATCCTGATCCAGTCCAACACCCAAGTGACATCCGATTTTAATATGACATTCCTGTATTCGGCAAGTGTGTGTGTGTGTGTGTGAGAGAGAGAGAGAGAGAGAGAGACAGACAGAGAGAGAGAGAGACCTTGGATATTTTCATGCTGCCAAGTTAGTGTTAACAGTAGTCCATAAAGTAAGGTCCATAAAGACAAAGGTGAGAGAGTTTGATGTGGATGAATGTCACCTGAACAGAGTCCTGACCTCAACTCCACAGAACACTTTTAGGATGAATTAGAGCACACACTGAGAGCCAGGCCTTCGGTCCAACGTCAGTGTGTGATCTGACAAATACTTGTGGGAGGAATGGTCCCATAAACACACTCCTAAACCTTATGGAAAACCTTCCCAGAAGAGTTGAAGCTATTGTAGCTGCAAAGGGCGAACCCATATGACTGTATGTATTAACAATGGGATGTCAAGTTCATATGCAAGTCAAGGCAGGTGAGACAATACTTTTGGTAATATAGTGTAAAAATTTGAAGGATGTGATCAATTACGCAGTTGGTGAACTGTGGCCTTCAAAATTGCTTTTTTTTTTTTTTTTTTTTTTAAATGAAAACCAAACAAAAGAAAATGTTTATTTCTCATTCCCACTCACTCCAGTGAAGTATCAGGAATAGTCACAAAAAATTAAAGTGTCACCTCTTTAAACTT
This sequence comes from Siphamia tubifer, assembly GCA_020466265.1. NCBI lineage: Eukaryota > Metazoa > Chordata > Actinopteri > Kurtiformes > Apogonidae > Siphamia > Siphamia tubifer. The sequence continues at coordinate 16,941,784 of CM035797.1, read as the reverse complement.
TCTGATCACCAATTTTGTGATTTTTGGCTTTTCTGCCAAATTTGGAGCCATATTATGGAGCAACTGAGGTAGATAAAGTTAGTCTGAACATAGATTCTGATTCTAGGGGAAACGTTAGCCAGGGAGACCAAAAATATAATATAATATGTAGGTCAAATGATAGAGGAGTTCAACGTTGGAAAAAATGTAACTTTGTAAAAAAACAAAACAAAAAGCACACATTTCAGAAGGCCATTACTTCAAAACTATTAAGTATATGAGTTTAAAACGTGGTATTAATTCATAAGTCCATAAGACAAACCTATATGATTTTTTTTTTAGGGAAGGTCTGGGTGCTCTGGCATGGAATGACCTAAAAGAAGTGGACAGAAAAATTAAATACTACAAGTTTATCCCTTTTCCATTAGTATTTAGACCTCTGCTGATCTTTAAGTTTGGAAAAAAGGGTTCAGATAAAGACAAATTTAATCAGCGATTGATAATCTGATACACAATACATGTAATTCCTTTTCCATGCGTCAATATTTGGGAAATGAACAACATAAAAAGTACAGAACTGGAAACTAATGAGGGAAAACACAGAAGGGCTTGTATTATTCCATTATCCAGCCAAAAATGCAGAAGGAACCTAATATATCTAAGATTATTGTTCTTGTCTGTTTTTAATAAACCACACTCTTCAGTTTCAAAGTCACAATTAAGGGTTTGATTATTTCACCAAACTTTGAACCAAAGTTTAAGGAACTAAAGTAAGTGGTTTGTGTGTTTCTGTCCTACACCTGCACAGTGTCAATGTTCAACCAAAACAAACTTCTATGAAAACAACCAGAAAAATAACTTGCTCATTGTTCTAGGCAAGAACAATGAAAAAAAAAAATACAAGTCAAAAAAGACAAGTAACGTAACAGCAGTTCCAGACAGCTTTAAGCCTTAAATAACAAAACAATGAACATCACTGCACTTTATGTTGGAAGCTCCTCAAAGCAAGCGGTTATTCATACAATGAAGTGCACACTCACACAAACAACTGCATACACACACCCACAATTGGTTTATATTATCACAGATCGTTGAGAGCAGCCAGATTGAAAAGAAGTCTGCCCACTTCTTCCCAGAACTGCTGGCGACTTTATTCAGTCTTAATCAGAGCAGTTGAAGAGTGTGAGCGCACAAGAGACAGACACAAAGGCAGTGAGGAGGACAGACCGAGGACATTTAACATCATTTCACTGGTTTTTAAAAACTTATCTGTCAGTCTCCTCTGACCGCCTCTTCCAAAAAAAATTGCTCAAGTGGAAATCTCCAGTAGGTATAATGTGTATGTATAAGGAGTGAGTGACGTGTCAGTAACGTCATCCATCAGTTTGTGGATAAAGAGCAAGAGGTGAAACTGTGAAAAATCTGAGCACGTACACGGACTCTAACACATTTAGTTACATTTGATAATGTATAAATACACTGATCTGTGGAGGCTGGTGTCCATCTGTCCGTCCATCAATCTGTCCGTCAGTCTGTCCTTTCGCCCATTAATCCATCTGTCTGTCCTTCCGTCCATCCCACTGTCTGTCCATCTGTTTGTCCACCCATCTAACCGTTTGTCTGAGTGTTTGTCCATCCATCCATCTGTCTGTCCTTTTGTCCATCTGTGCATCTGTCTGTCTGTCCGTCCGTCCATCCATCCCGTCCATCCATCCTGTCCATCCATCCATACATCCATCCATCCGTCTGTACATCTGTCTGTCCTTTTGTCCATCTATGCATCTGTCTGTCTGACTGTCTGTCCATCCATCTGTCTGTCCATCTGTCTGTCCTTTTGTCCATCTATGCATCTGTCTGACTGTCTGTCCATCCATCCATCCATCCATCCGTCCATCTGCCTGTCCTTTTGTCCATCTATGCATCTGTCTGTCTGACTGTCTGTCCATCCATCCAACCATCCATCCATCCATCCATCCATCCATCCATCCATCCATCCATCCATCCATCCATCCATCCATCTATAGGAGGCATGTCCAAACTATTCCACAAAGGTTTTTGCAGTACACCAGACTTGATTCAATTAATCAACTGATCTCAGTCTTCAGAGTTGTTTGGTCAAACGGTGTATTCTTGGTTGGTTGGAACAAAACCCTGGAGCCACACTGTCCCTTTGTGGAACAGTTTGGACATGCCTGATCTAAAGGATCTGATCTATCATGGGTCAATTCATGGCACACCCTTGATACCCTGCCAGTGCACAGAGGGTCTTTAAACTGGTCATATAATCCAATGCATGATGTTAACAATAGTTAATATTATGGAGAGGCTGATTTTAGTTTTATGGACATTTTTGCCTTTTTTAGGAAAATAACACACAGTAGAGAGAGAGCGAAGGAGCAAATGGCATGTAACAAAGAACCTGGGTTGGGAAATGTACTCATTTTGCTGTGACAAGATCACAAGCCACATAGGATACGTATCACCATCTGACCCCAGGTCTGCTCACAGCCTGAATACTTTAACTGAGTGTCTGTAAACATCATCACAGATTCTTACTTCAATTAACTTTTCAACCATAACTACACTCATGACTTAAAAGTTTGGGAGCGACACTAAATGTCTTAAACTTAAAGGTGATAGAGAGTGGATGAATGGGGTATTAATCCTTGTTCTGTGATGTGATATGTAACCCAAAAAAAATCTGTTGGGTCTGTAATGACTCAGAAGCTTCTTAAAAGGCTGTCTCAAACTGCTATATATGTATGTATGCTGGGTGTATAACATGTTGTTTACCCTTTTTGGGATTGTTTCTGAGCTTATCTGGCAACCTCATTATGACACACACCTGTATGTAGATGTCATCAGTTGGCATTGTTTATCTGGCCATGTGTACTTACACTGGCATGGCTTAACCTTTGACGAGCATATGCTACTGGCAGGATCAACCAAGTAGTCTCAATTGTCAGAGGACTGGAAGATATGTGGCCAGGGGAACCCTGGGGGAGATGATCCAAAATCCACCCACCGAACACCGGTCCCACTGAGAGCATCCCGTCCCACCCTCCCCTTGGCCCCTTGTCACTCAACAGGAAGTCCAAGCCTCCATCAGGTGTGAGTGAAAGCTTTCATACAGTGGTAGAAAAAAACATTCTTGGACAACTTTAAAATTTCACAGAATCTCAAATTTTAAGAGTAATATTGTTATAATATATTAAAAATATTTGTGAAAAAGTCATTTGTGTGTGTGTGTTTCAAAAGGTGTGGTTACAGTAACAAAAATATTTCTCTGTTTCTTGAGAGCATAAAACTAATTAAATTCTTGACAGTTTCAACATGTCATGTCCTGGATGTGTTTCATTATCTCACTGAAACATCCAGTTTTATCCTCAGCAGAACAGAGCACTTGCAGAAGTGAGTGTCATATTGACTTAACCCTCCTGTTGTCTTCATATTCTGTATACACCCTGTGTCCTCTGGGTCAAAATGACCTGTCTTCACTAAACCCCCAATATAAGCATCTTAACTGAAATTTGAAACATCGAATCTTATTTTAATTGGAGAAATAAGTTGTCATTCACCACAAATTGTGTGAATATCTGAGTTTTCTTTCTTTACCTGCAGAAAGACTACATTTATTGAAGACACCACTTGTTGATATTTATGGGAACTGTCATTTCCAGCACCTTTATCGCCAATGGGAATCCATAAAGAGTTAATATAATTCCATTTGGGACAGATCAAAGACTTAATATTGTTCCATTTGGGTCAGATCAAAAAGTTAATATTGTTCCATCTGGGTCAGATCAAAGGGTTAATATAATTCGAATTGGGTCAGATCAAACGGTTAATATAATTCCATCTGGGTCAGGTCAAAGGGTTAATATTGTTCCATCTGGGTCAGATCAAAGGGTTAATATTGTTCCATTTGGGTCAGATCAAAGGGTTAATATAATTCGAATTGGGTCAGATCAAAGGGTTAATATAATTCAATTTGGGTCAGATCAAAGGGTTAATGAAATTCCATTTGGGTCAGATCAAAGTCAAAGGGTTAATATAATTCGAATTGGGTCAGATCAAAGGGTTAATATAATTCCATCTGGGTCAGATCAAAGGGTTAATATTGTTCCATCTGGGTCAGATCAAAGGGTTAATATTGTTCCATTTGGGTCAGATCAAAGGGTTAATATTGTTCCATCTGGGTCAGATCAAAGGGTTAATATAATTCCTTCTGGGTCAGATCAAAGGGTTAATATAATTCCATCTGGGTCAGATCAAAGGGTTAATATTGTTCCATTTGGGTCAGATCAAAGGGTTAATATTATTCCATTTGGGTCAGATCATTGTTCCATTTAGGTCAGATCAAAGGGTTAATATAATTCCATTTGGGTCAGATCAAAGGGTTAATATAATTCCATCTGGGTCAGATCAAAGGGTTAATATTGTTCCATTTGGGTCAGATCATTGTTCCATTTGGGTCAAATCAAAGGGTTAATACAGTTCCATTTGGGTCAGATCAAAGGGTTAATATAATTCCATCTGGGTCAGATCAAAGGGTTAATATAATTCCATCTGGGTCAGATCAAAGGGTTAATATTGTTCCATTTGGGTCAGATCAAAGGGTTAATACAGTTCCATTTGGGTCAGATCAAAGGGTTAATATAATTCCATTTGGGTCAGATCAAAGGGTTAATATAATTCCATCTGGGTCAGATAAAAGGGTTAATATAATTCCATCTGGGTCAGATCAAAGGGTTAATAGAATTCCATCTGGGTCAGATCAAAGGGTTAATATTGTTCCATTTGGGTCAGATCAAAGGGTTAAAATAATTCCATTTGGGTCAGATCAAAGTGTTAATATAATTCCATCTGGGTCAGATCAAAGGGTTAATATAATTCCATCTGGGTCAGATCAAAGGGTTAATATTGTTCCATTTGGGTCAGATCAAAAGGTTAATATAATTCCATCTGGGTCAGATCAAAGGGTTAATATAATTCCATTTGGGTCAGATCAAAGGGTTAATATAATTCCATCTGGGTCAGATCAAAGGGTTAATATTGTTCCATTTGGGTCAGATCAAAGGGTTAATATTATTCCATTTGGGTCAGATCATTGTTCCATTTGGGTCAGATCAAAGGGTTAATATAATTCCATTTGGGTCAGATCAAAGGGTTAATGTTGTTCCATTTGGGTCAGATCAAAGGGTTAATATAATTCCATGTGGGTCAGATCAAAGGGTTAATATAATTCCATCTGGGTCAGATCAAAGGGTTAATATTGTTCCATTTGGGTCAGATCAAAGGGTTAATATAATTCCATTTGGGACAGATCAAAGACTTAATATTGTTCCATTTGGGTCAGATCAAAAAGTTAATATTGTTCCATTTGGGTCAGATCAAAGGGTTAATATAATTCCATCTGGGTCAGATCAAAGGGTTAATATTGTTCCATTTGGGTCAGATCAAAGGGTTAATATTATTCCATTTGGGTCAGATCATTGTTCCATTTGGGTCAGATCAAAGGGTTAATATAATTCCATTTGGGTCAGATCAAAGGGCTAATGTTGTTCCATTTGGGTCAGATCAAAGGGTTAATATAATTCCATCTGGGTCAGATCAAAGGGTTAATATAATTCCATCTGGGTCAGATCAAAGGGTTAATATTGTTCCATTTGGGTCAGATCAAAGGGTTAATATAATTCCATCTGGGTCAGATCAAAGGGTTAATATTGTTCCATTTGGGTCAGATCAAAGGGTTAATATTATTCCATTTGGGTCAGATCATTGTTCCATTTGGGTCAGATCAAAGGGTTAATATAATTCCATCTGGGTCAGATCAAAGGGTTAATATTGTTCCATCTGGGTCAGATCAAAGGGTTAATATAATTCCATCTGGGTCAGATCAAAGGGTTAATATAATTCCATCTGGGTCAGATCAAAGGGTTAATATTGTTCCATTTGGGTCAGATCAAAGGGTTAATATAATTCCATCTGGGTCAGATCAAAGGGTTAATGTTGTTCCATTTGGGTCAGATCAAAGGGTTAATATAATTCCATCTGGGTCAGATCAAAGGGTTAATATAATTCCATCTGGGTCAGATCAAAGGGTTAATATTGTTCCATTTGGGTCAGATCAAAGGGTTAATATAATTCCATCTGGGTCAGATCAAAGGGTTAATATTGTTCCATTTGGGTCAGATCAAAGGGTTAATATTGTTCCATTTGGGTCAGATCAAAGGGTTAATATAATTCCATCTGGGTCAGATCAAAGGTTAATATAATTCCATTTAGGTCAGATCAAAGGCAGTACAGTCCACCAGAAGACCACATGTCTTTTGTTTAGATCTGCTCCTGACTGATCAGAGACAGAACTAAAACATTGTCTGGTTCTGTGGTGTGGGACTAACTCTGTGACTGTGATTTACACTCAGTTTGACTGTCGGGTCATTGTGACCTCAAGACCATCTTTGTGTCTTTTTTTCTACAGCTTACACAGAAGTGTTCATAAAGGCAACAATTCATTCTTTCTAATGCTGGGGTCAATCTATATAAAGTCATTACATTTCAGGTTGAAAAAATGTCATTGAAGAGATGGGGTTTTTTTGGGGGTGGGGGGGGGGTTATTTTGCCCAGAGGATAACAGGAGGGTTAAGAGTGATTCTCAGTGTAATATATTACAGATGCATGGGGTGTCCACCACTGTATGAAACACAAACACTCATCATACATCAGTGTTAAACTTGATATAAAATTGACCGTTATAAAAAGTGACTGCAGCTGGGTTTTTTTGTTCCAGGTTTGGAAACTTTGTCATTTCTGCTGTGAAACATGAATGTCTATGGGGATCACTCACTCACCAGCATCAAATGACCAATCAATGAACTGTTACTTTTTTATTTTATTTTTTTTAGTTCTCTACTGGTTTTGCTTTTCACCTCTGGATGTTGCAGCTTGGAAGAAACATGATGATGATGATGATGATGATGATGATATAGGAGGAGGTAGAGTTGGAAAGACTGCAATAAAATGATTTAGAAAAAAAAAAAAGAAAAGAAGAAGAATGTGCCTCTTCTTTATTTACTGCACTGTCTTTTTCCAGAGTCCAACTTGGGAATTCTTCTTCTGGGTTTATTTCAAGTCCAGCCTCTCCTCTCCTCTCCTCTCCTCTCCTCTCCTCTCCTCTCCTCTCCTCTCCTCTCCTCTCCTCTCCTCTCCTCTCCTCTCCTCTCCTCTCCTCTCCTCTCCTCTCCTCTCCTCTCCTCTCCTCTCCTCTCCTCTCCTCTCCTCTCCTCTCCTGCACTCAGCTCTGGCTCACATCTGAAGGGGAGGAGTCAAACGTCACAATCCCACTAATTACAGCAGTGTGTATGTATATTAGTACTCCTATCTTTATGGGGACATGTTTACACAGTCACACCATTTTTTAATTTAAGCATTAAGCAAAACATATTTTTCAAAGGTTTGAAGATTTGTTTATATATATATATATATATATATATATATATATATATATATATATATATATATATATATATATATACTGTATATATATATATATATATATATATATATATATACTGTATATCCTTTAATTAATTTATTTAGATTAATTAATTATTATATTATATTAGTATTGTCATTGTTTTTATTTTACTGATTTTTTAGATTTTGATAGTTTTTATTTATTTAATCAATTTACTTTCTTTTTATTTATGTATTTATTTATTTAGGCAAAAAGAAAAAGTGTATACCCTCACTACTCAATGACTATTTTACCTACAATTGATAATTCCAAACTTGGTCCTCATGAGACATGGAAACCAGTATGTGTGTGTGTGTGTGTGTGTGTGTACTGTAGCTGTACATGTGTTTGAATGTTAATTCTCTTTGAGATGCCTGCACATAATAATTACACCATGTCATGTCTTCTCCTGTCACTCTAGCGACATGACCATCCTTTACACCATCCAACACAGTAACACAGAAACCAGATTTATTCCAATATTTTCATGTTGTTTTTCCTCTGGATCATTTTTCTGGGGTAGTTTCTGGGATTTTATGATGATCCTTAAACCTGTGTTGTACTCCTGCCATAACTACACAGGGTGGCCTCAGACCAGATCACAGAATTTCTTGGCTCGTGTGCCTTTAATCAACCAGTAATTTTCAAAGCCTTAACAGAGTGAGCCCACATTATTTTTAGAGCCAACCTGGGTCTTCTACTCAGGAAATTACACCTTCTCCAGTTCTCTCACTCAAAGCAACATGAGCTCTTACTGTCCTCCAAATGTCCCGTCACCTCCTAGCAGTGATGGAGACAAACTAGCGCACTTGTCAACCATCTGGAGAAATCTGCCTGATATTTTCAGAGGGGGGTAAGAAAAAGAGAGGTGAGCCTGTAAAGGGGAAAGAGACACAGACACTGAGGTGGAGAATTTTTACATCCTGGCTACATTTATTCTCATAATCATAGTTAATGTGTAAGAAAAGCTTGTTTGCATTTGATGGACAGGTGGGATGAAGCACAGACACAAGGATGGAGAGCCAATGTCTAGACCTTTTGTTCTGAATTCATAGATACAAACACATACCAGCTAATGCATTTGTCTGGGATATGTCAAAAAATGAATAGAGGGTATTCACAGGGTTCTTTTAATAACCCCTGAGTCATTTAATTCCATAACCAAGACAAATGAACCCATATGCAAATATATCTGTACTTTAGAGTTCTTTAACCAATATTGTTACCGTTGTGTCCATTCCAAAATGAACAAGGCAGCCAGAGGCAGCAGACCTGTGCCGAGGCGTGATTTTTCATTCACATGTGGCGTGATGGAGCCACAGGTGTTGACCCATCTAATGTCCGAAGGTGAGACGATGTGAATGCAAAAAAAAAAAAAAGCGAGATTCTATCTTCTCTGAATCCTGAGTTATTACCACTGATGTGTCTTAACTGTTGACCTTTAGTGATGTTGACCTTTGACCTTCATTCAAATATCTTTCATTCATGAAAGTTTAATCAAAATCTATTCAGAACTTTTTGAAAGACAGACAAAAATCTTTCTTAAAGGTGTCATTCAGCTGAAAACCACTTTTCCACGCTCCTTTTGGAATCTGATGGGTCACCTCCATTGGCTGCATACTGCATTCACAGAAAACAACAAAAGCTAAAGTCCATCTGACGTCAGATGGACTTTAGCGTCACCCACGGGGGGTTAAACCTGTCCTCCATTGCAGCGAATCTGACGTAGCATTAGCATCTACAAGGGAAGATGGCGCCACAGTCGCTGTTGCACAAAATGGCAGATCAAACTGGTTCATGTGCTCTCTGTGTGCATGTTTTCAGAACAAGCAATGGCACAAAACCTAACTGGATGCTACTCTGGTAAAGGTAAACACACACAGAGAGTGAGAGGGGTCATGGACATGTATGAGGAAGTACCAATAAATTCTGTTGTTCGACCTCAAGTCATTTTTCTACTGCGAAAAACCAGCTGGAAACAAAGCAATCCAGATGTTTTTTTTTTTTTTAATAGAACCAACACACAATGTATTTAATAACAATGGAAAACACAGTAATATTAATGAAATAACCATGGAATGACTCCTTTAAGCATTTTTCACCATATCTACAAGGCTATAATCATTAAAGATGAGCTTTTTTTTCAGCTAATTTCTGTCCTATTCCTTCAAAGACATGCTTACAATGGTTGACTAAATAAAAATAATGAAAATATATATTTGTCCATTTAAAATATCCTGAGAAAAATGTCAAAAAATGCTTAAATTTCACATAGACAGTTGTCTGCTTTGAAAAAAAAAAGTAAGTCTATTTTCCTGTCAAAGGTTTCCCTGTAGATAACTGACCAGAAGGCTTGTTGGAAGAGATTAAATCTTGGGGCCTTGAAGTATTGTAAAAATGTCTTGAAAATCAGCCATTTTATAAAACGGCGGCCATATTGAATGTTGGGTCAAAATTGAGGTGTCCCAAAGTTTTAATCTCTTCCAACAGGCCTTCTGGTCAGTAATCCAATGAGAAAATAGGCCTAATATTTCCAACAAAAGACCTGTCTAATAGATAATGTAGCTGTCTGGGGTTTTATGAGTTAATTCATAACTGGACACACGTCAATTCTAAGCAAAATATTTCTACGTTTGAGGCTTTATAGAACCATGTACCAAAAAGTTGTAACAATTCTCAAGATGACAGTGAAATATAGGAAGTAAGGGAAGTAACCAGACTGAAACAATCAAAACACAGAACAAAGGAATCAAAAAAGGAGACCAGACAATCATAGCAAGAAAGACTCAGTTAAAAAAAATAAAAATAAAAAAGGTGAAGAAAAAGATCAAGAGAGCTGTTCAGATCCTGCCAGTTAGAAAAGGATGAGGAGATACAGAGGGACAGTGAAACAGAGAGAGAATCTGTCAGCGCCCAGAAAGGACGGTTAAAAAAAACAGAATAAAGGGAAAGGAGGAGAACAGCTGTCTGGTGAATCAGTGAATCAGAGTCCACTGTCAGGAGAAGGACACTTGTGCTGTCACCAAAAAGAAAGAGAGAAGCAGAGAAACCACCCAAAGGATACAACATCTAATAGCTCTTCCTTGTAGTTGTGTTTAGTAGATGAAACTGAAACCGTTCCCCATCTGGACGGGTTTAGATTAATTACAGAAACTGCCCAGTTTAGCCTGCTAATTTAAAACGACAAAGCCAGAGAGACAGGGAGACACGGAGTTAGAGAAAACTTCTTTTTACATCAGCAGAACCACAATAGGATCCAAAAACAGCTTATTTTCTATGATCTTTGGAGCTTTTCACAGTCTGTTATTTATTTTTTTTTTTTTTACTGTAGGAAAACCACAGCAGCTCAGGTTGTTTTCTCACCTTCCTCACACAGATCTGTTTACAGCACGGACCATTGGCTCAGGTACATTAGAGCCAGGGGCGTCTTTTGAATTTACGTATTATATATAGACGACCCTAATGACCCCAGGATCAGTAGTGAATATACTGGAAATGTGTGGTTATGCAAAAAAAAAAAAAAAAAAATTAAAATGAAAAAAGCTTGCACTTTCACACAAAAGGAATATTTTCATCCATTTGCAAACACAAGTTTTCTTTCCAAGTAATACTTTACAGGGGTTATTTCTTATGTTGATGTCTTATACAGATGCTCATATAGACCAAAATGAGTAAAGGAAGGAAAAGGAAAATGTTCTTTATTTGTATCTGTGTGAAAACAGGCTGGTATGAGTCACTGCACACAATAGTCCACACTATTATTGGTGCAGACGCAGAAATCTCTATTACAAATGTGAAAATAAGTCCCATGCATTTATAATTCCTAAAATGTGAGTCAAAGCCTTAAAGTGAGAGACCATTCTACCTGACTGTTTATTCTGTCCTGCTTCATCAGCTTTTTCGTTTCTGTTTTTATACATATGTGACCCTCCAGCACAAACCCAGACACTTGGGTCAAATTTCAGAAATTAGGATTTTATATTATTTATATTAAAAATGCTTGTGTGACACTAATTCAACCAATCAGAGGCAGTTTTTCAACATCGCCATAGCAACAAGGGACTTTGTTTACTCAAAAAGGCTTTGTTCTGACGCCTACCATTGGATCAAATATATAATTAGGTAAATTTCTATATAAAGGTTGTCTAGAGGGATTCCTGATCTTTCTAAAAGATACAATAAAAATAAAAATAAAATGCTCTGTTCAGTCAATAAACAATAAACAAACATGACAGGCGCGAAGGAAAGCTGTGTTTTGAGCCAATTTTTCTTTGTTTGTCAGTTGTTGTTCTTCCTAAAAGGCATGACTTGAAGCACTTACTGTAGGAATTTCACAAAAAATTTCACAGGAGACATGGATTTTATGCATAAACTTCAAATCCATACAGCCATTCAGCCATATAATGTATTTGAGGCTATAGCTAGAAATACTGCTGTGAGACTGAACCACTGGTTTTGTGCTGGAGGGTCACATATATATTTGGTAATGTAGATTTATACAGTAGATTTATAAATATTCAGTGTTGTACCTTCATTGAACGATCGTTCACGGACGATATATTTTTGACGAATGTGAATGACTCGTTCACTTTTGCCAAATGAACGGGAAGTTGTGAACGTGGTTATTTTGGCATTTATTGAACTGCGCTCTTATGTAGTTCACATTTCGTTCTTATCATGTTGTAATTATTGAGTCCTATAAGGCAGGGGTTCTCAAACTTTTTTGGCCCAGGTCCCCCTTGGAGGGGTGAAATTTTTCCATGTCCCCCCTCATCCTCGCGATACTGAAAATGATAAAAAAAAAACCCACTTCAACAATGATTATTATGAAACAATGATAACCTTTTTTAATAGTGCTTTTGTGCAAACCAGCGACATTTTCAGGTATTATAATATAAATGAGCACTTCAGAAACAACAATTTTAAATAATTTTAAAATAATAAACAGAACAAAAGACACACAAAACCGTGTGTGTGTGTGTGTGTGACAGACAGACAGACAGACAGACAGACTTTTGGTGGAATTTTGGTCTCCCATCATTGTTCTCAATGAAGCCAAACTCAATATAACTATCAATGTACTTTCTCTTTTTAGGTTTAGGACGTTTGTTTTTGTCATTTTCATTGTCATTTCTTTTCCCACTTCTTGAGGAACTTGGCGGACTGAAAAAGCGATCCATGTTCGCTGCAGGGTGGCTAAAAATAGCCTGTGACTCGCTCCGTCTTAATTTAGTCAAGCTGGCGTCAAACAGCGCTGTTACTTCCGCCCGCTCGCTACAAAATAAAACTTCCGCATTTCAAAATAAAACAGCAAAAAAAAAAAAAAAAAACGTGAATAATTTCGCGTACCCCCTGGACATGCGCCACGTCCCCCTAGGGGTCCGCGGACCCCAGTTTGAGAACCGTGGCTATAAGGAATAAAATGGGATCAAAACACAGCATTATCATAGATGTCATTTTTGTATTATTATGAACAAATTTTGGCAACATAATGTTTTGGAATAGCCAGTGAGAAGCGTTTTGGGCGGGGCAGAGACAGAGAGAGAGAGAGAGAGAGAGAGAGAGTGTGTTCTTGGAAATAAACATTGAAAACGAAGCTCACTGAAACCGCTCCTTGTGTTCTAAGGTACTTACTTCGGCCCTGGAGATTTTGTATGAGAGGAGGACGGCATTTCCTGACTACAGTCAGGATAACGTCAGGAACGGTTAATAATAAGTTTACAATAATAACACAAAAAAGAACGCAAAAGTTCATTTTGGGATCCATGAACTTCTAGTTCATAATTTGGAAGAATGAACGATGAACTGAACTAATTCATATTGAGTAACTTGAACTACTTCCTAATCAAGGTGAACTTTCCCAACATTGTATATATTCAAATAGAAATAATGTAAAAAGTGAATGTATTGTAATATGCAGGCAGTGTTTTAAAGTAGATCTGGTAGCTCTGACACAAAATTTACCTCAAAGTAAAAACAATTTTCTCATTTATTCTTGGAAACTAAAGCCGACCAGAATTTTTGACTGTTTTATTAAATTAAATGATGTCTTTTAAATAATTTCCTTGTAGTCTACATGGATTGTAAATGCTGTGCCTGGGTCTAAATTCTTCACTAATTAATCTGCACAGTACTATTTCTGTGGAATGACACCTAAAAGGTCATTTTAAGCACCAGCCGTTTAAATACAAATGAGCCACTTCAAGCCCCGCCCCTGACCTCTGTCCCATTCAGCCACTTGTATTCATTAATACAACCAAAAAGTGAACATTTTAAGTAATTGGCTCAAAGTTTGGACATATTTTCAGTGTGGACAACAACCTCTGCTGATGATAAACAAGTATGTGTTGTACTTGGAGAAATGTTTGCCTTATCTTTGCAGATTTTTGATGTAATTAAGCCTAGATATAAAACAAAACAAATTAAGCAAGAATTGAAACATTCGGTTTTTGCCAGATTTTTGCAGCGCCTGGGTCCAGGCTCCAAATATACAAATTGCTGAACCAAAGACTAAATTTAGAAAAATAATTTTTGGAGACTTAAACTTAGATTTTAATTTCATTTATTCAGGAGGGTTTTTTGCTGGTAAATCAGTGTAACCTGCTCATATTGTTTTTTTTGTTTTTTTCTTGGACTGTTCTTTAATTTAATGAATTATTTTTTATTTTTATTGTGTTTTGACTTTAATAGTGGTGAAAAAAACTTTGGGGATATTCCATTTATTGTCATAAAAATCACTTCTAAGTCATTGAATCCAACCATTCTCCAAACATACAGTCTGTCTTGCACATGCTCTGTTCAGTCAAGGTTAAAACTGGATGTTTAAACAACATAATGAAACACATCCATGGTATAACATGTTGAAACTGTCAATAATTCAGTTTTGTTACTTTTTCTCGTCAACAATAAACAACAGAAATTATAGTGCAAGTTCAAGGATCAAGGAATATTTTATTATCAGATCCTGCAGATCCAGTCATAAACAGCGATCATAAGCACAGACAACAACAATAAAAATAGTAAATAGGACAAACAGATGAGAAAATTACTTGTTTAACAGGACAATAGCAGCAGGGACAAAAGAGTGTTTAAGCCTGGCAGCAGGTACCTGATGAAAGCAGCACAAACTCACCAGCCAAGGGATGGTTCTGGTCTTATTTAGGGTTCTGAGCGTATGTATATCACATACTCTGACTATACCCTGTAATTTGTTTTTATTTTTAAGTGAGAGTAAGGTGTACCAGCAGATAAAAGAGAAGGTTAAAACAGAATAAAACATTTTCATAAATGTACTATCAATGTTAATTTTCAATAAAAATACATGCGTCAACATGAAAGTTAAAGGACAGCTTGTCATCTATAGTAGTGCCAAGATATTTATAGGTCTGGACCCGTTCAACGACCTGACAAGAGCCAGGAGAACCGACTGATGTTTCCTAAAGTCAATAATCATTTCTTTTGTCTTAGACACATTGATGTGTATAAAAGATGTGCAACATTCCTGCTGAACAGGGCCATGGTCAGGGTACCACTGTTACCCGCGGTAACACCACCAGGAATGTACTTTTTTTCTATAATGTAAATACTGTTGAATGAATTAATTCTAAATGGGTTTAGACCTTCTTTGTTTATTGTTCTGGTTTGAAGGAGTGAGTATTTAAAACATTAATATGTTAAGTTATTTGATGGGGGTTGAATTTTTTAGCTAATCCATACGAAGTCGTGATGAGCTATTGCGATCGTGCTTCATACGTTGTCAGCGTCGTCCGTCGGCGTCGTCCACAATTCACTAAAATCACTTCTCCTCCCTCAATTTTCAACTGATTTCAATTCTGATTGATTCATTAGACAGAACTAAGCCTTAGGCACTAAACGTATCACTTTGTTTGTCGAAATGTAAACATTTGTAAACAATTTGTGTACAACTTTGTATATTTTTCCAGTCTGTCTGTCGGGAAGGAGGACTCCATTGCACAGTACTGAAGGGAAAAATAATTTAATAACAAAACTAAGAAACATAAAGACAAGACAGAGACAAAACTAAACCAAAACCTGGGAACGAACGACCAGAGTCCGTGGTGATGATGAATGTCCGGGTTATGGTGACTGAGGAGATGGTCAAACTGTCCGGATTATGGAGGTGACATTACTGAATGGTCCCGCACTGGCAACTGCAAGCCTTACTGCTTTTATAGCCACTGATGAGGAACGGCTTGCAGCTGCGCAGTGCGGGACCAGGTGAGTGTGGAGATGACTGGGGGAAAGGTCACCGGAGCGGAGGTCATGACACTGTCACTAAGGGCCTATTCACATAGCACTCAGAAAATCCGGACTTTCGGACTTTCCAGGAAAGTTCGAACCTTATTGACAAGTGTAAAACCTTCCCCGAACCTTGGTCCGGACTAAAGACCAAGTCTTTGGTCCGAGCTGAGGAGGTAGTCTCGGTCCGGACCAAGGTTCGCTGGTGCACAGTGTGAAACGTCTGTTTAGGAAAGTCCGGACTATCGGACCAATTACGTCACAGTCACGTGCGCGGAATCTAGTCAACGTCCAAGCATGAGTCACGGCAATACATGGGGAGACGAGGAAACCAGGTATTTCATTGAAATTTGGTCGGATGATACTATAAAGACTGAATTGGAGACGAGCCGTTGGTGGGAACACTGGTACGACAGTTGGCAACATTGCCAAAATAGGGCAAAAATTACGAAACTAGTAACTGGGTCCATTATCTGGAAGCACTTCCTGCAACAGTGTAGCGCGCTCATCTACTAACCAATCAGTGTCGAGTATAGAGAGACGCACGCTGTACACGCATTGACCACATGACGTTCTAAAGTCCGTTGGTCCATTTGATTCAATACAGTGTGAATGAAGACTGTAAATAAAGTCCGGATTATAAGTACAGTGTGAAAAGGCAAAAAAAAATGTTCTGGTCTGAACCTTGGTACGCCCTAAAATCGCTTCTCCTCCCCTCAATTCTCAACGGATTTCAATTCATATTTTATGATCTATTGAATGTCTTCCTCTTGTTGATAGTAAGACATCACAGCTGTGAGGTCTGGATGAGCACAGCCACATTGGCACTATCTTTTTTACTTTCATGTATTCGGTGAATGCTTGAAATAAATTAAATGATACAGCCACACCTTTGGGACACAAAAGAAATAATATTTTATGATAATATTTTGAAATGTAAAATTTTAAAAGTGTCATTCTGCTGAAAACCACTTTTGGAATGTGATGGGTCACCCTGAGTTACCAACACATGCTGCCTTTGAAAGTGGTGTGTCCGTAAACTCTGTTGTTCAACCTCAAGTCATTTTTCTACCCACCAAAAACAGCTGGAAACAAAACAATACAGACCTTTTTAAAATAGAACCAACACACAATGTATTCAATAACAATGTAGAACACACAACACATTAATGAAATAACCATGGGTTTTAGTTTCATATCAGTCAGTTCATACCATTAATTTAACTGGTCTGTTCTTAATACCTCATCTGCACTAACAGGTTTACTTGTAAATCAATTGCTTGTTGTTATTAGACTGTAATTAACAGTCTTCTTAACTCATTCACTGCCATTGAAGTGTTTTGGCATCAGTTCAAATCCTAATGAATAGTCTATACTCTATTTTGATGGGTGCCACACTTATGTAGCCTTATAGTCTTTTATTATAGTATAATATTATATAATATTATAATATAATATGGTATATAGTATCATATATATCAGGGGTGTCTAAATCCAGTCCTCGAGGGTCGGTGTCCTACATGTTTTAGATATTTCCCTCTTCCACATGATTCAGTTTAACCCTTTAACTCCTGAAACTTTAGCAGTTCCACAGTAAAAAATAATTAAAATAAGCAACAAAAATTAACAAAAATGGCCAAAGTTATCAATAAAATGTACAAAAATGAATAATAAACTGACAAAATAATTAGTAACAGGAAGAAAGTAAGACACAAATGGAGCAAAATGAAAGAAAAAATAATCAAATAAAAAATAAAATGTAGAAAAATAAACAATGTGCAACAAAATGAACAAAAACGTTGTGTCTTACTGTGTTCACTTTGTTATTAATTATTTTGTCAGTTTATTTTTGTTCCTTTTATTGATGACTTTGACCATTTTTGTTCATTTTGTTGGTTATTTTAAATTTAAATTTTTACTGTGGAACAGGAGTTAAAGGGTTAAACTGAATCATGCAGAAGAAGGAAATATCTAAAAGGACTAGATTTGGACACCTCTGATATATATCA
Source organism: Siphamia tubifer (assembly GCA_020466265.1). Classification (NCBI taxonomy): domain Eukaryota; kingdom Metazoa; phylum Chordata; class Actinopteri; order Kurtiformes; family Apogonidae; genus Siphamia; species Siphamia tubifer. The sequence goes on along the minus strand of CM035797.1, from coordinate 16,924,018 downwards.
TATATAAAATTTAATGGTAACACTTTATAATACTTACACACAATTGACTATGTATTAACCATTTATTACCCATTTATAAATCGTTTTTTATTATGTATTAAACATTTGTTACCTATTTGTTAATGTCTTGTAAAGGTTCATACTAGTGTCTTTCAAAGATAAATGTAAAATTAGATTATTTTTAACCAACGGGTGCAGTGTTTGTATATCTGCTTTACAGGTAAACAAAGAAACAGTTGTAAACACTACAACTGTTGGTTAAAAATAATCAAATTTTACATTTACACTAGTATGAACCTTTACAAGATATTAACAAATAGGTAACAAATGCTTAATACATAATGAACAAAAACTGCATTAAAAATGTTTTATTCCATACTGTATGTATCTGATATTGCATTTTAAAAACACATTTCTTTGCTTCAGATCTTAAAACACAGTGGACATTTTTGTAACTCCATAGGTTCATTAAAACCATTTCAGTCACATTGCTTTTTTCATGCCTAAAGAGGAAAAAATGACTAAGGTTCTCATAATTCATGCATCAATGGGTTAATGTCTGAAGCAGATACTTTCTTTTTAAAAAAACCCCTCTAAAGCAGTGATATAAGTGTCTTTACAGGGTAAAAAAAAGTTTGAATAAAATGCATTATTATACCTGAAACAACATTTTTTTTGTGTGTGTGTGTGTGTGTGTGTGTAACATGGTGCAGGGCTTGTGAAACAGACCTTTCTGCACCACTGAATTCACCCAAGGATCATCTAAACAGCGCAATAATGTTTCAAGTTCTCCTTGTTACACATTTTTGCACCTGTGAAATTGGTTGGATTGGTGTAGATTACCCTGAATGGGACTTCAGTGAGCGGAGCAGCAGGCACTGCCCTGGATCTGGCCCAACACATGCCTGTCTAATGGCTGTGATATGTGAGTGGGACAGAGCACGCACTACACACTGCAGCTCATTGATGAAGACGGGAAGATTTTCCTCTGACCAGGCATGGAACAGCCAGGTGGTCTGCCCTTGACATTTTTCATCTGTGCAAATTGGTATGTGTGGGGTAATGTGCATAAGAGACAGAGGAGGCGAGAGAGGGAGACGCAGAGTAAAGACAGAACGAAATGGGGAGAGAATTATTATGCTTTTCTTATTCCAAAGTTTGTGTTGTCCAAAACTAGCATAGGTGTATGGTAACCAGGCTGGAAGAGGACAGATGAAGTGGTTTGGAACAGTGGCTTCGCTGCCAATGTGAGACTGCTGTTCTTCCATTAACACAGTACAGTAGCATGTCTGCCCACAGGGTTACTGAAAAGCACCATTGTACTTAACAATTAACTAGTTTGTTCTTACCTTCATTTATCTGGGCAGAGCTTAGTCAGGATACACGCTCTTATGCAACATGTCACATTCCCACCATTATGGCCAATTCCCTTGCATTTCTCCGACTGCCGGCCACTAACAGCCCCCACTTATATGTACTTTACTGAAGGATTGTTTAAATATACAGCTATGGAAGAGTAAGCATTCGGAACGGATTAGTCCCACTCATGATTTCCAACTGTGTGTTCTATAAGCCTTTTACTCTTTATTTCAGATCTATGTAATGTTAGAGAATTATACCAAAAGAAATTCATTGAAAAATTATTTTATTTTACTCTTTTCTTTTTATTCCTCTTTAGGCAGGAAAAAGCAATGTAATTAATTTTTTTTATTTTATTTTTATTAACCTAATTTCATGGAAATATTCACTGATATGGATACCAATGTGTTTAATTTTTGAAGCAAAGAAACATGTCTTTACTCATAATACTGTGTGAAAATTATGAAATAAAAACATTATTAATACAGCTAATCTGATGTTTTGTCATACTCTAAAGTCATTGCTCACTTCATGGAGATAATATCCAAAAAACAAATAAACAAACAAACAAAAAACAACATTTTCCCATAACCCCCCCCCCCCAAAAAAAAAAAACCAAACCAAAAAACAAACAAACAAACAAACAAGTATCAAGTAACAGAAAATGTCTTCTTTGTATATATTTAAAGTCAGGTTCTTTTTGAAAAAAGTTTCAAAAGACTTAATTATCATTCTTATATGTAATAAATGTTAAAAGCAGTGTTATATAATCAACAATAAAAAATAGGTTTGAAAAAACAACTGTAAATGTCTCTTGTCTCATCATCTGAACCTGCCTCCAGTTCATCTCAGGGCTGAACATATATAGACAAACAATCACTCTCACATTCACACCTATGGACATTTTAGATTAACCAATTAACGTATCAGTGCATGTGTTTGGATGGTGGGAGGAAACTGGAGTACCTGGAGAAAACCCACGCAGAGACGAGGAGAACATGCAAACTCCACACAGAAAGGTCTGGCGTGGGAATAGAACCAGGGACCTTCTTGCTGTGAGGTACAAGTGCTAACCACTGCACCACTGGTCATTGGTTTTACATTAATGTTTTACATTACGTGTTCATTTTGTAATCCATTTTCAGTACCTGTTTGTATTGTCACTTCAGTTATTTTATGTCTAATTCTATAAATTGTTAAACACTACTCATACAGGGTGTACCCCGCCTTCACCCATTGTAGCTGGATTAGGCCCCCAGTGACCCCCCCGACCCTAGTGAGGATAAAGCGGGTTCAGATGATGAGCGAGCGAGCGAGCAAAGATGAGTGAAGAATGTGAGAAAATATCTGCAATCTTTAAATTCCTTTTACAGAAGCAACAACAGCTCCATAAGTTGTCTACAAATGTATTTAGTGATTCATAACTTTCTCTGGACTCCTATGTGAATTTTGCGGAGCTCTAACTACGTCATCCTAAAGATTACACTGATTGATTGTTGTACTGTCCTATTGCATACAGAGGGATTTGAAAGACTACATTTTAGCCCCGCCTCCCCTGACTATGACGCATGACTAGACCCATACATGGAATGAATGGGGATAGCGCGGCTAGGCTAGCTCTCAACGCTTCCTTTTTCTGCCCTTGTCCTTGCTGGTCCTTGTTGGGGCAGAGGAACCAGGCTGGTGTGTAGGGAATGTGCTGGCATTGTTGAATAAAAAGAGTCACCAAAGTTTTCCATAGGTCTACTAGGAAAAGTCTCTTCTGGAAAATCTTTCTCTGATTCCAGGTTGGCACAAAACAAAGGGAAAGAGATGAGTTCACATAACAGACACCTGTCTAATCTGTAAAAAATGTTTCATTGATCAGACTGTAAGGTTTGGTTCAGTGGGAGGATGGACACATAAGCAGAGGAAAGAGGAGTGAGTGAGTGAGTGAGTGAGTGAGTGAGTGAGTGAGCGAGTGAGCGAGTTTGGACACCCATTCATTTCCTATGGTAGTAACCTTTGACCAGGAACACCACAAGGTTGATTAAAATACTCAACATTCAATGAAAGAAGTGATCATTACTTTTATATGTTCAAGTGCATAGTGGAGGATAACACAAGGCCTTGAGGCAATCAAATTAAAAACACAACACTCATAAACACAACCATTTCTGAGTGTTTTAACTTACAAATGAGACAGATTTGACCAGAACATGACAGAAAGGTTACTTAGAATTATTTACAGAATTCATCACAAAAACACAGATAAAATCTCATTAAAACACAGATAAAATCTCATTAAAACACAGTTAAAACCTCACTAAAATGCTGCTAAAAGTCATAAAAACCGTCCCTCTTTCTCTCACCATCTGACTTCTGCTGGTTTAAGCTCCGCCCACTTCCACCCCCTCCCCCTCAGCCAACATGGGCGTCTACCCTAATGTGTTCTAGAATAGAAAGTACAGCTAAAGAATGAAGTTTGGATTCTCAAAATATCACAAACAGTGGGTGTAAAAATGCGTCAATCATCTTAAAAGGGTTAATTACAGCCTAATAACAAACAAAAATTTATTTAAGATGTAACCCCAGATTTATCAAGAAACAGTTCAGTAAGTGTATGGGATGATGCATAAATGACCACTGTGCGAAACCATGAATATACAAGAGAACAGCTTTGAAAACATGTCCCCTGTAGAGAACATTATGCATGAAAGGGTTAATTAAACTTAACTTTGTCTCACACCAAACCATTAAATGAACATGTTATAGCTTTGGTTTGCTTTTTCTTGTTTTATTCAACCAAAAGTGCATTCATCTTGTCATAAAATAACCCCACATGTCGTCAGTGCACCCATTAAATTGATTACTGGACAGCATTCCCAACTTTTATTGCGACGGTACCAGAAAACGCTCTCTCGTTTTTTTAACTTTGTGTCACAATTGGTCACGTTGATAAATGTGAATACCTTTAGAGCTGCCCTGCAGAACTCTTACAATTTAAATAATAAAACTCCTCATAAAATTGTAAAGGAGGTAGGTAGAGGAATAGCGTTTGCACAAAGTCACTGGCCTGAATAATGCACGTTCTCATTATTCCATCGCAGGAATGCATTATAATAAAGAAATCTGATGTGAACTTTGGCTTTTAAGAGTAATTTCAACAAACATTTCCCACTGTTTGTCATTCCTATATGAATAAAGATGAATTTCCTAGTTGTGTTAGAACAGGTTCCAGTTGCACAGAAGTACGGTAGCCGACAAGCGTAAACGCAGCGCATCGACAAAACGCTGCAAACGCAAGAAAGATGCACAAAAACACAAACACAAAAAAAACAAATGCAACAGAAGTGAAGCTGCAAGAGAAAAATGCTGCAATAACTGACACGAAACAGAAGCAAAAATGTACAAACTCCCAAAATAAATACAAAAAGGAAATTGTTGCAAATACCAAAATACGCAAACTCCCAAAATAACTGCAAATTCACTCCAAAATAAAATGGAAGAAAAAGAAGATGGTGGATGAAGACGAAGTCGAAGTTGATTAATTTAAGAGATTAGCATGAAAAGGTGAGTTTCCCTTCATCTTTTTTAAACACTGACCATAATCTGCTGCGATATCATAGAAGAGCACATCTTTCGTCCAACGTCTTCTTCTTCTTGTGTTTTATTTTGGTGAACCCGTTTTATGTTGGTGAACTTCCATTTTGTTGCAGCATTTCTCTCTTGCAGTTGTTTTGGGAGTTTGTGTGTTTGATATTTGCAGCATTTTTCTTTTGTATCTATTTTTTATATTTGTATGTTTTTGCTTCTGCTTCATTTCTATTGCATTTTTTTTTTTTTAATGTTTTTGGTTGTGCATCTTTCTTGTGTTTGCAACATTTTATCAATGTAGTGCATTTTCCCCTGTTAGCCACTGTACAGAAGGGATAACTCGGCACAAACACACTAGCAGAACACACTAAAAGAGCAGTAATACTATTATGTACAGTTAGTTATTATGTACAGGTATTCAGCACACAAACACAGTTAAAACTTCACTAAAACACAGTTAAAACGTTACTAAAACACAGTTAATACTTCACTAAAACACAGTTAAAACTTCACTAAAACACAGTTAAAACGTTACTAAAACACAGTTAAAACTTCACTAAAACACAGTTAAAACTTCACTAAAACACAGTTAAAACGTTACTAAAACACAGTTAAAACTTCACTAAAACACAGTTAAAACTTCACTAAAACACAGTTAAAACTTCACTAAAACACATAAAAAAATGAAGGTAGAAGAATGCAGTTACATAAAGTCACTGGCCTGAATAATCCAGGTTGTCATTATTCCATCGCAGGACCACATTATAATCCAGAAATCTGATGTGAACTTTGTCTTGTAAGAGTAATTTCAAGCAACATTTCCCGGTGTTTCCCATTCCTATAAGAAAAAGATGAATTTCCTAGTAGTGTTATAACAGGCTCCAGTTGCACAGAAGGGATAATAAATCTCAGGATAATCAGTATATCAGTGATGAAGCCAGTTTGGCACCAGTAGGTCAGCGAGCAGGTGACCTTTGTAAAAGCTTCAAAATAATGACTTGTGAAGTCTGACTTAAATGCCATCAGCCAAATATGTTATCATGTGATTGTTCCTTAGATAATGAAAAGTCTGTCTTTGTTTGGGCAAACTCCTATCAGTCTATTTCTCAACAGAGGTGAGGTCTGATCTTTACACTGATGACCCTGGCCTTTACAGGAGAGGAAGAGGAGGGAAAAGGAGAGGGCATGTGGACATACGCATTAAAAAAAATAAAAAATAAATAAAAATATGAAGAGATAGCGTGAAGAGGAAGAATGGGTTCCCACTGCCCTCGCTGACACACTCTCACTGACATACTTGGGATTATATGTCAAAACACAAGCAGATGGACTGATACACACTCGCACATACACATACACACAAACAGCAAACAGATCAGATGACAGGGAAATGTTTAGCGATGAAGTCTACAGCTCATAAATCACTTGGGATTTTTGGATTGAACTCTACTCACACTACAGTTCATTTAACAAACACTAACAGAAATACTTGGATCTATACCAAAACACAGAAAGTGTGCTAAAATAACTGTCCAGTAGCTATGAGTCAAATGAAAACAACTGACATCCTCTATTAAAATTAGGATTTAAACCAGAGTGGTCAAACATGTGGTCCAGGGGCCAAAATAGGCCCGCCATTGCGTCCAGTCTGGCCCTCGGGATAAATTTGTCAAATGTAAAATTTACACAGAAGATATTAATAATTTCTTACACCAGACTTTTCTGTGTGGAGTTTACATGTTCTCCTCGTGTCTGTGTGGAGTTTCCTCCCACCATCCAAAGACATTCACTGATAAGTTAATTAGTTAATCTAAATTGTCCATAGGTGTGAATGTGTGATTGATTGTTTGTCTATATATGTTCAGCCCTGAGATGAACTGGAGACTCATACCCACTGTAGCTGGATTAGACCCCCAGTGACCCCCAGTGATGATGAGATGAGATATTACTAATTAAGGAAGTTAAGATTTGACATCAAGTCAATCTAAAATGGATCAGCCCATAATTATAATAAACAATAAATTATGAAAAATGCAAATTTCCTTTTTTGTTTTAAAGTAAAGAAAGAGAATAAATAAATAAAAAAGAGTAGCCTGTGAATGTGAATAACCTGAAATGTGTTGTATTTTTACCAATATTATGAATGTTGTGTGTATTTGTAAATACACTGTTATCTTTAACTGGTGACGCACATGTATAAATAATAAACTAAAGTGCAATACTGTTAATATTGTACTTATTTTTCTTAAGAATTTTCAGGTTGTTGATATTTGTTTGTGTTATGTGTGTTATGTGTTCTAACCTGTTCACAATGACAAATCCATTTGGCTTGAATCCAAATATGAAGGCGGGACAAACAGGTGTTGAATAAACCAATCACAGATTAGATGAATGTGAGTCCTTTCACTTCTGTCACAGATACTTGACAGTACAGGGTGTAATTCTGTCCTTATTTTTACCACAGCCACCGAAGGGGAGATGGGTATTGTTTTTGGTTTGGTTTATCTGTCTGTCTGTCTGTCTGTCTGTCTGTTTCTTTGTTTGTCTGTCTGTCAGTAGCTTGACGCAAAAACTACTGGAACAACTACTACTGGAAAGATACAAGGTGGTCCAGAATATATCCCATTACATTTTGGTGAATGTAGGTCAAAGGTCACAGTCATCAAAAATATATACGCAATGATAAGAGATAGATAGATAGATAGATAGATAGATAGATAGATAGATAGATAGATAGATAGATAGATAGATAGATAGATAGATAGATAGATAGATAGATAGATAGATAGATAGATAGATAGATAGATAGATAGATAGATAGATAGATAGATAGATAGATAGATAGATACATAGATACATAGATACATAGATAGATAGATAATGGTTTAGATGATAATAAACAAGTAATAAAAGATGTAAGTAATGTGTGAATAAATAAATAAATAAATATTAAAAAGATTGCACAATGTCCTGGACCAAGTACAATATATATATATATATATATATATGTATATTTTAATCAATTGTCAGAAATTCAGTTGTAAGGAGAGTTGTGGACTTGGAACTGACTTTGACTTGCGACACAAAGAAATCAGTGGATATGATGCAATGTGATACACCTGCCCCAGAGACTTGTGATTGGTCAGTATAGGACATATCGGGCATATTTCATGATGATTGGCCTGATTGCAGAATGTTTTCTCAGTATTAAATACACTAAATACACAGGTGGCCAGGCGGGGGGGGGGGTGTGGGGGGTTATACAGGAGTCATGGAACACAGTACCATTCTGAGTTAGTAATATTATCAGGAATGACTTTTAATAACAGTAATAATAACTGATCTGTAATAGATTACAGTGTGGAAGTCACCTGCACAACTATGTCATGTACTGTATGTGCATGTGTGTGAGTGTGGCTCTGGTTCAGACTGACTACTGGCAACTGTTACACATACATCCATGTGAAAAAACAAAAAGTGCATTAGAATACAGGGTTAGCGGCCAAACATCGGCTGAACATCGCTTTGAATCTTCAAAACAAACCAAATCTCAACTTTGAACCAATCCCATCTCATTTTCTTTCAAATATACAGATCAAGTAAGAAAAGCGTCACAAGGGGAAAGGTTACTCTCAAGTTCGTCCAAACCGTAATGAATTTAAATGAAGTTAGCAAAATCGCTCGATACGATTTTTCATTTTTTCCATTTTTTTTTTTTTTTTTTCACGACTTAAATTGACCAAATATGCTGCGGCTGTGCTTTGTCAAGTACATTCTGTGAAAAATGATTTTCTCCAGGGGATGTTCTCATTGTTCTGTTCACCCTTTTCACCTTCCCCTCTGTTTCCTCCGTACTACATTCCTTTGACAGACTCTCCGACGACTCCACAGGCGCCTCAGAAATGGAGCGAATGGATCCCCATTATTCAATTAGGGGAGAGCAACGTTAGATTTTTGCTACCCTTCCTTATTTTTTTTTCTTTTTAAAAATAAACCATACATTCCCTGCAATCAAGTGCTTATTTTTAAGGCGCATATATCACAGGTCATTTTACTCTTTTCACGACAACTATGACAACATACTTAGAGATAAAATAAGAATTCCTACTGTACCTACTGTAGAGAAAAGTCCCATGTTTTGTTTTCTTTTAACCTTCCAGTAGCTATATTACAGTTCAAAGGGACTATAACAACATATGGCTGGAATTATAGATTTCACTTCAGAGCAAAAATAACTCCATACACACCTAACTGTTCTCCTATTTATCATTTCCGTCCATTTCTGATGCAGTTTCCTTCCTTAACCGTCCTCTTATGTTAGCTTTCTGTTTCCATCTCTTATGTTAATGATGTCGTTTTAACTCATGTCTTAAATTAGCAGTAAAATAAAATACACTAAAACACTTATCTACCATCCAATCTGTTTTTCATCTCTTAGTTTCCTTTTTCAGTTTCCTTATCCATGAAAATACTGCTTTTAATATTTTTGGTGTGAGTGAGCGTCTGTTTCTTATTTTTTATAACTATGACCCTAACAACACAAAGGTCAAACTTTCAACCAGAACATTTCGATATTAGTGGAATTTTTTTTTTTATTATTATTATTTTGTTGAAATAGAGGTTCATGATGAATTCAAAAAGCCTTTTTGCAAAACACACAAATTTTATGTGGTTTGTTAATCCTTTAATAATGACCATTGTAACAGATTTGTACAATAACAGTATCAGAAAATGTCTTTTTTGCAAATTCTTTTGAACTTTTTTCAGGAAGAACCAAACTTTCAATATATATGCAAATTAATGATCATTATTACATGTGATAAATATTTAAATCAGTGTGTTAGAATAAACAAATTAAACAACAGACTGTTTAGTATGAAATATGTCACAGCACCACCACAGCTGACCACACCACGACATCACCTGACCACACCACGACATCACCTGACCACACCACCACCACAGCTGACCACACCACCACCACAGCTGACCACACCAGCATCTCAGCTGACCACACTACCACCACAGCTGACCACACCACCACCTCAGCTGACCACACCAGCACCTAAGATGACCACACCACCACTTCAGCTGACCACACCATCACCACAGCTGACCACACCACCACTTCAGCTGACCACACCATCACCACAGCTGACCACACCACCACTTCAGCTGACCACACCACCACCACAGCTGACCACACCACCACCCCAGCTGACCACACCACCACCTCAGCTGACCACACCACCACCTCAGATGACCACACCACCACCACAGTTGAACACACCACCACCTCAGCTGACCACACCACCACCTCAGATGACCACACCACCACCACAGTTGACCAGATCAAATATCCAGTATATCCAGCTATAAATAATAGAACAACTACACCACGACGACCTTACCAGTTGGTATCAAATATTTCTCAAATTCATAAAACAAAGGAGACTTGTAAAACTCACAACAGAAATCCAGTTCTTAAAAAATGCCAATCCTTAAAGTTACTTGAAACATTAAACCAGGCTAAGAGGATATGGTATCCTTGTTATAGAATATCTAACCATAATGTAGTTTCCTTCTGTAGAAAAGTTTCTAAAAGGCAATTTCACAATTCATTTCAATATCCATTGAAGAATAGGTTAATAAATCATAATAATGTAATTCCAAAAACTCAACAATACAATTTAAACATGGCATTAAATGAACTGAATTGGAATATGATATTTGCTTCAGAGGATCCACAGTCAATTTTATACTAAGTACTTTTCAGCTAAAATTATGACCACAATGGCAACATTGTCCAAAAGAGGGAGACAAAAGGGGAAAAAAACTATCTTCCATGGTTGACTCCAGATTGCATCCAAGTAAAGTAAAATAGAGACCATCTTTTCAAAGTTGCACTAAAATCAGGCTTAACTGTAGATAAGCAAACATTTCCATCTATAAGGAACAAAGTCACTCAAGTAATAAGAAAGACCAAGCCAAATGTCTTTATAAACATCATTGAGAATGTGAAAGGAAAGAGTCAAACAACTTGGAACAACATAAATAAACTCACTGGCAAAAAGAACAAGGAGATAGAAATAAACATCAAAGAAAAAATAATGACAGATCATAATAATATTTCTGCAGAGTTTAACAACTCTGTTCAAGAAATATCTCAGCTGTTCCATCGTCCTGAGTGTGAATCCATTCCTTTTAATGATGCACAACCAATCTTTCCAATAGATGAGATATCGGAAACAGAGGTAGCCAACATAATCAATACATTGAATCATCAATCATCGTCGCATCGTGGGGGATGGGGGTGTCGTAACACCCCCACTTCTCCAACCAGATGATTTCATACCCTCCACTTTTACTTTTATATAAACTCAGGAGAGTTTATATATTGTATCGTTACCGGATCCAGGAAACGGACGGAGAATAAATGGTAACTGTCGGTCCCAATCACACCAAACAAACATCAATAATATTAGGGGGCTGTTACAATATCTATGGTTTAAACTGTTTACCCGCCCGGGTGGCACAACAGCATATATAAATGAAGTGCACCTCAGTTCACCAATCGAAATGTAAACAGCTCTTCTTTGTGGTGTTAACAAACAGTCATCAACCAGTAAGTAATGAGAAATGTTACCATTGTTAAACTAAGTTAACTAAACTATGTCTATTCTGTGACATTTACCCTAAGACAGTGGTTCTAGAACTTTTATAAGTGATGTTCCCCCTGAGGAACATATTTTTAATTGTCTCCCCTGACATGGAAAAAACATATTTGTAAGAAAAAAAGAGGAACAGTGTCTGTAAAATCAGTGTCTAATTTTTAAATCCTTTTTATCTCACAATTTAGATTTTTTTATCTTATAATTTTAACTTTTTTTCTCATAATTTTGACTTATGAATTGAAAAAATGTTTAATTGAGGAAAAACACATTTTTGTTATTATTTTCAGCCATATATTACTTTTTTAATATAAAAAATGTAGTCATTAATGGATAATTGTTCTTTAATTTTCCAATGATAGACTCATTTTGCTCATGTACCACAACCTAGAACACCCCCACATTTTAAATGGCTGTAATGCCCTTGCATTGAATCGCTCTAAAGCTAAGGATGATTATAATCTTGATGTCAGTTTCATAAAAGAGCATAAAATAAAAATACACTGCTACCAAATCATGGGAGTAATTATGATGTTGATATTGATGGGAACATAATTTGACGTCTTCCTCACAAGAGACAGCAACAAAAAAATGGGGAAAAAATTAGAAGAACACAGCTAAAAAAATTAAAATAACATCTCATTTTCTTTCCGTCAAAAAAAACTAAGAGATATTTTAAGAATCTTTTTTATTTCTTAAGTCACATTTTGTCTAGTTTTTATTGGTCATCTATAACCGCATTATATATTTAATTATAGTTATCGTCACAAGACCCACATTTACGTCTAGTTTTGTCTCGTTTTTGTCACGTCATAAAGGTTCGTTGATGACAATATTTAGTCACTATAAAGCGAACTGTCAATGAGTGGTTTATTTTTTAGGTTCTTCATATATAAGGTGCACTGGATTATAAAGTGTATTAAGTGAAGTCAAAATCATTAGATTAAAAACTCAAAATGATGAGATAAAACGTGGAAATTATGAGAAAAAATGTCAAAATTATCAGATAAGAAAAAAATCTACATAATCTAACCACAACCAGAATTAATCCATATATATAAAGTACACTGTGAGTTGTGGAGGAAATTAAAGTATTTAAAATGCTCCTTATTGTCCAGAAAATTACATGTAATTTCGCATTCAAATATTGGTATGGACACATCCATAGCATCCATATTCAATTTTACACCCATATGGTGAATTTATCAGTGGTCAACAATCACCAAATCTATATCTCCATCCTTTGCCCATCATTCGTGTTGAGCGTATGAAAACATTAACCATGTTTCGTTGTGTAAATCTGGCCGCTAGAAACTGTGAAATCCTGGTCTTGAAGTAGCATTAACAACTGGCTAATTGCTGCAATAACTGTATGGGCGTCATGGCAACACAATGATACATTTTGCGTTTAGTAAGACAAAATGTTGTCCCTAACAAAAGAACAGCTACGTAGATGTTTACTGAAAAAACAAACCCGAAAGTATTAACCATAACAGTACATTTATTACGCTAAAAAGATAAACATGCCCAATGTAAAGTCATAGCATTAGCCACTATGCTACTACAGCATCCACCAGGTATTTTGGCTAATTCGCTACTAATTATTAAGCTCTATCTCCCTCCTTTGTCCATCTTTCCTGTGTATATCCCTCTCTCTATTCCCCTGGCCTCTCTCTCTTCACTGTGGTTCATAATTATAGGGCTGTGGTCCATCGTAAATAGTATCTGCTCTTGTCTCCTCCATGTTGTCAGTATACACCGTCGTTGGTAGGGCATTAACGACTTCAGGTTTTTTCAAATCAACTTATCCGTCAATAAAGTCTAAGTGGAGTCAACGAGTCGTGATGATGTCATCACATTGTCGGCAGAGAAACAATACAGAGACACGGGTAAAAAAAATAAAAAAACAAACATGGACACACGTCTGTCCACCAATGAGCAACTGGTATTAAAGTTCACTGCAGTGTAACAATGTCCACTGGCAAGACACAAACAGCATTTTAACCCCAACAAAACAAATGTTAATGTTAGTAAATAGTTTACCGTTAAATTCAACTGAACAACATCAGTAGGTGAACATATGTCTGCATTTGGTCTGGACGTACGACTGTAAAACTGGACTGTCCACATGTCCTCAGTTTTCATATTACATGTAAAAAGTTTAAGGCAGCGGTCGATAACACGAACACCACACTGTCCACATCATGTTTGGGCGAATAAAGAGTGTGTTGCCTTAATGCGGGTTGTCTGCGCTGCTTATCATACAGGTTAGCTAGCGGATGCTGCTCGTATCATTCACGTTAGCCGAACCTCTTCAGATGTCGTGCCGTTTTTATTCATCTAACGTGAGGTATTTCCACACATGCATGTGTGTCTGTCACTCTTGTTTTCTTAGCCCACCACAACTGTCTTACCTGCAGGGGTCTTGTTTACATCTGGCCTGTGTTTACACGCCAAGAGAGAGAGAGAAAGAATAACATGCGACTTGTCGAGTAGACATGTCGACTAGTGAACATTTTAGTTAATGCCCTAGTAGTTAGCTTGATCTTGCAGAACCCCCCCTCCCCGCTACGTAACTTCCAGCTACTTCCCGTATATGGACAGGGATGCTGTTTCTTCACATTTTTGGTTAAAAAAGTGTTTATTCTGATGTTGAATTGCAGTTTCTTTATTGAAATGCTGATATTTGATCATTTATATACACCCTGATTCATGGTAGTGTCGACCCTGCATGTTGCCCTTTGGCGCTAACCCTAACACATTAAAGAAGCTAATGCAAGAACACAATGGACGCATCCTAGATCACCCCAAAATTCTGTAACTCTCCAGCTTTTCTTAATCATAACCAGGTGTTGAATACAGCTGAGGATCAAAACATCATACGTCACTGTCGGAACGAACTGAGTGACAGGGTCGAAGTTGGCACTTACGTACCTGTAGTTGGTGGAAAAGTTTTTACCATGTAGAGATATTCAACGCACACTTACACACATGTACGAATTCTGTGAATTCTAGCACCGTGGTAGTAAAACTGACCCAAAACTCTGAGCAGAGTCATCATCTGTGGCCCTGCAACAATAAGAGTCTGTTGGCGGTGGGCTGAAGAGGTCTGGGCATGGACCCTGGTGTCGCAACCGTTTCTGGACATGAAAGAAAAAAAAGAAAAGAAAAGTCTCCCGTCAGTCAGAGCTTTTTACTGGAAGCTTGCCAGATGTTGGCACACACACACACACACACACACACACACACACACACACACTCAATTACATGTCTCATGAGGACTAAGTTTGTAATCAAGTAGCCATTGGGGAGTGAGTGTAAACACTTTAAAAATAACAATAATAATGATGAAAAAAAGACATGAATAAAAATGTATGAATTAATAAAAAAATTATAATTTTACAAATAAAATAAATTAATTAAAAATTCAATAATAAAAGAAATAATATTTAAATTTTTTTAATTATAAATAAAAACATTTTAAAAAATTAAAATAAATATATTTTTTTAAAGTAAACACATCTTCCAACCTCTGAAAAACACATGTTTCACTTTGCACCGTTTCCCCTCATGCTTTCTGGGAACTTCTGGAAAAAAAAAAAAATAAAAAAAATAATGTATTTATAGGGCCACATAATTTGTATTTAATTAGTGGGGGACTTTATTTCTATTTAACCCTTGTGGGGACCTATGGTCCCCATAGTGTCAGAGGTCCCCATTGTGTGACTGTAAACAAATACTAAATAAATTTCAATAAATGAAAAACATTATTTATAATAATAATTATACTAATACTACTATTACTATTACAGCTAGTACAACTACTACTGCTACTACTACTACTACTACTACTAATAATAATCATAATAAAATCAATTGAAAAAAAATCACATCTTGAAACCTTTGAAAAACATGTTTTGATTTGTACCTGTTTCCCCCGTGTCTTATGAGGACTTCCAGAAAAAACAGGTTCATGCATTTATAAGGGGCACCATTTGCTTAAATTTACATACGTCACACAGTTTTCAACTACATTTATATTTAACCCTTTTGTGGACCTGAATTTTAGTCCCCATGTTGCCAGAGGTCCCCATGGTGTGACTGTGTAATCATATCAATGTCCCCATAAAGATAGGAATACAATCACACACACATAACCCCCTCTAGCTCAGTTTGGGTTTTCCTTTCTGTGATCTGTCTCTTTCAATTGGCTTCCATGACCATGATCTGGTCAAAGACTCTGACGCAGAAACAAGGCTTTAAAAGTTGACACTGAAAGGAGTTGTGTGTGCTTGTATTCCTATCTTTCTGGGGACATTCATCTGTTTACAGAGTCACACCATGGGGACCTCTGTGACAACGGCGACCAAAATTAAGGTCCCTGTGAGAGTTAAATATAAAAATGTGAATGGAATATGTGTGAAGTATGCACATTTGTGCAAATGATGTCCCCTGTAAACACATTAACTAGTTTTTTTTTTCTGGATGTAGGTGCAAAGCAAGACATGTATTCTTCAAATGTTTTAAGATGTTTACTTTTTATTATTATGTTTTTATTTTAAATTTAATTTAATTGTATAAATTTTATATATATAATTTTAAATTATATATTTTAATTTATGTTTTTATTTAATTATTTAATTAAATTTTTATATATATTTTTTTACTTTTTCAAATTTTTTTCCTCATGGCGCAGAGTGACCCCCCCCCCATGTTGTACCTTGCGTGCAATGACAATAAAATCTATTCTATTCTATTTTTTCTCTATTTTTTGTTTCTTTTATTTTTTAATTTAATTGTATTTCATTATTACATTATTAATGATATGATTATTTAATACTTTAAATGTTTTATGTAAAAAAAAAAAGTTTTTATTTTTTTTTAATTAATGAATTATTAATTAAAAAAATAAGATGTGTTTGCGTTCACTTCTCAAATGTTCATTTTACCTCCATGTGCTGAATATTAACTTGGTCCTGATGAGACATGGAAATTGGTATGTATGTGTATGTGTATGTGTGTGTGTGCGTGTGTGAGTGTGTGTGCATGTGTGTGTGTGTGTGTGTGTGTGGCAGCGAGAGGGAGGAGAAATTGTCTCTTTGATTGTGCGACTAAATGTAGCGTCTAACCCTGTGTGTGTGTGTGTGTGTGTGTGTGTGTGTGTCTCTTTACCAAGAACAACAGAGGGAGGACATGGAAACAGACGGGACGGAGAAAAAGAGCAAACGTCAACCAACGAATACTTGTCGTAGTAGTGAGTTTGTGAAGACGAGGGTAAAGACAGGCAGAGCAAACACTTGTCAGCGTCTGTGTTGGCTACAGGCCGGTGTCCACAGCGTCTATGGCTTTAACACTATCTGACTGTGTGGTGCTAAAAGCCTCTAACATAATTTCACCACATTTCATCAACTATGTGCAACAGTCCACCCTGACAAAGTGGTTCCTGGAGTTAGGCAACCTGAACCTAGGGGGGGGGCAATAAAGTACAATAATGGTCTGATCATATGGAGTCATTATTAGAACAGTTTTAACCATATTCACAGGATAGTTCTCTGGGTTAAGCATGGATCTTTGGTTAAAAATGAGCATGAAATGATATTTGCAAACTCAAAAATGTGTCAATTTGTACCAGTGTTGCACGAGTCGATGTATAAATGACGGACCATTTTTTTTAACTAACCCGTCCTCAACTTGGACCACACTAAATATATTTGACCCCGACCCACTTCTTTTAAAAAAGTATTTAATAGTCTTTATGAACATCTCATGACCTTACTCACATACCTGCATTTATATCTGTGTTAAAATTCAGTGTCATTGCTTATAAGTTAATATGTTTGAAAAAATCTTTTTGTACTGTTTCATCATTCAGAATCTAAACCAGGGATTGACAACCTGTAACACTCAAAGAGACATTTGAAGCTGGTTTCTACGGAAAATAAAACACTGGGAGCCACAAACACTTTTTGACATCTAAAGTGAAAAAAAAACCCCCAACAACCCACGTTTAGTAAAACGAAAGGGAAAAAAATATTTAAAATGCAACCACTCTAATGAAGGTGATGTCAGTCAGTAAACTGTATGTATTAATAATAAAAAATGTTATCTAATATTTAAATTACAATGATTTACCAGGTTATTTTAATGTGTATCTCTGAGTGTATCTCAGAGATGGTCCAAAATTTCCCTTTTTGGAGCCCTTACTATAGCCTTACCACTTGAATAATCGATTTTGGGGAAAGGTCTCAAAACACCTTGAAACACTCAAAAAATGTTTAGAGAGCCATAAATAATGATGTAGACCACTGTAAATGTCTTCTCCAGGAAGTGAACCCTGGTATCTTGGAGGCAATATTGACTCTAGAGCCACTGGAACATCTTCAGTGCTGAAGGAAAACTCCCCTGCTCATATGGATGAGGAGCTGCTCAGGAGGTCAGAGGTCACATGGATTATGTGAAGAAATACCTGAAATGGTGAATAACAGCATAGTTGTCTGGTGGTTCAGTGAATTAATCATCACATTAGAAATTCAGAAGTTGTGAGATCAAATCTCTCCTGAAATTAAGTTGTGAATTTTTATGACCTTGAAAACCCCCAGAAACATGTGGAGGGCCAAAAATAATGATCTAGACTACTTTTAAACCAGATTTGGGAGATGGTCCAAAATTTCCCTTTTTGGAACCCTTACTATAGCCTTACCATTTGAATAATTGATTTTGGGGAAAGGTCTCAAAACACCTTTAAACACCTTCAGAAATGTTTAGAGAGCCATAAATAATTATCTAGGCTACTTTTAAACCAGATTTGGGAGATGGTCCAAAATTTTCCTTTTTGGAGACCTTACTATAGCCTTACTATTTGAATAATCGATTTTGGGGAAAGGTCTCAAAACACCTCGAAACACCTCCAGAAATGTATAGAGAGCCATAAATAATGATCTAGGCTACTTTTAAACCAGATTTGGGAGATGGTCCAAAATTTCCCTTTTTGGAACCCTTACCCAGTCTTACCATTTGAATAATCGATTTTGGGGAAAGGTCTCAAAACACCTTTAAACACCTTCAGAAATGTTTAGAGAGCCATAAATAATTATCTAGGCTACTTTTAAACCAGATTTGGGAGATGGTCCAAAATTTTCCTTTTTGGATTCCTTACTATAGCCTTACTATTTGAATAATCGATTTTGGGGAAAGGTCTCAAAACACTTTGAAACACCTCCAGAAATGTTTAGAGAGCCATAAATAATGATCTAGGCTACTTTTAAACCAGATTTGGGAGATGGTCCAAAATTTTCCTTTTTGGAGCCCTTACTATATATAGCCTTACCATTTGAATAATTGATTTTGGGGAAAGGTCTCAAAACACCTTTAAACACCTCCAGAAATGTTTAGAGAGCCACAAATAATGATCTAGAGTACTTTTAAACCAGATTTGGGAGATGGTCCAAAATTTCCCTTTTTGGAACCCTTACTATAGCCTTACCATTTGAATAATCGATTTTGGGGAAAGGTCTCAAAACACCTTGAAACACTCAAAAAATGTGCAGAAAGCCATAAATAATGATGTAGACCACTGTAGATGTCTTCTCCAGGAAGTGAACCCTGGTATCTTGGAGGAAATATTGACTCTGGAGCCACTGGAACATCTTCAGTGCTGAAGGACAATTCCCCGGCTCAGATGGATGAGGAGCTGCTCAGGAGGTCATAGGTCACATGGATTATGTGAAGAAATACTTGAAATGGTGAACAATGGCATAGTTGTCTGGTGGTTCAGTGGATTAATCATCACATTAGAAATTCAGAAGTTGTGAGTTCAAATCTCTCCTGAAATTAAGTTGTGAATTTTTATGACCTTGAAAACCCCCAGAAACATGTGGAGGGCCAAAAATAATGATCTAGACTACTTTTAAACCAGATTTGGGAGATGGTCCAAAATTTCCCTTTTTGGAACCCTTACTATAGCCTTACCATTTGAATAATCGATTTTGGGGAAAGGTCTCAAAACACCTTTAAACACCTTCAGAAATGTTTAGAGAAACATAAATAATTATCTAGGCTACTTTTAAACCAGATTTGGGAGATGGTCCAAAATTTTCCTTTTTGGAGACCTTACTATAGCCTTACTATTTGAATAATCGATTTTGGGGAAAGGTCTCAAAACACCTTGAAACACCTCCAGAAATGTATAGAGATCCATAAATAATGATCTAGGCTACTTTTAAACCAGATTTGGGAGATGGTCCAAAATTTCCCTTTTTGGAACCCTTACTATAGCCTTACCATTTGAATAATTGATTTTGGGGAAAGGTCTCAAAACACCTTTAAACACCTCCAGAAATGTTTAGAGAGCCACAAATAATGATCTAGAGTACTTTTAAACCAGATTTGGGAGATGGTCCAAAATTTCCCTTTTTGGAACCCTTACTATAGCCTTACCATTTGAATAATCGATTTTGGGGAAAGGTCTCAAAACACCTTGAAACACCTCCAGAAATGTGTAGAGAGCCACAAATAATGATGTAGACCACTGTAGATGTCTTCTCCAGGAAGTGAACCCTGGTATCTTGGAGGAAATATTGACTCATGAGCCACTGGAACATCTTCAGTGCTGAAGGACAATTCCCCGGCTCAGATGGATGAGGAGCTGCTCAGGAGGTCAGAGGTCACACGGATTATGTGAAGAAATACCTGAAATGGTGAATAGCAGTGAAGTTGTCTGGTGGTTCAGTGGATTAATCATCACATTTGAATCTCAGATGTTGTGAGATCAAATCTTTCCTGAACTTAAGTTGTGAATTTTTATGACCTTGAAACACCTCCAGAAATGTATAGAGAGCCATAAATAATGATCTAGGCTACTTTTAAACCAGATTTGGGAGATGGTCCAAAATTTCCCTTTTTGGAGCCCTTACTATAGCCTTACCATTTGAATAATTGATTTTGGGGAAAGGTCTCAAAACACCTTTAAAAACCTTCAGAAATGTTTAGAGAGCCATAAATAATGATCTAGGCTACTTTTAAACCAGATTTGGGAGATGGCCCAAAATTTTCCTTTTTGGAGCCCTTACTATAGCCTTACCATTTGAATAATTGATTTTGGGGAAAGGTCTCAAAACACCTTTAAACACCTCCAGAAATGTTTAGAGAGCCACAAATAATGATCTAGAGTACTTTTAAACCAGATTTGGGAGATGGTCCAAAATTTCCCTTTTTGGAACCCTTACTATAGCCTTACCATTTGAATAATCGATTTTGGGGAAAGGTCTCAAAACACCTTGAAACACCTCCAGAAATGTGTAGAGAGCCACAAATAATGATGTAGACCACTGTAGATGTCTTCTCCAGGAAGTGAACCCTGGTATCTTGGAGGAAATATTGACTCTGGAGCCACTGGAACATCTTCAGTGCTGAAGGACAATTCCCCGGCTCAGATGGATGAGGAGCTGCTCAGGAGGTCATAGGTCACATGGATTATGTGAAGAAATACTTGAAATGGTGAACAATGGCATAGTTGTCTGGTGGTTCAGTGGATTAATCATCACATTAGAAATTCAGAAGTTGTGAGTTCAAATCTCTCCTGAAATTAAGTTGTGAATTTTTATGACCTTGAAAACCCCCAGAAACATGTGGAGGGCCAAAAATAATGATCTAGACTACTTTTAAACCAGATTTGGGAGATGGTCCAAAATTTCCCTTTTTGGAGCCCTTACTATAGCCTTACCATTTGAATAATTGATTTTGGGGAAAGGTCTCAAAACACCTTTAAAAACCTTCAGAAATGTTTAGAGAGCCATAAATAATGATCTAGGCTACTTTTAAACCAGATTTGGGAGATGGCCCAAAATTTTCCTTTTTGGAGCCCTTACTATTTGAATAATCGATTTTGGGGAAAGGTCTTAAAACACTTTGAAACACCTCCAGAAATGTTTAGAGAGCCATAAATAATTATCTAGGCTACTTTTAAACCAGATTTGGGAGATGGTCCAAAATTTTCCTTTTTGGAGACCTTACTATAGCCTTACCATTTGAATAATTGATTTTGGGGAAAGGTCTCAAAACACTTTGAAACACCTCCAGAAATGTTTAGAGAGCCACAAATAATGATCTAGAGTATTTTTAAACCAGATTTGGGAGATGGTCCAAAATTTCCCTTTTTGGAGCCCTTACTATAGCCTTACCATTTGAATAATTGATTTTGGGGAAAGGTCTCAAAACACCTTTAAAAACCTTCAGAAATGTTTAGAGAGCCATAAATAATGATCTAGGCTACTTTTAAACCAGATTTGGGAGATGGTCCAAAATTTTCCTTTTTGGAGCCCTTACTATAGCCTTACTATTTGAATAATTGATTTTGGGGAAAGGTCTCAAAACACCTATAAACACCTTCAGAAATGTTTAGAGAGCCATAAATAATGATCTAGGCTACTTTTAAACCAGATTTGGGAGATGGTCCAAAATTTTCCTTTTTGGAGCCCTTAATATAGCCTTACTATTTGAATAATCGATTTTGGGGAAAGGTCTCAAAACACTTTGAAACACCTCCAGAAATGTTTAGAGAGCCACAAATAATGATCTATAGTACTTTTAAACCAGATTTGGGAGATGGTCCGAAAATTTTCCTTTTTGGAACCCTTACTATAGCCTTACCATTTGAATAATCGATTTTGGGGAAAGGTCTCAAAACACCTTGAAACACCTCCAGAAATGTGTAGAGAGCCACAAATAATGATCTAGAGTACTTTTAAACCAGATTTGGGAGATGGTCCAAAATTTCCCTTTTTGGAACCCTTACTATAGCCTTACCATTTGAATAATCGATTTTGGGGAAAGGTCTCAAAACACCTTGAAACACCTCCAGAAATGTTTAGAGAGCCACAAATAATGATCTAGAGTACTTTTAAACCAGATTTGGGAGATGGTCCAAAATTTCCCTTTTTGGAACCCTTACTATAGCCTTACCATTTGAATAATCGATTTTGGGGAAAGGTCTCAAAACACCTTGAAACACCTCCAGAAATGTGTAGAGAGCCACAAATAATGATGTAGACCACTGTAGATGTCTTCTCCAGGAAGTGAACCCTGGTATCTTGGAGGAAATATTGACTCTGGAGCCACTGGAACATCTTCAGTGCTGAAGGACAATTCCCCGGCTCAGATGGATGAGGAGCTGCTCAGGAGGTCAGAGGTCACACGGATTATGTGAAGAAATACCTGAAATGGTGAATAGCAGTGAAGTTGTCTGGTGGTTCAGTGGATTAATCATCACATTTGAATCTCAGATGTTGTGAGATCAAATCTTTCCTGAACTTAAGTTGTGAATTTTTATGACCTTGAAACACCTCCAGAAATGTATAGAGAGCCATAAATAATGATCTAGGCTACTTTTAAACCAGATTTGGGAGATGGTCCAAAATTTCCCTTTTTGGAGCCCTTACTATAGCCTTACCATTTGAATAATCGATTTTGGGGACAGGTCTCAAAACACCTTGAAACACCTCCAGAAATGTTTAGAGAGCCACAAATAATGATGTAGACCACTGTAGATGTCTTCTCCAGGAAGTGAACCCTGGTATCTTGGAGGAAATATTGACTCTGGAGCCACTGGAACATCTTCAGTGCTGAAGGACAATTCCCCGGCTCAGATGGATGAGGAGCTGCTCAGGAGGTCATAGGTCACATGGATTATGTGAAGAAATACTTGAAATGGTGAACAATGGCATAGTTGTCTGGTGGTTCAGTGGATTAATCATCACATTAGAAATTCAGAAGTTGTGAGTTCAAATCTCTCCTGAAATTAAGTTGTGAATTTTTATGACCTTGAAAACCCCCAGAAACATGTGGAGGGCCAAAAATAATGATCTAGACTACTTTTAAACCAGATTTGGGAGATGGTCCAAAATTTCCCTTTTTGGAACCCTTACTATAGCCTTACCATTTGAATAATCGATTTTGGGGAAAGGTCTCAAAACACCTTTAAACACCTTCAGAAATGTTTAGAGAGCCATAAATAATGATCTAGGCTACTTTTAAACCAGATTTGGGAGATGGTCCAAAATTTTCCTTTTTGGAGACCTTACTATAGCCTTACCATTTGAATAATCGATTTTGGGGAAAGGTCTCAAAACACCTTTAAACACCTTCAGAAATGTTTAGAGAGCCATAAATAATGATCTAGGCTACTTTTAAACCAGATTTGGGAGATGGTCCAAAATTTTCCTTTTTGGAGACCTTACTATAGCCTTGCTATTTGAATAATCGATTTTGGGGAAAGGTCTCAAAACACTTTGAAACACCTCCAGAAATGTTTAGAGAGCCACAAATAATGATCTAGAGTATTTTTAAACCAGATTTGGGAGATGGTCCACAATTTCCCTTTTTGGAACCCTTACTATAGCCTTACCATTTGAATAATCGATTTTGGGGAAAGGTCTCAAAACACCTTTAAACACCTTCAGAAATGTTTAGAGAGCCATAAATAATTATCTAGGCTACTTTTAAACCAGATTTGGGAGATGGTCCAAAATTTCCCTTTTTGGAACCCTTACTATAGCCTTACCATTTGAATAATCAATTTTGGGGAAAGGTCTCAAAACACCTTGAAACACCTCCAGAAATATGTAGAGAGCTACAAATAATGATCTAGAGTACTTTTAAACCAGATTTGGGAGATGGTCCAAAATTTTCCTTTTTGGAACCCTTACTATAGCCTTACCATTTGAATAATTGATTTTGGGGAAAGGTCTCAAAACACCTTTAAACACCTCCAGAAATGTTTAGAGAGCCACAAATAATGATCTAGAGTACTTTTAAACCAGATTTGGGAGATGGTCCAAAATTTCCCTTTTTGGAACCCTTACTATAGCCTTACCATTTGAATAATTGATTTTGGGGAAAGGTCTCAAAACACCTTTAAACACCTCCAGAAATGTTTAGAGAGCCACAAATAATGATCTAGAGTACTTTTAAACCAGATTTGGGAGATGGTCCAAAATTTCCCTTTTTGGAACCCTTACTATAGTCTTACCATTTGAATAATCGATTTTGGGGAAAGGTCTCAAAACACCTTGAAACACCTCCAGAAATGTATAGAGAGCCATAAATAATGATCTAGGCTACTTTTAAACCAGATTTGGGAGATGGTCCAAAATTTTCCTTTTTGGAGCCCTTACTATAGCCTTACCATTTGAATAATCGATTTTGGGGAAAGGTCTCAAAACACCTTGAAACACTCAAAAAATGTGCAGAGAGCCATAAATATTGATGTAGACCACTGAAGATGTCTTCTCCAGGAAGCGAACCCTGGTATCTTGGAGGAAATATTGACTCTGGAGCCACTGGAACATCTTCAGTGCTGAAGGAAAACTCCCCTGCTCATATGGATGAGGATCTGCTCAGGAGGTCAGAGGTCACATGGATTATGTGAAGAAATACCTGAAATGGTGAATAAGAGCATAGTTGTCTGGTGGTTCAGTGGATTAATCATCACATTAGAAATTCAGAAGTTGCTAGATCAAATCTCTCCTGAAATTAAGTTGTGAATTTTTATGACCTTGAAAACCCCCAGAAACATGTGGAGGGCCAAAAATAATGATCTAGACTACTTTTAAACCAGATTTGGGAGATGGTCCAAAATTTCCCTTTTTGGAACCCTTACTATAGCCTTACCATTTGAATAATTGATTTTGGGGAAAGGTCTCAAAACACCTTGAAACACCTCCAGAAATGTTTAGAGAGCCAAAAATAATGATCTAGACTACTTTTAAACCAGATTTGGGAGATGGTCCAAAATTTTCCTTTTTGGAACCCTTACTATAGCCTTACCATTTGAATAATTGATTTTGGGGAAAGGTCTCAAAACACCTTTAAACACCTCCAGAAATGTTTAGAGAGCCACAAATAATTATCTAGAGTACTTTTAAACCAGATTTGGGAGATGGTCCAAAATTTCCCTTTTTGGAACCCTTACTATAGTCTTACCATTTGAATAATCGATTTTGGGGAAAGGTCTCAAAACACCTTGAAACACCTCCAGAAATGTATAGAGAGCCATAAATAATGATCTAGGCTACTTTTAAACCAGATTTGGGAGATGGTCCAAAATTTTCCTTTTTGGAGCCCTTACTATAGCCTTACCATTTGAATAATCGATTTTGGGGAAAGGTCTCAAAACACCTTGAAACACCTCCAGAAATGTGCAGAGAGCCATAAATAATGATGTAGACCACTGAAGATGTCTTCTCCAGGAAGTGAACCCTGGTATCTTGGAGGAAATATTGACTCTGGAGCCACTGGAACATCTTCAGTGCTGAAGGACAATTCCCCGGCTCAGATGGATGAGGAGCTGCTCAGGAGGTCAGAGGTCACACGGATTATGTGAAGAAATACCTGAAATGGTGAATAGCAGTGAAGTTGTCTGGTGGTTCAGTGGATTAATCATCACATTAGAAATTCAGAAGTTGTGAGTTCAAATCTCTCCTGAACTTAAGTTGTGAATTTTTATGACCTTGAAAACCCCCAGAAACATGTGGAGGGCCAAAAATAATGATCTAGACTACTTTTAAACCAGATTTGGGAGATGGTCCAAAATTTCCCTTTTTGGAACCCTTACTATAGCCTTACCATTTGAATAATTGATTTTGGGGAAAGGTCTCAAAACACCTTTAAACACCTTCAGAAATGTTTAGAGAGCCATAAATAATTATCTAGGCTACTTTTAAACCAGATTTGGGAGATGGTCCAAAATTTCCCTTTTTGGAACCCTTACTATAGCCTTACCATTTGAATAATCGATTTTGGGGAAAGGTCTCAAAACACCTTGAAACACCTCCAGAAATGTATAGAGAGCCACAAATAATGATCTAGGCTACTTTTAAACCAGATTTGGGAGATGGTCCAAAATTTCCCTTTTCGGAGCAAAATAATTGAATAGATTTTAAGTGTTTCAACTTTGATTAAAAACTATTGATTTCATTAAGTACATTTAAACATAAAAATTAAATGCAAAATAATGAAATTATTAGTTGAATTATTTTGGATTTACTTAAGATTAAGCAAATGTTTAGTAAATCCAAATCAATTATAGGGGTAAAACTAGTTGAGCTGGAAAATAGTAATTCAGATAAATCAAATGTCTGCAAAAAAAAAAAGACTTACTAAGGTGGAGTTAATTCATATTCCTAAATATGTGGATGAAATATATCTTTGTATACATTGTGGACTTTACTGATAAGATATAATATAATTAATTTATCCTTTTTTTAATTTTCAGCTGATATTATTCAAACAAAAATGAGTAACATGCAACTGATAAATAATTAAAATGTCATGAACAATATACCAAACTGCACTAAATATTTTTTCTTCATGTAGGGTTTAATATAATTTATTTAGTTAATATTAATTAACCCTTTAACCTCTGACCCATCTGTGATGACACGTTCTGAAAGGAGGTTTTATTTTCAATATTCTGATTTTTTTTTTTTTTACTGAGTTTTGTTAATGGATCTAATATATGGAAATAAATAGGTGTCAAAAACCAACATACTTAGAAAAAGCCAAAACTTCAAATTACAATATTATTTATTTATTTATTCATACTTCATTTTAGTTTATTTTAACTAAGTTAAGTTATCATTTTGTAATTATTTAATAGTTTTCGTAAATTGTATGCCTTATTTTGTGTTATATTCCTACATTTAACGTTGCATTTTACTTTTTTTCTTCACTTTTGTACCATTTGTTTCTAATTTCGTTCACATTTGTTGGTTTATTATACATTTTTGACTGTTATTATCCATTTTGTTGCTTATTTTCTGTTAAATTTTGACCTGAACTGTTAAAGTCTCAGGAGTTAAAGGGTTAAGCTCAGTCACACTCTGTACAGTGTAATTAAGGATTGAAGACACTTCTCTACAGTCTGTGTATGTACGCTTCAGTCAAAATCTCATGTGTGTGTTGAGCTTCATTTGGTCGTCTCCATCTTCTTGTGTGGTTTGGAATGTAACCCTGTTTGGAGGGCATGTGTAAGCGGCCGGCCACCTCACCCACACCCTCCAGCCTTTTCCTCTTTAGAAACTCTTTGACACTCACACACATACAAATGTTGAGACACTCTTTTCAAACCATGCTAAACCTGTAGCTCTAACAATGCAGGCTGGACCTAATCTTATAGTCCTCATCCAATCAGAAGGCTGGAAAGTGAAAAGTGGAATTGATTGGCTAGTGGCCACAGGGGCCAGTTAGGGGAAGGAGAACAAGAGGAGACAACCATTGTTGATTGATTACCATGAAAGACACTTTTGTTAGCGACTCCAAGGCAGTACACTGTGCCTGTATCTGGAGGAAATGCTAGTAGTCTTAAAATAGGTCAGCGCCGCACTAACATGTACACACGATACGCAGATAGTAAGGTGTGCGTGTGCGACAAGGCGAGCACTCGTGAAAAGAGTAAGAGTTCACAGGTTATTAGCTGTGAGTTATATTGATTAGTTGTGGTGCAAAGGTTAGCAGAACAGTTAGCGTCTGGGAAAAGAAACACAAGACTCTGGAGAGAACAGAGTAGGAGCAGAGTGATGGAAGAGAGGAGGTGAGGAAGTGTGTTCAATTAGCCTCGCCTATAAACTTATCAAAACCAAAACAGGGCTGCGGCGTTGGCAGTAGTGATGACGACATCGCTGGAGTAACCTCAGCTCACCGTCGTCTCATCTGACATATTAAATGGATGACTCTTGTTTGCTCTCCTGGCAGCACTTTCATTCCCAGAAAAATCACTCCGCAGCGTCTGAACACAACAATAAGTCAAAAGGGATTTCAACTGTAACTTGAGGGAAGATAAGGTTGAAACCACTTGATTCACAAGTAAAAAAAATAAAAAATAAATAATGATCCAGTTAGTGGTGCAGTCATCTTACAATCCTCTGATGTTAGAAATATAAGTGAGAGTGTGTTTAAGGTATTATAAAACTGTATGGGGACTACTTTGATTATGTGGACTTCAGGTTTTATTGATGGGCCTGTTTGCTTGATATTAAACAGAGGTGGTCAAAGTACTCACATTGTGTACTTGAGTAGAAGTACAACTAATGATGTGAAAAAATACTCTGGTAAAAGTAGAAGTACTGATTCAACTCCTTTACTTAAGTAAGAGTTAAAAAAGTAAAATTTTATAATTGTAATAAAGTACAAAATTAAAGAGTAAAACTGCTTTTTTTTGCCATGAACACAATACAGTAATCAGGAAAGTTTAAAAAAATATCTAAAATAAAGCATTTAAAAGTCAGTTAGTGTGTAGATAATGTGTGTGATAGGGTCACTGTACTCAGTGTTGTGGGTATGGACAGGAAATGTAAGAAAAATGGGGAAAAAAAGTAACAATTGAGATTTAAAAAAAAAAAGTCATCATAAGGTTTTTTTTTAAAATTACAAATGAGATTTTTTTTTTTTTAAAAAGGGCATAATTTTAAGAGAAAAAGTCAAAATTGTGAGATAAAATGTTAAAATTGTGAAATAAAAAGTGAAAATTTTGTGGCAAAAAGTCTGAATTGTGATATAATAGTCATATAACTATAATATATTAAGTCACAGTTTCTCTCCTCCACTGATTTTTCCTCTGGTGACTTATTTTTCCTACTGTCACATCTGTTTAGTTTGAAAAAGTCTATTCTAAGAATGTAAAGAGTATAAAGTACAGATATTTATGCAAAAATGTAGGAAGTAAAAGTAAAAAGTTCCCAAAAAATAAATACTCAAGTGAAGTACATATACCTAAAAAATCTACTTAAGTACAGTAACAAAGTACTTTTACTTAGTTACTTTCCACCTCTGATATTAAACCACATTTTTATCGATTTGATTTCATCTTACTGAATTACATTTTATAGAGCGACTGCTGTTTCTGGAATTTTATCTTCTATGCTACGGGCAAAGAACAATACTGTCAGCGATTGTGATCCGAGTACCTCCAACAGTTTGCAAAACACATACACAGTCCCTTTGCCTGCTTGTTTGTGCTGGCAGATATAAGTGATAACAATAATGAGCCAAAATAGCATGCCTGTTAACTTCATATGTTAGTCGTCTCCACTACGATTTGACATTGACTGTGACCTGACATCCACAGGACAGACAAACACTTTTCACAATATGTGCCTTCGGTTGTGGAATTTACAGCACATGCAGTACAGTATTGTCTTCAGTTTCTTCAGATACAACAAGAAAATACAGGAAATACAGAAAAAAATTATCACACCGTCCTTCTTTTTTGTTCATTCTGGTACAATTAAAGGTACATTTGTTTGGATAGATACAATAATAACACCAAAAATATCTCATAATATTTTAATTTCAGAGCTTTTTCACGTTTTCTTTATAATAACCAAACTCGCTTCTGTTATTATTTCAATATTTATGTCATTGTACTGACAAAAACAGTGCTTATACTCATTCAATGTTTTCTTTTCTGTCTGTTTTAGTCATATGATGCACACAGGAGGTAGTAGTTTATTACACATAACCATTATTTTTGAGGACTTTTGATGGTCTAATATTTTTTTCCCGCAACTGTATGTGTACAAGCTTAAAAGAATCCTGACCTCATGATAAGAGGCACAAATAATTGGAAATAAAACATCAGAAAATGAATTCAGTGAATCTCATATTGTCTGAACTAAAGTGTTAAAGACAATAATGTTACCACAACAGACTATTTTGTCCTGCTGTATATACCTAGCACATATCCAAATAGCATCTTAAAGAATAATAATAATAATAATAATAATAATAATAATAATAATAATAATAATAATAATAATAATAATAATAATAATAATAATAATAATAATAATAATAATAATAACAACAACAACAAATTGTATTTATAAATCAATTTCTATTTTTAATAGTAGAAGTTAAAAACCATGGTTAAAAAGTTAGTTTAGTTAAAAACCATAAAGTGCTACAGCAGAAGACAGTACAATTAAACACAGTTAAAAGATAAATTAAAGTAAATTAAGGTAAATCATATAATGAAGCAAAATGCGAATCAGCAGATGAGACAGATGAGGTTATGAGTAGACTTTCCTAAAAGGAAATGTTTAAAGGAGTAATAGTTTGGTTTATTAGTTGGAATTATGCATTAATAAAATACAAGTGGTCTATATAAACTGTAAATACTATGCTTTGATTTGAATTCTTCATTAATTCGACTCCATATTCAACTGTATTTATGAGTAATGACACCAGAAAGGTTATTTTGAGCGCTGGCCCTTTAAATGCACATGAGCCATTTCATGCCCCGCCCCCTGCAGGTTGTTTTGATGGAACTCTCTATCCCATTCAACCACTTGTGTTCATTAATACCATCAACAACTGAACATTTTAGGTTTGGACATATTTTCTAGTAGTGTCATTTGCGAACAAATCAGTTTTTTTCAACTAATCTTTGAAATGAACGATGCATATTGATTCTCTGTTCCCTGTCATTGGTTGTTTATTAGTTTGTTTGTTCGTTCGTGTGATCCTGTTGGTAAGTGTTGTTCATGTTTATCAGATAGCAAGACTTAGAGATACGATGGTACGTTTCTACAAAACCTTGTCATCAAATATTAAAAGCTAGGGGTGTGACGAGATCTCATGTGACGAGATCTCCCGAGATGTAATTTGGCAAGATTTCTTGTGACGTTAAAATTTTGTCTCACGAGATGTGTTATCCAGCAAGCAGCCAAAATGACGTCAGAAAACACAGGTTTTACTATTGAAGACGCCCCCTTCACTTTCAAATGTTTTTTTTGGCACCATTTTGGGTTCCTGGTAGAAATGATAAATGGAAAGAGAGTGAGTGATAAGACACGGACAATTTGCAGACTGTGATGGAACGACATAAAGCGCTCCGTCATCTCAATTAAATTTTATTTATAAAGCCCCAAATCACAACACAGTCGTCTCACAGGGCTTTATAAAAACACAATCAACTACGGAGATATATGAACAGTCCCAAGCATCCCCTGTCCTTAGACCCTCCTTCTTGGCAAGAAAAAACTTCAAAACCCAGTGGGAAAAAGAAGAAATCTTTAGGAGAACCACACTGAAGGAGAGATCCACTCCCATGGACGGAAAGGCTATAGATGAACGTCCATTTATAAATGAAGGAGGGGGTGGTCCAGACACCAGACAGGCGAGGGAGGAGGTCTGGGGTCACAGGTCAGCACAGGTGAGTCACCGCAGATCCTGTTGTCCATGGCTCCCACACAGACACTGTCAAGAGAGCCACCACTCCCCCCGGGGGGGTGGGGGGGGGGGGTACGGGGGGACACCAGGTGACTAGCCATGGACAGACAAAAACAGATGCAAGAGGGAGAGAGAGAAAGAGAGGGAGAGAAAGAAAAGGATCTCAGTGCCTGTACTTCCCCCAGCCTCCTCTCTCCTAGGGCAGCTTAGACTGAACTGTGACATCAGTCTGTTTTTAACTAACCATGACCATAGGCTGGAATGTTTTCAACCTAATTTTAAATGCAGAGACTAGCTTTTGGATTTTTCACTGCTTTTTATTTTTGTATACAAATTTTATTGGATTTTAGCATGTTGTTGTGTATTTTGTTCACATTCTTTGTGTTAGAACAGTTAACTGACATAAAACGATTTGATCATGATTAATTGCAATTAATCCAAAGTAACCCTGTGATTAATCTGATTAAAAATGCAATCATTCAACAACCCTACTTTTTTTTTTAATCATTGTTATAGGCCTAAATCTATTCTAACTTTGTCTATCTGCAGAAATGTGCAGTCTTTACATATATATTTTTTTTTTTTATAGTATAAAACCAAAATGTATTATTTTCTTGAAAAATGTAGATGGGTTTAAATGTGTTTTTTTAAACCCTCTGGTGCATGGATTATGTGAACCTTATTGAAGATTTCTATTCACGGGTGTTTTTATTCTTCTTTAGGCATTAAAAACACAATGTGAATTAAGTTTTTTATATGAACCTATTTTTCCTGGGGTTACAAAAAACTACCACTCAGCTGGAAAACGTGTATTTAAAACTCATCATCAGAAAGTGATATATATAAAATAAAAATACAAATGAATGAATGGGGGCTCATTCAGCTAATTACTCCCATTTTAACAAACTTTACTAATAATTTAATTATTACTGTATGGAGATAATGTGCAAAAAATTATTTTCTTAATCAAAAACAGCAAAGTTACAGTAATAGTAATGAATGTCAGTGTATTGGATGATACATAACCCTTGAATATACAAGAGAACAGCTGTAGAATAACTGTCCACTGGAGAGACAAGTATGCATCATAGGGTTAATGGTTTAGATTTTCTTTCTTTTTTTCAAGACAAAAATGTCTCTTGTAGGTTGTAAATGTTGCCGACCCCCCGAACAAGGACTTCTGTATATACTGTATGTGCAGAGGTGGAAAGTAACTAAGTAAAAGTACTTCATTACTGTACTTAAATAGATTTTTTTAGGTATCTGTACTTGTATCTGTATTTGTTTTTCTGGCAACTTTTTACTTTTACTCCTCACATTTTTACATATATATCTGTACTTTATACTCTTTACATTCTCAGAATAAACTTTTTCAAACTAAACAAATGTGACAATTTAAAAAAAATAAGTCACTTCAGAGGGAAAATCAGTTAAGGAGACGAACTGTGACTTTTATATGACTATTGTCTCACAATTTTGACTTTTTATTTCAAAATGTCAACAATTTATCTCATAACTTTGACTTTTTCCTCTTAAAATTATGCATTTATTATTTCAATTGTGACTTTTTTCCTCCCATTTTTCCTACATTTCCTGACCATATCTCGATCAAACACATTTTCTACACAGTAACTCAGTTGTAAAGACTTTATTTTAGATACTTTTGAAACTACTTTACTGGTTAAATAAGTATTATTACATTCATAACAAAAAAAAAGCAGTTTTACTTTTTACTTTTATACTTCATTACAATCAAGAAATTCTACTTTTTTTTAAAAAACTTTTACTCAAGTAAAGCAGTTGAATCAATACTTCTACTTTTACCAGAGTATTTTTTTCACATCAGTCGCTGTACTTTGACCACCTCTGCGTATGTGTGAGTAAAAGCATAACACAGATGAAATGAAAGATGCAACAGCAGCGTCTGTCCTGAACTGCCCTCATAACGCTCCAGCCCTTTGAATATGAATGTGACCCTTCTGGTGAATTTACTGCCAAGGTGAAGCCCTCACAATGTCAGTGGCACTGATAAAAAGAGACAGAGCGGCAGCGTGCCTCTATTCACAGCCAACACACACATTAGCATAACACACATACCACGGGTAAACCACCTAGCCACCTGTACCCGCAAATCCCCCCTAAGTGTCCCTCATGACTCTCGCCTTTACCACACTGCAGCTCATTCACTTCCTATTTTAATCATTTTATTCTCTTAAATTTATATTCATCACTACATAATATGTGTTTTGTTTTTTTTTTTGCTTGTCCTTTTGTTTGTGTGATTAAGTTTTCTTACTCTAGGTGCCAGTACAGGCTGTTAAAAATAAAAACAGTAGAATCCAGACATAAGTTATGTTGGAAGCAAAGTTTTTGATTGTGAAATAAGCCCATGACACCCAAGAAGGTGAAAGGTTTAGCTTTTTTTTTTTTTTTTTTTTTACATTACACAGTGATTGGAAACTGCACAATGCAGCAGTTTTTTTTAAAATAAATTAAAAAAAATATGTATTTTTATTGCTTCAGAATTTATTTTTATTGGAATTTCAGTTACAATGGACAGAATTCCAAAGTAAAAGTGTAAAACTTTAGTTCCCTACAGAGAACAAAAGTGTATTACTGGGTGTCAGGAGGATAAGAAAAAAAACCCTGAATAAACTATGTAAAGAATAATAAGTCATACATTCACATTACTACACTTTAGTCACACATGTATGTATATAGAGTCTATTTACTTCCACATCCTGTAGATTTGTACATATGATAATGTTGCCTTTTTCTGCTTTATTAGTGTATGCTGTTTATATTATTTATTTCACTAGTCTTGTCGCACTTCCTTTGTTTTTTGTTTTCTGGGATTTTTCTTTTTCCAACACTATTTTTTATATACAACTGAGCTATTGTGACCAAGTAATTTCCCTTGTGGATCAAGAGAGTTGGTCTAAGTCTAATAAGTTGAGTGGTTTTGAATGTTTGACAGTAAAAGTATGACTAAGTGTGTGACAATGTGGGATGAAAAACTGCAGATTTGCCTCCAACTTGAAGTGGGAGAGACAAATAAAAAAAAAATAGCTGAAAAACTTGCCATAGCTTTCTCTCACTCCCTTTCCCTCATGTTAACTTGTTTAAGAGGAGGGGTTCTTTTGAGAATAAGGGGCAGGGGGGAGTGTCCTGGGGAGCAATAGGAACCTCCCACTGGGCTGTGATTGGCTGAGGAGGTTATGAGTGAGGCCAGGGGAGGCCAGTAGGAAGGTGAGTGGTCTGAGTGGCTGCTAGGGGGCAGGCAGCCACAGAGAGCAGCCACCACTGCCTCTTAAAACCTTAGGTACTCCTCATTAGAGCTACAGACTGATGGACAGAGAGCAAAGGAGGGCTGGAGAGATTTCAAACAGGAGAGGCAAGGACAGTGAGAAAGTGTGTCACAGGGAAAGTTAGAACATCACCAGTCTTCTACTTATATTTAATTTACTACCCTTCGTTCACTTCTGCCTTCCCTTATCCACTACCTGAGGCACACACACATACACACACACACACACACACACACACACACAGGGAGGTGTTTCAGGGAGGCTTAGAGGGCTGACTCTCCAGGGAAGAAGGGAATTAAACACTTTTGTTTTCAATCTGCTGCGCTCATACTCAGGAGGAAAGAAAAAAAAAAAGGGATTACAGCTTGTACGCCTGTCCCACTTGTTCTTCTCCTCTCCCTGCATTTTGTTTTCACTGAGTTACTTTGGAGACTTTGGATACAGCCTTCTTGAATTTGTTGGTCCAGGCTCAGAGAGACATGGCGCACGGACAAAAGAGCCCCAGGTGGGCATTAACCCAGGGCTCCTTCAGCTTGGCACTGGGCCTGTCGCTCTTCTCCCTCCTCCTCCTCCTCACCGTCTCGGCCGCAGATGAGTACGACTACTACAGCTGGCAGTCGGACAACTTCCACAACGGCCGCTTCTACACCAAGCAGCCCCAGTGCGTGGACATTCCAGCTGACCTGCGCCTGTGCCACAATGTGGGCTACAAGAAAATGAGGCTGCCCAATCTCCTGGACCATGAGACCATGCCAGAGGTGAAGCAACAGGCAGGCAGCTGGGTGCCTCTCCTGGCCAAACGCTGCCATGCTGATACCCAGGTCTTCCTGTGCTCTCTGTTTGCACCCGTGTGTCTGGACAGGCCCATCTATCCATGCCGTTCCCTGTGTGAAGCAGTGAGGGATAGCTGTGCTCCGGTGATGGAGACCTATGGCTTCCCCTGGCCTGAGATGTTGACCTGCGATAAGTTCCCCATCGATAATGACCTTTGCATCCCAATGCAGTTCACAGGGAACCATGCAACCCAGCCACCAGGTAGGATACCACCAACACCTCCATACATGTAGTAAAGTAGGAAATGAACACATCATAAACACATAAACATGTAATATTGTATAATTGTTGTGATTTGGGGCTTTATAAATACAATTGAATTGAATTGAATTGAATAACTTAGTTTTAGTGAGATCACAGGTTTACAATTCCAATTTCGTTGTACGTGTACAATGACAATAAAGACATTCTATTCTATTCTATTTTAATCTATTCAATTCTATTCTATTCTACAAGAGCAACTTCAAGTGTCACTTTAAGTTTTTGGCAATATGTCAATATGATCTATGACATTTTAAACAGACTTAAAGATACAATGTTTAATATGTGACATAACAATGTAACAAGAGAAGAGTGCAGAAATAAAATGATGATGATGATGATGATAAACCTACTCTGCAGTGCAAGTGTTAGGATATGTCTCA
Organism: Siphamia tubifer; assembly: GCA_020466265.1. Lineage (NCBI taxonomy): Eukaryota > Metazoa > Chordata > Actinopteri > Kurtiformes > Apogonidae > Siphamia > Siphamia tubifer. Next base: position 16,887,403 of record CM035797.1, on the reverse strand, counting down.
CTCACAACATTTCAAAGATGAATAAGTGCTTCAAAACCCGATGAGACTGAAACACAGAGGGTCAGAAAACAGCTCTGAGGCCCATATGTTTTCCCTACATTGTGCTGATGACAGATGAAACTTTTAAGTGAGGGACTCTCCAGAGGAGGTCAGTAAGAGAGGCAGCAGCAGCAGCAGGACGAGGCTACGGGGGAAAAGTTTCCTGCTTAAGTGGACAGTTCAAAACAGTTCCCTGCCATCTGCTGCTGCTGCTGCTGCGCCTCAGGGAGGGACGGAGACGGACTGCGAGAGAGACGGGAGACTGAAAGACTCCGGCAGCTAGATCAGTCAGTCAGTTAAGATAAATGGACTGCGATGTTAAGCAGCATCTGAACTGGGACGGAGACACACTTGCATACACGCACACCTTTATCAGTAGACGTCTATCAAAGTCTAATCAATCAACATGTAACAAGTGAGTAAATGGAGAGTGTCTTGTTTCAACCTGCCATGCATGCATGTTGGTCTGCAGAGTGTCAGGAAGTACAAAAAAAATAAAAGATGGATGGACGGACGGATGGACGGATGGATGGATGGATGGATGGATGGATGGATGGTATAAGAAGAGCCACATTCCAGTATTTGCTGCAAAATTAAATCAACAAGACTTGAGCCTATTATAGCATTTTCCCAGACAGTATGTAAGACACCAGATGGGTTGTCTAATGGTGAAGCTGTGGGAAATAAAGACAGAAATATTGTGTGTGTGTGTGTGTGTGTGCGTGTGTGTACGTAAATTCAATGTGACTACTTAAGTAGCCTTTTCACAAAAGCAGTCAGGGCACAGTGGAGGAGAGAGGGATTTGATGAGAGTCTTTAGGCGGTGGAGGGGGACAGTCACCACTGTGTCCCAGCCTGCTCTGCTTTTGTTTGGTCTGGCAGCCAGCGGGCCAATTAGCTAGGAGGCCAATTACTGAGCTCCTGCTAATTAGTCGACATGACAGGACAAGAGAGGCAGGCAAGAATGGGAATGGCTGAAGTGCGATTGTCCCTAAGAGAGCAGAATATAAAAGAGTGAAAGGAGAGGGAAGAGAGAGGCAGACCATCCTTAGAGGAGGAGAAAAGCTGCTTCCTGCTGTAGAAGAAGAAGTGACCACCTCTGCTTTCACCAGCCAATTGGAGAAAATGCTTATTCCTATTATCCCACTGCTTGCCTTTAACCGTTCATTTCTCATTTACATTTGTTCGCCGTAATGTTCATTTAATTTGACGCAGTGCATTCTTTTAAAGTGCTTTACTCGATATATTTACAAATCTTGACAGACTTCTTTTATACGTGCTTCCGACACGGTGCTAAATCACCCTAAAACATCTTCCCACTCCTGTCAGTCATAACTTTAAAAGTGACATCTATGTAAACTAATAAAAAGGGGCAGTATTGTCAGAGGATTCTGTGGTGTGTTCATACAGAGCTGATTTGTTCCATTAGGGAAAATGGCTGTGCTGTTTTTATAGGCCTGGTATCAACTATGTGACATTTGGGCTTTGCAGAGGCATAACTCATTCTTTTACATGCTCCCAGAGAAGCAGACAGCTTAAACTTCATCTGTCACCTCCTCACACGCACAAGAAAATGTTTGTTGATTCTATCTAATCAAGTAAAGAGATGAGAAGATTACAGTTTGTGGTGTGGGATCAGCTGAAAAATGTGAAGATGGTTACTGTTATTCAGCAATTCAAGGCAAAAAAAAAAAACCCAAAGGGACAGTACTGTAAACTGAATTTTTAAACAATAAATCAAAGTTTAAGGGAGTTTAACAACTGAAATTAAATGGATTGTGATGTATGTGTGTGTGTGTGTGTGTGTGGGTATGAGTGTGTGTCTTTGAAACTGAGAGTGAACCCATATCACTTCTAGCCCCAAGGCGCAGGCACTGACATTTTGTTAAGAAACAGAGATTCTCAGATGTGCCGATGAGGCCATCCCGAGGACAAGCTTTTGGCTCTCGAAGACACACCTACACACACACACACACACACACACACACATGCAAACAAACACAGCCAGTAATAATAAAAAGGAAACTCAGCTAAGCGCTCGTAGAAGTAAGTTTCCTGGGAATCCCGAGTGTCAAAGGACACTGGATCATATGAGGTCTCATGTAATAATCCAGGTGAATTTAAGGGGTTGATCACAAGAATCAAGTGTTTTCTACCTGCTGCTCTCCCTGTGCAGGAGGCCCCTGCGTTATCCAAGCTATGCTGCAATTACATGATATAGCACGGTTCATGTGCTCCTGTGGAAACTAACAGTACAGAGTGAGATTCACTTTCCACCTGTGTGTCACAGCCAAAACCTAGAGGAACACCACCTGAGCTCAGGTTGTGTGTGTGGTAATGAGCGTGTGTGTGTGTGTGTGTGTGTGTGTGTTGGTGCTCATGTCTGTGTGTATTACCAGCCTGCCTCTGTGTGTGTATGTGTGTGTATAAGAGGGGCCCATGGGGTGTTATTATTTGAAATATAAGTCTGTAGGTATTACACCAGGGAAGACATGCAGACTGCTGACAAAAGAGAGCACAGACATCCAGGGAGTAAAAAAGGCCATACATTAAAGCCATACATCAGCTTTATGTCATCGATTTAATGATGCTGCCGACTGTCAACATCAGTAAATCAACAGGTAAGATAAATTTAGGCACAGTTCTGCGCTGTGTCTATTTAAGTGCGTGGGGTAAACTGCATGTTTCTGCAAATTACCTCGGGACAATATGCACGTTGTCCGGTGAAAGTCGTTAAAATTGCATGGTGTGAAAGATATTGTCTGTCCTCGCTGTCCTCACTGATGTGGCTAGTGTAAGTTACAGCTATGCCAAAGGAGACAGGCAGCACTGTCAGGTCCCTAGCAGCACAATGGGCGCTACTCATGTGGCCCTGGCTGCTATATGAAAGGGAAAATGTGATCCAATGCTCCGTGCATAGAAGACTGCCAAGGCCTTTTGAGAATGTTTTTTTCTCTTCTGTATAGGATTCCTACAGATGCAAGCAGCTTGCTGTGTTTTAGGGGCCCCAGGGGCTGCCCATGGGCCATGTTTAGGTCCTTCTCTGTCTGTCTGTATGCCGCATTTAAACAGATGTTAGACCCTCCAACATAAATCACACGCCGCATTTCATCCCCAGCACAGTACCGTTTTATGTCATAAGTGTTGCTGCTCATAACTTAAAGGGCCCAAATGAGGCATGAGATGGTGACCTGCACATACTTTAACTAGAACGTACTCCCCATAAAAGCCACCGTGGTGCTCAAAGCTGCAGGGGGATGAGGTACAAGACATGTCACGGGATCAGGTGATGATATTGTTGTATGTATTTGGCTTTTGTATGATGATCTGAATGTGCAACAGAAGTGAGAAAAGCATGAAAATAGGTGTACTTCCACTTAACAGGTAGGGATAATATCAACGTGTTACCATTTAGCTCAATAAATGACATTTTAAAATAAAACTACATGTACATGTGACCTTTTATTTTAAGAGTCGGTTTCGGAAATTTTATTAGAAGCTCTAAAAAGTAGAGATCTTCTCCAGCAAGTTTAAAGCAGAGATTTGTTTTATTATACTCAGGATTTTATAGCGTTTTTCTGTTTTCATTCAACCTGTCTAATTTGTTAAAAAATACCAAGGCAAAGAGAGAAATAAAGACAAAAAGAGTGAAAATACATCAGGGGAGAAAAGAGGAATGGAGAAAGTGATATTAAGCTCAGAGCTATGACTAAGTGAAGTTGTGCAGTTAAATTACTGGACTCTTGCCGTACATCGTTTCCACTCTGGCGTTTTGTTTGAAGATTAACAGCAGGCCTTTCCAATAGACCACCTCTTCACCCACGCTGCTGCAATCGTGTCTTTCCTCTTATTCCCAATGACTCCCTATCTCCTCATTCATCTTTCACAGCTCAGCGAAACAATATTATTATATTTGTCACAGTTTAATGGAAAATTAATATATCTGCCTTTAACTATATAACCCAGCATGCAAATGACAAAAAGTAATCCATAAATGGCAGTCAAGTGCAAAGTCAAACAAAGCTAAAACGTAATTTGCACAATATAATTACGCGGCAGGATAAAAATTCCAAAAAAGTGCTTTGAGGTGATGGCAAAGTACATTTATGATCTAATGTCAAAATATTTGCTGAGCAGAAATGTGTCCAGGAAAAAAAAAAAAACCCTGAAAGAAAGACGTCAAGCCATGCAGCAATGATTCCCATTAGAACATGACGGTGATTCCCCGACGGAGACCAGACCGTGATGAGGGTAGTCGTCGCTTAATTGATTTCTCAGCAGCATCCAAAGGGTGGTTTTTCTGTCCAAGCTCAACTAAGTTTAACAGAGGGACTGCTTTCTCCTGACACATGCTCTGGCATCGGCACAACTGGGCCTCCTGCCAACATACCACCCCTGCGAAACCAGAATGAATAACCGTGGAGCCTGAATAAGACATAACATTTTCAAGGAAATCATTCAAAACAGACACATCCAGAAAAGTTTTGGCACCTCTTGATCTCCGCGTGTGCATATAGACGTATGTGCATTTCTATGCTGGCGTCTCTGTCATGGTGTCAACACCAAACTATTAAATCCTGACCCCGTAAGGTCTCGCAGGTCTCCCGCTGGTGAAAGCCCGGGAACCCTCTGAGGAGAAAAACTGGCAGTTGCTCCACAAGAACATGGTTCAGCTCCTGTGGACACACACGCACGCAACATACGTACACTCAGCGGCAGTTGGGTGGGTGGGGGTGGGGGGTGGGGGGTTCACCTCCTCACAACCTGAGCAGCAAAATATAAAGCTCAACTTTGACCCATGTCATTATCTACTGAGACACTCAGGTTCGGGCTACGTGATAACCTTTGAACTTTGACTCTTAACCTGGATGGTGAGTGTCTGAATAAATGCGTGTGTCTAAATATGTAAGACAGAGAAAAAAGACAGAACAGGAAACTTTTTTTTGAGGGGGGGGGGGGGGGGGGGGGAGACTTTGAAAATATTTGGGATATTGTGGTGAGTGAACGGCAGAAAAATGTAGCTCCCCTTTAAGGAGTCATCCGGCTAGCCTGAAAAGTTTGCTTACTCAGCACAAGGCCTGTGTTGTTTTCCCCATCTAATCATAATACTGTGCCCTGTAGGTGTACACAGTGTGTGGAATAGGCAGGATTTCTCGTACCTGCTGTAACCACCTCCTTGCAGCCCCCTTTTCTATTATTAAACCTTGTTCTCCCATTTGGCCTGTGTGGATTTGAGGATAAGTGGACTTATATTACGTACATGTGCATAGCTCCTCTAGGATTACATGGAGTTTTTGATGTAATTGTCATAATAAAGTTTTATATTGAAAAGTCTTTGGACAAAAATCACAAAGCGACGCATTGTATATCTGAGAGTTTTTTGAAAGGGCATTTTGTGGGAAGGCTGAAAATATTAAAACAAAGACAGTATCTGAGAGGTTTACACAGAGGTGGCCAAAGTACTCACATTTTGTACTTAAAGGTGTCATTCCACTGAAAACCACTTTTCCACTCTCCTTTTGAAATCTGATGGGTCACCCCGACTTACCAACTCAACACGTTTGCTGCTGGTGTGTCCCCTCCACTGGCTGTATTTCCCATTCATAGAAAACAACAGAGAAACCAGCCACTCAGACAAAGCCTGTCCACTACACGTCACAGGGACTTTAGCGTCACCCATGTGGGGAAAGCCCAGTCTCCAATTGCATTGAATCTGATGTAGCATTAGCATTAGCATCTACAAGAGAAAATGGCCCCACAGTAGCTGCTGCACAAACTTGAAAGGAAATGTGGTTCTCTACTTTTTCATGTGAAAATAAAGCCTCATTTTTTTCCTGCATGTTTTCAAAACAATTGATGGGATGAAACCTAGCTGGATGCTACTCTGGTTAAGGCAAAGACACATACAGAGTGAGAGGGGAGGGGGCAGTGTTCCTTCACGCATTCTGAGCCAATCAGAGACGCCTCGTCACTTCATGGACATGTACGAGGAAGTACCGGTAAACTCTGTTGTTCGACCTAAAGTCACTTTTGTACCGTGAAAAAACAACTGGACACAAAGCAATCCAGATGTTTTTTTATAGAACCAACACACAATGTATTCAATAACAATGGAGAACACAGCAATATTAATGAAATAACCATGGAAATACAGCTTTAAGTACAAGTACAGCTACTAGTGTAAAAAAAAATACTCTGGAAAAAGTAGAATTACTGATTCAACTCCTTTACTTAAGTAAAAGTAAATAAAAGTAGAAGAAGAAAGAAAGAAGAAAGAATAAAGAATTGTAAAAAAGTACAACTGGATGAAGTAAGAAAAAATGATAAAGGTAAACGTATTAAAAAATAAAGTTATTGTGTAGATAATGTGTTTGAACAGGTAACCGTACTCAATTTTGTGGGTATGGACAGGGAATTTAGGAAAAATGGGGGGGGGGAGTCACAATTGAAATAAAGTCATCATTTTGAGATTTAAAAAAAGCAAACATGTGAGATAAAAATTCCAAATAATGAAATAAAAAGTCACAATTATGAGATAGAGTCATAAATACGAGATTAGAAATGCATAATTATGAGATAAAAAGTCCAAATTATGAAATAAAAGTCATGATTATAATATAGAAAGTCACAATTTTTTCACCTCCACTGATTTTCCTCTGAAGCCACTTATATTTCATACTGTCACATCTGTTTGAAAATCTATTTTGAGAACATAAGGAGGATCAAATACAGATATTTATGAACAAATGTAGGAAGTAAAAGTAAAAAAAATTGCCAGAAAAATAAATGCTCACGTAAAGTACAGCTACAGATACTTTTACTTAGTTACTTCCCACCTCTGGGTTTACAGTACATGTCATATGATAGTATTCCTAAACTTAAAAAGAGATGCACTCTGAGTGTTGGGAGTGTGTCTTATTTGTAGTTTTGCATCTGCACTGTGTGTATGCAATAACCATTTCACAAAATCGCAAATCAAAACTTGTGAGGCCGAACGTGCTTTAGAGTCAAGGAGGCACGAGCATAAATTTTGAGTTAAAAATAAACTAAACTTGTTGCTTTGGTTTCCACTTGCTGTTTCACAATGTGTGGTTGCTGTGTGGCCTAAGTGCTGGCTGTGTCTGTGTACTGAATCACTTTTCACCATGTTCAGCTGCTTCTGCTGCGGCGTTTCTGCTTCTGCATATCCAAGACCACGCCTGCACCACCAAAATATACAACGGCCAGAATAAAAACATTTTCTCCGGTATAATTGCAGGGCAAACATCAGTCAGTCTGCTGGTCTATATATTCCCTCCACAGCAAATAGACTCCGACAAGGGAAGGGGGGCTTCAAATAAGTGCCTCAAAAGTGCTCAGGAGTTAATGATTTTATAGTGAAAGAGCCTGGTTTTTACACACCGCATTCACTGACCCCACTTCAACTGTTAGATATTTGCACAGGCTGTTTATTAGAACATCTATACACTCATTGTTTTTCTTTCCCCTCAGTTTCCAAGGTGTGTCCTCCATGTGACAATGAGCTGAAAACGGATAACATCATGGAGCATTACTGCGCTAGCGACTTTGGTAAGTGCCAACAATTTAAATATATGAAACCTAAATATGTCCAAATTGAGACAGACAGCAGGTTTTTTATTTATTTATTTATTTATTTCAAATATGGAGTGATAAAAAGCTTCCTGATTGCTGCCAGTTGACAAAGAACACAACACTGAAATAAACATTACAGGAATAAAAAATATAATAAACATAAAGGAAAAAAAGAAAGTAATATTTCAAAAGGAGTGAGAAGAAACTTAGCTTATGAGCTTATATATATATATATATATATATATATATATATATATATATATATATATATATATATATATATATATATATATATAATAATGTCGTACATCGCGGCTAACACAAGCAGAACACAGAGACATTTCCAGCTGCACCACAGCTCAGTACTCAAATAAACAACTGCACCTGCCAAGAAATCACCAACAAAGAAATATGTAAGTTTATTTATTTTATTTTAACTTGTAGAACATTTTATTTTAGTTTTAATTTGTAGAGGAAGAAGTGACATTTTTGTTAGTGGTATACTTGGCCACGCTCTGTTTATACTATTTTTAGTCTGTATTGACATTGAAGAACTTTTCGTTTCGTACATAGTGTCTGCACTTGAAAAAAGGAGAAATATATTATTTTATTTTAACTGTTATAACATTTTATTTTAGTTTCAATTTGTAGAGGAATAAGTTCACTAAGAAGTTCATTAAAAGGAAGAAGTTGATTAAAAGTTAACACACAGTTATAAAATCCATGTGCAACTCAGTTAAATAAAAGTCTGTTGTCCATTCATATAATTTGTAATTTAGTTTTCTTAAAATCTCATCTCATACTTGTGAACCCTCAATTCGTCTCGTCTGTTGAGTGTCTCATGTCCCCTAATGTGTATATGCTTATATATATATATATATATATATATATATATATAGTACATACCCTTACACATACACTTGCATATATGTGCATAAATTCACCTGCTGAACAATACTATACAAACACATATAATGTATTCACAGTATTCACATAGGTTTGTCTATGTTCAAACTCAATCCAAGGTTTAATTATGAGAACAGTTTCCCTGTATGTAGCATTAGGCACCAAACAATGGTTACTCAAATGTGTGTCCGTAATGGCAAATAAATTACAAAATTTAACAAGTCTGAACTCCTGAAGGAACACAAAGCACCTTCTGAAAGGGTCACCTCTTTCAGTAAATATAAATTAGAGTGTGAAAAAGTCCAGCAGAAGGAGAGGGAAATAGATGTAGAAATGCTAATGATTCAAACCAGCAGTCAAGATAATTTTTTTCATTATACACAGTGCAATGCTGTATAAAAATGTGACAGGTGATTTACACAAACTTGCACTTTCACAAGCGGAGTTTTGTTGTAATTAAAATGATTAAATCATAGAATGACCTGCGAGAAAAAGGTGATGAAATACAGAGCAATGTTTCGAGTCAGAGGAGCACGACTCAGCCCTGCTAGTAAGAGCACAAGCCGTCTCATTGTGCAATAAATCATAATCACATTTATTTTTTTTTCTGTTTACACTATGCACTTTCTGTACTTAATACCGTAATTACATTCTTTCACTTTCTTTACTTTGCACTTAACACTTATCTGTCTTTATACATTATTTATGGCATTGTGGCTTTTTTTATTATAATGTAAATGCCTCTATCCTATTCTATTGTATTGTATTCTATTGTATTCTATTCTAAGATGGTTTTTAAGACACTAAAGGACATATACATCATTCTATATTTATAGTATGAGTGTGACCATATTACATATAACCCTGCTACTATTCGTAAAGGTTGTGAAGTTGTGAAATGAACACACATACGTAGGGTACATATTCATTTTGTACCACTCTCTCTGCTTTTATAACCTTGTTTTTCTTATAAATTGATAAATTAACAGACTTGACTCCCTAATGTCCATTCAACACCATTTTCTAAACGTTCTACTTCCCAGCATTCCAGTTCCTCACCACCACAGTAATGACCTGCACATGAAGCCAGAATATAATTATTCCATTATTTCTGCTCATTGCGGCTTTTGGCCCATGGTCCACTGCTGCAGCTGAATTCCCACTTGCATGGACTATTGCCCCAGTCTTCATAGTTAATGATACGCTGTTCACTATTTTCTCCAGTCATAAGATTATGAGCATTGAACTAGAAATAGTGACAAAAAATGTCAAGAAGAACATGGTTTTTTGTTTTTATTCTGACTAGTCAGAATAGTGTAATTGAAAATGATATGTGGCTTCAAAATCATATTTCCTTATGAGAAATGATGACTACACTTAAAACAAACCAAACCAATGTTCCTCATCCGTCTTCTGGAAAATACCTACACTTTTAAAGTGGCATTAATGTAGTCTGTAGTACATAACCCATTATAAATCACAAATTAACAAACACCCACAAATCACAACCTGAAACAAAATGCATCTTTGTGCACGTTGCTCACACTTTGAGCTGCAGCCAAAACATAAGACTCATCTTCCATGATTAATTAACTAACAAATCACATTTATTTGTCTGATTAATTACTGCATTACATGTCTCAGTCTTCTAACATCGGGGCTTTTTCTGGATCGAAAAGAAGACGAATTCTTTGTGTTCATTAAAATGAAACATGATTACATATGTAACAAGATAGCCAGCCATAGACAGACACTTTATTGGCCATGAATGCATGTCACTGGATGAGACACAGAGGCGAAGAGAAGAGAAGTCAAGATAACTGTGACATATGGACTTGGAGATCAAGGCAGGAATGTCTTTACAATGTTATTCTATAGGGCGATCTCACGCCTTGTTACCTATTTGTCTTGGGACACTTTTCACCCTAGAAGTATTTTGATCTGCGTGCTTTATTACAGACTACTTTTGATGTGTGATCCCATACCTCCTCTTGCATTCCTTTATGTACCATCCAGCTGCATGGCACAGACGACAAGAGTAGAAAACATACAGGGAGGGTAGGGTCGCTGGAGTCCAGTGGGAAATAGGGAGTAGAGCACAACAAGATGCAAACTGGGGATCCTAGATGTGCAAATAAAATACAATTATAAGTCACCATCACAGCAATACCTGAGGCCTATAGTTAGTTTATATAAGTGGAACCAGGCACAACAAACCTCCACCCCTGGCAAATGTTTGACCTGATTTGCCCTATCGCTTACACTGGTCTACAAGTAAAATGCTTCCGGAAAAAAACGAATGAAATTTTCCCACGTGTGTTAGTGATAAAGAAAACTCAAGTCTTAAATGCTGGTTGGATCAAGTTTCCAAGATAAATCTGGGGTCAAAATGTGAAATATACTTTAAAACACTGTCTACACATTATGATCCATTCACTTTCCAGATTCATTCTAGTGGAATATTTATTAATCCATTGTATACATGTATATAAACCACCATATATGTGGAATAACAGACTATCATATATATTAAAAACATAAACTAACCAGGACTAAACTATGACTAAATTATGATTTGTCTTATTAAAGTAGGAGATACTTTTTAAAAAAAATCAACTGTAGAGTAGTTATATCATTGTGAAAACACATTTTTGGTGACCTTGACTTTGACCTTTGACATACATTCACCAAAATGTAATGGGATCTGTTCTGGACCACATCACACATTTCCTGAAAATACCATGGAAATTGGTCTGATAACTTTTGCATAAATTTGCTAACAGACAGAACAATGTTAACATCAGTAAAAAAATAACATGACATTTGTATAGCTTTGTTGAAATCCTCTTTACTTTTTTGCAAGTACAAATCTCATTAAGATAATAAGTAAGTAAAACATAAAAATAAAATCCCCACTTTCTAGGTAACGAGAATGGGGAAAAAAAAAAAAGTACCATCAGATGTGGATGGGGGAGGACAGAGGGTCTCCGTGGTTACAGACGTTCAGCCTCCACCTGGCTGATAGAAGAAGCTGCTGCTTTAGCATAAAAAAAAAAAAAAAACCTGTTTCTCCTCAAAATGACAGCACACTTCTCTCTCCTTCACTTTCCATCTGCCTCTACCCCTACAACTCGTCGACTGGCTTTAAAAAGAAAGAGTTTGTATAAAGACGTTGGCACAGCTTGTCACAGGGACACTGGCCAGGCTACAGACTGGGCCCCTCTGCATCACTTGTGACTGAATATGATTGAATATGGGTGGGCATTCAAAGCACAGCAGGTGGGGTTGGTTATTTTATCCTTTCTATCTTTGCTCAAAATACACACATACATGAATGCGTTCATTCACAAATGTATACACACTCTTCGACTCGTCGGCACGCAGATGCATTAAATACACACACCCAGGGAAGGAATTGGATGTGATTTAAGATATGGGTGCGGGGAAACTCAACACACACATTCCTTCTTGAACATGCTATCACCTCGCATGTACTGTATACCTATCGGAGGGAACCGAGGGATGTTTATGCAACAGTAGACAAGCAGGCGAGAAGTGAAATGGCGATCTTCCAGCAGGCCCGGGTACATAGCGATGCTTCACACTGACCTTGTGCTTTTGCCCGGTCTATGATTAATTTCACCTGTCAAAATGTTCACCCGGAGAATTCCTCTCTCAAATGTTTGGCAGTTCAATTTTAATCTCTCACATGTAAAAATATGTATATATAAACCTCAGGCACGACAGGAGATACGAGTCAGTGCTTCGTGGTTTGATGTATCAGAGATTGGTGAAACAGAACTCCTGATGTACAGTCTTAAAAACTGTCCCCAGAGGAAACCTGTTATGTACCTTTGAGGTCAAATGTAAAAAGGAAGTATCGAGGTAACAGTGAGACTTGCAAAATAGAGAATTAAGTCACGATTCCAAAAATGTCCCAAAACATCAGATTCTTTAACCCATAAAGACCCAAACATCCACCATCGACTGATATAATAAACTGAGCCACTAAGCCTATTAATGCATGTAAATATTTGTAAATAAATCTAAATAAAATGTATTTTGTCATCAGATATCACCCCTTTGGATGTTCAGAGGCTATGTAGTTACCATGGCAACACTGTCATTTTCTACAATATTAATTCACCAGTAAAATCTTTGACGTTTGATCACTGACAGTGGATGGAAACACTTGGTTTATGTTAAACTAGATTTATTTTTATCAAATTTTTTTTTTTTCGTTAGTGAATTTTCCTCCATGATTCTTTCAATATCCGCAAATGTTAAAAGTGGCAAATGGAAAATACTCTCTGCATATTACCGGCTTTCTACTGTCTTGACGTTTAACAGGAAGTTCAGAAATTCTCTTGTGACATATTTCCGCTTATTGTGAAAAAAGGTCCATAGACCATAGGTTTTTCTTCTGCAGTGGATTCAGCTGAGTTCTCCCAAATAATTCTTTTTGGAAAAATATCAAAAGTGTTAAAAGTAGAAATGAGCAACGGAAGTATGGAGCGATTTTTGGGACAAAAATAAAGTATTCCGTGCATATTTGGGATATGCATGTAGTTGAGCATAAAATAAATATATGCAAACTCTAAAATGAATCCACTTGTACTTATAATGTGTGTGTTTGATATTTGTCAGAATACGAATGGAAAAGTTACGGCATCAAAAATAACATTTACGAAATGAAAAGTTACAAATGCACTATCTTCAGTATGAATACGAATTTCTCAGGTGGAAGAAAGTGGTCAAAAATACGCCATCGCTTACGTCATCACGTCACAGACATTATCCATTGAACACAGAAAATGGATCGAATTCAAACCATCACTGAAGTTCGAGAAAATCTTTGACTTGACGTATGTTTGACGTATTCGTACTGAACTTATATCGTTCTTTTCCACCTTCATGGTGCTCAAAGCGCTTTACATTAGCCTTACATTCACCCATTCACACACACACCAGTAGGTTTCCAACGTTCTATAAGTCCTACTGGGAGACTAAGTCAAGGTTCAGTGTCTTTGCCCAAGGACACTTCGACACGTGGACAGCCAGAGCCAGGACGTGAACCACCAACCTTTCAGTCATTAAACGACCTGCTCTACCAACTGAGCCACAAGCTGTCGTGAAGACAGTGTACTCATAACTTTTAATTTTGTAAATGTAATTTTTTGATGTCGTAACTTTTCAATTTGTATTCTGACTAATATCAAACACAACACATTATAAATAGAAATGGACTCATTTTAGAATTTGCAAATATTTATTTTATGCTCAACTACAACCAAAGACACATGCATATCCCAAATACTTTCCTTAATTTTGTCCCAAAAATTTAAAACATTTAAACCCATCTAAGTTTCACAATGAGGTGGCTGCTCTGCTCTAATCTATTTTGGGACGTTTGTATTTCTATTACAATAATGCAATGAAATTATACAAGAAAGAAAACATTCAAGATTTAAAATTTTTTTAATGGTGGACATTATTTCCAAAATATTTATGTTATGTAATAGAGAAAAACTAAACTTGCATGCTTGTAATTACAATCTTTTGTATTCAATTTGGCAAGAAAATTATCAATTTTGGTTTCATTCTATCAAAAATGTATTTTGTTCTGTGTAAAGCAAAGTAAATTATTTATTTTATGCTCAACTACAACCAAAGACGCATGCATATCCCAAATACTTTCCTGTGAATACGCTTAATTTTGTCCCAAAAATCACTCATACAGAAGCCACTTACTTAATAACCAGAGCAGTTGTCAGTTACTTACGTAAAAGACGTGTCTTTGACTTAAAATATCTCTCCTTCTCCTCCTCTCCCTCAGCCCTCAAGATGAAAATCAAGGAGGTGAAAAAGGAGAAGGGTGACAGGAAGCTCATCGCAGCACAAAAGAAGAAGAAGGTATTGAAACAAGGCGTCCTGAGGAAGAAGGACCTGAAGAAGCTGACCCTGTACATCAAAAACGGCGCCAACTGTCCGTGTTCTCAGCTCGACAGCCTGGGCTCCAACTTCCTCATCATGGGTCGTAAAGTGGACCAACAACTCCTGCTCATGTCCATTCACAAGTGGGACAAGAAGAGCAAGGAGCTTAAGTTCGCCATCAAGTACATGAAGTCCCATCAGTGTCCCACCTACCACACTGTCTTCCAGTGATGCAGGACTGACGTCGCCACGGCTCCATCATGTTCCGCGAAATACAGATTCTCATTTAAGCCACACATCCTTGAATCCTATGTGCCTGCAACACCTCTGCTCTAACCAGGGGCGACGGGGGGGGGGGGGGGGGGGGGGGGGGGGGTCAAGCCTTTTTTAAATTTTTCTCTGCTTTAACATGAATCCGGTTGTTCTGATCAGTTTAAACAAATCCGAAATATTAATGGAAAAGAGGAAAAGCTGCACATACCGTAACTTCATCTAAATGTTTAATTTATACAGCTATTGTTTTTATTTTATTTTTAATATTTTTAGGAGAGGGGGATGTGGGTGGGTGAGGGTGGAGGGTTAGGGTCTTTGTAAAGAAAATGATCTCCCGCCAGTTTAATAGAAACATCCTGTATTTTCTGATATAGTCGAGCCAATCAACCGATCAAACCAGATCAATTAGAGAGCGGGCGCAGAGAAATAAGTGATTGAGTTCAAGATCTAAAGCAGGAATACATATCTGATTATGTAATGATTTGAGTGGAAATGGAGCCAAGTGGGAAGGGGAGGGTTTGTTTCTAAGTAAAAAAAAAGAGCAGAGAAAAATGATATGCTACATGTGGGCTGTGCAATGGGCCAGTACATATGCTGGCACAGAGCTCCCAGGAACGACATCAAAGCAGAAAAATGTAGATGATCCACTTAACTGTATGTTTTAATAATGTAAAAAGTAGGTAATTCAGAAGAATACTAGATCATTAGAAACAGGGCTTTTTTTCCTTTTATCCCTGCTGGGAAAGAAGGCCGATGGAGTGAGAAGCAGCGAAGAGAGGCAGAGTGATGGACTGGATGGTGCTTTCACTGACTTTGTTCAGCACCACTTCGTGACCTGACAGAGGGAAACTTGAATATTTTTTTTATTTTTTTTTGTTTTGTTTTGCTTTTTGAAATGGAGAGAGAATGAAATAAGACAGAAATGAAACCTTCCTGAAAAACCAATGGAGAGAAGAAAGAAAGAAAGAAATAAAGAGAGAGAGAGAAAGAGACTCTGGACAGAACCAACAATGTTGGGTTGATAAGTCTCTGCTACTCACTATTTCTCACTGTCACTCTTCACATGTTCCTTTTTTTTTTTTTTTTTTTACTTTTTTTTTTTTTAAATTGTCTTCAGTTAAACTCCTATGGTATGAAAACACAAATCTTACATACAGTCATAGCAATTGAATTCACATTAGCAATACGAGATAAGATTTAACTTTGACAATATTTTCTAATCAGTTAACCTGTAAGTAGTCCTGTTACTGAAATACATCTTTGTTTTACAAAAAAAGTAAATGAATAAAATATATTTGAAATTTTTATAAAGAAAACCTGTTCAAAATGTGGCATTTCTTTATTATTATTACCACGTTCATCTGCACAGCAAATATGCCAGTGTTAATTTAACACCCATAGTGTGGGTGGGGTGGCCATGGTTCAGTTGGTAGAGCGGGTCACCTAATAACGAAGGGTTGGTGGTTTGAATCCCACTCTGTCCTAGTCAGTGCGTTGTGTCCTTGGGTAAGACACTTCACCCTCCTGTCACTCACACTGGTGTATGAATGTTTGGTGGTGTCAGTCTGTCCCAGGACAACTGTGGATAGAAATGTAGTTTAGCACCACTAGAGTGAGGATGTGAGAGTGAATGAATAATGGGTCACTAATGTGAAGTGCTTTGAGTGGCCAAAAAAGTGCTATAGAATAATGAAATAAATGAAAAAAATTATTCTTTTTACCCATTCCTAATCATAATCCACTGTGTGTTTTCCAAATTACACACTCCATGAAGTGCTCTGCTTTTCCTAAACTATAACAGGCTTTACCTACAAATGCATTCAGTTTGTTTTGCCAGTTTGTTTGTTTGTGTGATAGTTATCAAGATAACTCAAAAAGTTATGGATGGATCTTAATGAAAATTTCATGACATGTTGGGGGTATCATACGGAACAAATGATTAGATTATGGTGACGATCTGGAAGAGACCCTGGATTCTGGATCACTTTTTAAGTTTATTCTTCATTTACCGCAATGTAACATTTCAAAGTGATCCAGAGTCCAGGATTTCTTCTGGATCACCACCAACATGTAATCATTTGTACCTTGAAATTCCATCAAAATTGATCAATAAGCTTTTGAATTATCTTGAACCCCCCACCCCCGATCACCACCAAAATCTAATCATTTCCAGATCTCCCCACCACCAACCAACCCTGAAAATTTAATCAACATCCGCCCATAAATTTTGAGTTTTTTTGCTCCCTAACAGACAGACAAACAAACTCTGGCAAAAACATAACCTCCTTGGTGGATCTATCTTCATTCAGAGGAGGGAGGTCTGCATTGGTGGAGGTTTGCACTCTCAGAGTGCTTTTCTGCTTATTATTATTATAGTGTTAAATTTAACACCCATAAAGTGTCTATATGTGTCCACACTATGCAGTGTAAAATGAATATTTTTGAAGGTGAAGTTTTTGTGGGTTTAATACTATTTGTTGATAAAATTAGAAACCACTAAAGGCTCAGTGGGTTACCATGGTGATATAGTGATGGTAAGTAAAGTAAATGGTAAGCTGCATGAGGGAAACAACACGAGTAAAGAAAAGGGAAGGAGGCTGCAAACATGGCAGCTACCATCCCAACAAGTATTTTGCAAAAGTATTGTAAGTTGTCACAATACTTGACCCAATTTTTTGTTCCACTCCCATTGCCCCTTAAGAGGCTTTTGTGAAAAATAGGATGGCGATGGTTGACTTGGAAAATTTTCTTCAATCCATCAAACATTCGAGAAGTTTTACATCAGGACGTGATTTGATCTACACCAAAATTAATTTGTTTAACACCAATATTAACAACACCCTGATTTAACAACATTAATTTAAGAAAACCACCAGACACAGTGTTGGTTTAAACCAATGTGGTGTTAATACAACACCAACACTCTCTATTTAACACTGACACTGAATATATAACACTGCCATAGTTGCTGTGTACACATGCATGCATTCATATTGAACTACTATTGATGTCATAGGTCAATATGGAGCTTATTAGTGTATTCTATCAACATAGAATCATAACAGAAGACAGTCTGAAATTATAATTTTCCTTCTTTTACCAATCAAATTGTTCCTGCAGGCCAAACAATGCCGTCAACCCATGGCAAAGACATATATGGAAAGAGTTTTCTTCAATTTCCCCCCAACCAAAATTTTTCACATTTCAATCCAACTTTGTGGCAGAGCTAAATGGAAAAAAAACAAAGCCAATATCTTAATTTTGCTCTGATGTGATTACAGAAATATTTACTTTCACCTAGAAAATTATATGTGAAAAATGAAACTGATCTAAGCCTTACACAGACAGCATCTCCAGCCATAGTATTTAAGAGCGAAAGACTGAGGGATCATTGCAAACCATGTGGAACCGCTAGCTTAATGTTTTTTAAAAAAGAAGGGGTGACGCAGGCAGACGGCAACATAACTGACCAACTTTATCAAACCCACCCAGAGTTTAAACACTGCAGGCGCTCATATAACTAATCTCCTGTAATAAAAAGATTTGGCACCCTTATACTCGGCAGTGTAGGATGGATGGACTGTGACACTGTGCTGTTTCGCTGTCTTCCACCCATATTTCCCGGAATGCGGAGACTTTGGAGACTGCTCGAAGCGTGAACGCCAGTGAAAGGGCGACCTGTTTCCAGCTGATTTTGGAGATAGTGCAAACACCGCCTGTGGAATGACATTAAAAAGCCAGGGAAGAAGGATAATTGGAGAAATCATGTAGACATCAGAACCTACAAATTTTCAGCGACATGTGTGATCAAAAGACAGATATGCAGTGAAAAAAAATAGCTACATATAAGAAATATAATAATAATAATAATAATAATAATAATAATAATAATAATAATAATAATAATAATAATAATAATAATAATAATAATAATAATAATAATAATAATAATACATTTTATTTGTATAGTGCTTTACATGGTACTCGAATAAATACAATAGTACAATAAAACACAACTACAATAAAAAAAAAGGAACAAAAACTAAGCAAATACACGTTAAAAACAATCAGAATAAAAGTAATTAGACATTAAAAGCAATCTTAAATAAATACATTTTTAAAAGGGCTTTAAAGGTGTTGTTTTTTTTTTCTTTCTATTTTTATTTTCCACTTTTTATACATTCTCATTAGTCAAATGTGACCCAATCAAAATTTCTGGCTTTTGAATAAAAGGAAAACACAACAAGTATAATTGTTACATGTCAAAAGTTTCATTAAGTGTTGTTTTTGGTTTCTTTTAATAATGAATATTCATAATATTTCAAGAAGAGATAATGTCGTTATTCTCACTAACGCAATATTTTTAAGACCTGCATTGAAAAGCTATAGGAATTTGAAAATGAGTTGAAAGGACCCACAATGCATCTGTACTAACAGAAGATTCAAGATGGCTACAAGGTGAGTTTACATTTCTTTTGTTTTTTCACAAAAAGCGGACATACGTCAGAGGAGCGTTACCGAACTTCCTGTTAAACGTCAAGACAGTAGAAAGCTGGTAATATTGAAAGAGTCTTTTCATGTTCCTGAAGAAATTTACCACTTTTAACATTTGCAGATATTGGAAGAATCGTGGAGGAAAATTCACTAACGAAAAAAAACTTGACAAGGGCTAATTTTTTTTTCCGTGAGGAAAAAGTATCAAAGGACGAAGAGATCAGTGCTACTGAACTGATAACTACGAACTCAAATCATTAGTATGTCCACTTATACCTAGGACTAGTGTTATAGGGTTATGTATGTATAGTATACTGTAGAGCAGTGGTCCCCAACCCCCTCGATTGGTACCGGGCCGCCTAATAATTAATTAAGTATTTCTCTTGTATTTATTATCCGAGTCTGAAGAATCTTTTATTTTGAAAAATGACCAGATTCTTTCGGTTACATCTATGTCACTTGAGCAGCAAAAATGTAACCCACAAATAAGTAAAAAACAGATGTCTTTGGAAAGTTTCTTTTCAAAGAGGAAAAGGCCACTGAAGAGACAGAAGAAGAGCCTCCAACTTCCAAGAAAAGGAAAGTTTTTAACAGGAGTTGTACTTGAAATATGGATTTATTGTAACAGGTGATTCCCACAGACCAAGCTAACTCTGTAGAATTTCGGTGACTGATATCCAATATAAACAATCTACATAACAATAAGGTTGGGGACCACTGGACATGGACTATTTCACTTTTATCAATTTGTTCTGTCTCCACAGACAAGTCATTGTCTCGTTAGCATAATGTTAACGTTAGCCGGATGCTATCATAATCCGTTCACATTTTTCAGAATGTGATCAATGGTGGTGGTCATTATTTAGCTATAGGTCATAATAGCTAATGCTACAGCTAGTATTATTGTGCTGAGTCATCGAATTGCTGTAATGCTCTTTCTCGTCACAGCAATAATTTAACATGTCGTGAAAATCACCCATGTGTGCTTTTGAAAGTGCTGAACCTTTCGTCTGAATAAACTGTCAGGAGAGAAATGTGGTGTCCCTGTAGCTTGGACGGAACGGTAAGAGGTAGTTAAGCAGCGAAAACCAAAGTGAAGAAAGACAAAAATGAAAGTAGCTGAAAGAGGAGGAGGAGAAAACTGGCGAGGTCCCACATCCACTCATCAGCACCTTCTCAAAGGTCACTTAATGTAAGTTAATAAGGGCCTGATGAGGGACCAGTGACACACAAAGAACACATATACACACTGGGACATGCTGCCATGTTGGGAAAGTATGACTACAGACTCACATTGGCTGATTATCCTCCAATGAGACTTTGAATTTCAACAATTACATCAAACAAACACCCTCCCTGACCCTTTTGCCATAGTCGTACATCTCTCTCACTCGCTCTTTTTCACACACTCACACTTGCTCCAATAAATATATCCAGCTTTTAAAGACAGACGCACACATCGGTAAGAAGAGAATAGCCTCATTGTGTGTTTTTTATTGCGCTGCGCTGATAAGTGACACCTTTTTCACATTCGAGCGCTCGTCCGTCTGGCTGTCACCTGCACATACACATCCACGTACGCTCAAGGGAATGTTCGCTCACAATGTAAAACATTATGGGAGTTAATTTACAGCGTAGTGAAGTAATATCTCCTTGAACTGGTTTTCTGAAATGGACTAGTGTAATCCTTTGTAAGGCATTCATAAACTATGTTTCCATTACAGTTTTTTGCAAAACAATAGCGATATTTCTAAAATTTCAACAGAGTATATTTATGCTTTGAACGTGTTTCCATTGACGGTTGTTTTAGGCAGGAGCATCGTAACTCTGGTGTAAATAGTGATAGTAATATAGAAATTGATAGTTTTTTTTATATGATTTTTATTGCTGTGCAGCTATATTCTGTGCTGCTGTAAACCTGGAATGTCCCCTAGTGGGACTAATAAAGGAATGTCTTGTCTTGTCTTGTCTTGTCTTGTCTTGTCTTGTCTTGTCTTGTCTTGTCTTGTCTTGTCTTGTCTTGTCTTGTCTTGTCTTGTCTTGTCTTGTCTTGTCTTGTCTTGTCTTGTCCTGTCCTGTCCTGTCCTGTCCTGTCCTGTCCTGTCCTGTCCTGTCCTGTCCTGTCCTGTCTTCCGTGAGATTCAACTGCTGGAAGATGGACCTTTTTGATGTCTTGATAGCACGCTCTAAAATGGCAGTTATATTTTTCTTGTGAATTATTTCCAGAAAAATCTCCGTCTCCTCCTCTGTCCATGTGTATCGCGCCATTTTCACTCTAAGAGAAGTGATCATGTGACCATGTACGTCACAGGATGTGACGCATAATTGCGGAAAAAGTGTTTTCATTGTGCTTTTGCAATATATTAGAATATCAAAACATCTGAAAAACCACCTCATGAAAGCGTTTGTTTTTTTTTATCGATATTTGATTGTTTTTTGTTTTTTTTTTAATTCAGCTGATTCCATTTCCATAGCGCTATTTACATTTTGCGAATTTAAATCCACAGCTACTGAAATACTGTGAAATTCCAATAACGCTTTATAATAAGATCACCTAATGAGCATTAATAAGCATTAGTAAGTACAATAGAATAGAATAGAATAGACTTATTAACAGTACACTACAGCACAGGCACATTGGAATGTTTGTGCGATTCTTCCAGTCAGGCAGGTAAACAATAAGAAATAAAGGTGCATTCAGGTAAACAAACAAAAAAATAGAGTAGGAAAGGGTGCTTATATAAATATAGATAAAAAATAAAATCCTAAAAATGTACAGTTCTATAAGAGTACTAATAAAGGAACAGTGCAGGTGTGCATATAATTAACATGACTTTCTGTACATAGTACATATGTACATGTATCCTATAGCAGGACCCAATAAATAATAAATAATAAATAGAGTAACAGGGGATTGTAATTATTGCACATTACTGTTACTTAATAAGGTGCTTATTAACGTGCCTATTAATAATAATATGGGCTTATAAACATTAATAAGTACTTAATGAGGCACTTACTAATGTTTATAACCACATATTATTGTTAATAAGTACTCAATGAGGCATTTATAAGTACTTATTAACAATAATATGTGGTTATAAACATTAGTACGTACTTAATAAGGTGCTTATTAACAGTAAAACAGGGTTATAAAATTCTGTCACAGCCTTTCCCCTAATTCCTACAATCCTCACCTAGTCTTTAAGCTGTGAAGGTTGCAGTTGCCGGTGCGGAACCATTCAGAACTGTCTTCTCCAGAACCTGGACATGTTGTCAGATCTCTGCTCAGCATAACCTACACGTTCATTCATCACCACTGACTGTGGATGATCGACCCCAGGTTGTGTTCTTCGTTGTCCTGTTCTGTTTTTGTATTAAAATTCTGTTCTCCTTTCAACACCGTGCATTTGAGTCGGCTCTCCACCTCACCCATCATGACAAAATTCTATATGAAAATCCAAAGTTTAACCTTAGTGTGGTATTGGAGAACATAAGACTTTACTACTTTGGTGGAAGTTTTCATCATTTTTCTTCAAAGAAAATCAAAGTTAATGAACTTATTTGGTAGTACAAAAACAAAAAAAAACAAAAAAATTCCAAGAAGTCTTTTTCTCAGTTGAAATGGATGAGTTTAGTTCTTCTGAAAACATTCTGTCTGTCGTCCAAGAGACTTCTTCAGTTGAGAGATGAAACGTTTTCAAAAGAGCTAAATCAGTCCAGCTGAATCTATAAGAAGTAGCACGAAGAATAATGACCTGAGCAACTGAGAAGGAATCCAAGAAGCAAATATGAAGAAAAAAATACAAGAAAAATGCAAATATATGTTAGAACATTAGAACATCACTGTTACAATATTACAACATAAGTGTTGATCCAGACCTGTCTGTCCTTACATTAGTACCATTACTGCATGGTACTGAACAAAGCTTACAGACTCTGTAGACCACATTAGACCTTACAGACCCTGTAGACCACATTAGACCTTACAGACCCTGTAGACCACATTAGACCTTACAGACCCTGTAGACCACATTAGACCTTACAGACCCTGTAGACCACATTAGACCTCACAGACCCTGTAGACCACATTAGACCTTACAGACCCTGTAGACCACATTAGACCTTTCAGACCCTGTAGACCACATTAGACCTTTCAGACTCTGTAGACCACATTAGACCTTACAGACCCTGTAGACCACATTAGACCTCACAGATCCTGTAGACCACATTAGACCTTACAGATCCTGTAGACCACATTAGACCTTTCAGACCCTGTAGACCACATTAGACTTTACAGATCCTGTAGACCACATTAGACCTTACAGATCCTGTAGACCACATTAGACCTTTCAGACCTTGTAGACCACATTAGACCTTACAGATCCTGTAGACCACATTAGACCTTACAGATCCTGTAGACCACATTAGACCTTTCAGACCTTGTAGACCACATTAGACCTTACAGATCCTGTAGACCACATTAGACCTTACAGATCCTGTAGACCACATTAGACCTTTCAGACCTTGTAGACCACATTAGACCTGATATTATAGCCATATTGTTTTCACTGGAACTGTTACTGTTACCACAGTTTATCATCCATCCTTATGTACAAAAACTTTGTCCTGGTCTGAAAGCTGAGGGTTTTCAAATGTCCTGTAATGTGTCCTGAAATGACCAAAACTAGCCACTTGTCCAATGAAGGGTTAAACTTACTGGAATGATTCTGCAAAACTGACATAAAAGCTTGACATTTACTTTATCTTTAGACAACTGTACACTGGCTACATTTATTTCATAGTAAATACAATAAATGTAAAAAAAAGAAAAAAGAAAAAAAAGAAATTAAATCATTGTGTTCAGCTTTCAAGTTTGTCTTTCTTTATTTAACAAATGTTGGAATAAGTTAACATATTTATATATTTGACTTTTAAGCAAAATTAAACACACACACATGCATGCTCACATGCGAATAACCACACGTTAATCAGATTTGACTGGTCTGCTCCAACAGAAAGAAGCCATTATATAACGTCCCAGAGAGTCAAAAGAATTTCTATTAGTTGCAACATGCCTCTCTGCCCACCACACAAGGTACCATTAAAACAGCATTACACAGTAAGCCAACATCCTCCTGGTCTGAACCACTAGACCACCTGTCTGCAGGAAGGGAGGACAGAGAGAGTCGTGCATTCATTTTCAGAGAAAGAAAGTGAGAGAGGGTGGAAACAGGAGGACTGCACTGGCTCTGAGCCTCTGCCTGCTCCCCTCACTCAAATGCATTAAAGATGTCACATTACAAAAACAAAGTGCATGATTCTAAGAGTGTTTGTTGATGAACAGAAAGTGTGCAGAGCAAACTCCCCTTCAAAGGGTCTTCAGTAAGACAGGGAATCATTTTCTTGCGAGAAAACCTTTTATTTTTTATTTTATTTTATTTTATTTTTTTTACATGTGCTGCACACGGTCTGTCCTGTCCACAACATTCTCTCATTTACATACATATTTGCTGGAGCTTGTAGCCAGTTTGATCTCGCTGAGTCATTTGAATGAATATGTATGACAGTGGGATTATTCCAGTAATGATATTTTCAAACCACTGCAAAAAGGACAATGTGTGTGGAATATATAAAAATACTGCATTTTGTGAAAAGTGGGAGAATCTGCTGTGGCTTCATCACAGACATGTTTATGTGGTTTATTATATCTTGTAAAATAAGAGGCAATAAGTAATGAGTGTGTGTGTGTGTGTGTGTGTGTGTGTGTGTGTGTGTGTGCTTGTATTCCTATATTTATGGGGACATTGGTATGTTTACACAGTCACACTATAAGGACCAAAAGTCAGGTCCCCAAGAGGGTTAAATATAAATAAAGGTCCCCACTAGTAAAATAGAAATGATGTGGCCCTATAATTACATTTATTAGTTTTTTACAGAAGTCCTTATAAAGCATGGGGCAAACAGGTGTAAAACGGAAAACATGTATTTTTCAAAGGTTTGAAGATGTTTTGTTTTTTAAAAAAGTATTTATTTTTATGTATTTTTAACAATTTTTGGGGGGATTTATTTGTAATTCTTAATTATTTATTTAGGTTATTTTTATTCATGTATTTTTTTCATTTAATTTAATTTTCTTTTTTTTATGTGTTTACACTCACTAACCAATGGATACTTGATTACAAACTTGGTCCTCATGAGACATTTAAACCATTGTGTGTGTGTGTGTGTGTGTGTGTGTGTGTGTGTGTGTAGGTGGGATAGAAAGAAAAGACAGTTTTTGAATCACAAGATTTCATTGCAATTATTCTGATGCAATAAATTGTCTAGACACGGTAATATTCTGTCTGTATTCAGAAGTGTGTCTACGTGAAGAAGAATGAACAAAAGTCTAGGTGCAACTTGGTAAAATTTTTAATGCTGAATTTAACCCAGACTCACCACCACATGTGACACCGTAATTACAGTGATCACAGATAAGACAGATTATATGAACAGCATGTGTCGCCTTCTGTTTGTGTTGAAATCAGTGAAGCAGCCTCTTATTCTTGTCATATGTCTCATATTGGTCCAAGTGGCATCTCAGCAGCAGCTTCCACACACACACACACACACACACATACACACACACACACACACACTGACATCCTGTTTAAGCCAACACTTACACATGTTCTACATCTGGGTTGAACAAGATTTGTAAAGATAAAGGTGATACTTTGATTGGATGATCAATGTACCAATTACAGAGTTCATTTCATCATTCAATTCAATCTTCAATATGAAGAATAAAGATGGATCATTTAACCCTGTAATGTCTGAACCTTTAAATCACTGACTATAAATTCCAGTTCTTTCAACTGGTCTTATTAAACAACCAAAAACATTTTTAAAAAAATATCAATTTCCATGTATGAGTTTAAATGTATCATATTTGATACAACAGGTCTCAAAGCTCAAATATTCGAGCATAGCTGCACTAGACCCACATAATATACTACAGTAATACTCTAGTTATGCTTAATGCAACTTTTAGTTTTCCCTGAAACTGGCCGACGAATCACAGTGAAGTATAGAGTCAGAGGGCGGGCGTGTTGAGTAGCATTTTGTAATAAACGTCCAAAATGTAATAACTTTTTCATTTCATTTTGTAATACATTTTGCCACATTTGTATTTCCAAAATATATTCGTATTTTCAAATGTCTAATTATCAGCCAAGACATAAACCATTGTTTCCCAAACAGCTCCTTGAGTGTTAATGCTTCACCACCAAAGCCCCTGCTGCTGTAAAAGGGAATAACTTATTACATAATGCAGCAAAATGTATTACAAAATGAGCTGGGGTAGTTTATTACAAAATCCGGTTCAACAGGGTGTAACAAAGTGACGCTGCAACGATCAAAGACGAGTGAAGAATGTGAGAAAACGTCAGCAATCTTTAAATTCTTTTTACAGAAGCAACAACAGTCGTTAAGCTCCATAATCCACCATTTTGTTTAGTCATTCCTCTGTGAACTTTCGAGCACTTTTGATTGGTTATAGTACCGTCCTATTGCATACAGAGAATTTGAAAGACAACCTTTTAGCCCCGCCTCCCCTGACTATGAAGCATAACTAGACCCATACATGTAATGAATGGGGATAGCGCGGCTAGGCTACAAATAGTGTTTTTAAATGAAACCCTGTCCCTTACAAATGTTTTACCTGATGTTCCCTACCTCTTATCATTGTAAGAGAAATGTATCATATTTCATACATGAGTTTTAAAGCCTTCTATGAGTAATTTCCTTGAAAAACATGATGTATACAATTAGGGGCTGTTTACACGAGCCAATTGTGGTTAAAAATGACAAAATATTTTATCAGAAGTGTCTTTTGTTTACACAAGTTGAAAACACAAAAATCTGAAGATTCATTCTAGAGTGGAAATCTTGAAAACTATCTACTGTTGTGTTTCCATTTCATGGTCAAAAATGCTAAAATATTACTGTTACACATGTGTGTTGACGAAGCAGCGTTCTATATCCAGCCTGGCCTCCATATCCAATTCAATTCTACACACTTTTTCTTAATAACAATGCTCATGTAGACGCCAGTTTTGTGACTTCTTTTATGATTGTCTCTGTATAAACGTAGCCTTAGACACACAGATAATCCAACAGAGATGAATTCATTCAGAGTTTTTATCAAATCAGTGACATTAGTGTTTTTAGACAAGATTATGTTGATCAATTGATTTTCCTCCAAAAGAAAAAAAACTGTTTTTTTCTGTCTAACCTCAGTGTTATTCTCAGTGTTATTCTCAGTGTTATTCTCACATTTGCAGGAATAATTAAACTTTATGAAATTTTTATCTTTTGTTTTGTCTTTCTTGTGGGAAAGTAAGTTTGTATTTTAAATATGAGCAGAGTTTTATGAACCTGTTAAATTAGTAACACTAGATTATCACTTTAACATTTCACTAATATCACTTATCTACAGGTATATTGTCATTGACATCAGTTACCTACAGGTATATTGTCATTAATATCACTTATCTAGAGGTATATTGTCATTAATATCACTTATCTAGAAGTATATTGTCATTAATATCAGTTATCTACAGGTATATTGTCATTAATATCACTTATCTACAGGTATATTGTCATTAATATCAGTTATCTACAGGTATATTGTCATTAATATCACTTATCTACAGGTATATTGTCATTAACATCACTTATCTAGAGGTATATTGTCATTAATATCAGTTATCTACAGGTATATTGTCATTAATATCACTTATCTACAGGTATATTGTCATTAATATCACTTATCTAGAGGTATATTGTCATTAATATCACTTATCTAGAGGTATATTGTCATTAATATCACTTATCTACAGGTATATTGTCATTAATATCACTTATCTAGAGGTATATTGTCATTAATATCACTTATCTAGAGGTATATTGTCATTAATATCACTTATCTAGAGGTATATTGTCATTAATATCACTTATCTAGAGGTATATTGTCATTAATATCACTTATCTAGAGGTATATTGTCATTAATATCACTCATCTACAGTATATTGTAAGGACTTCAGTTTATGTTGTGTGACTTTATGTTCAGTAGTTCCTGCTCTATTGTCTCTGTGACACTAAATGAACAAAAGGTTATGGTTTTGAAATTATATATTTTTTCTTTTTCTTCTCAGTAACATGAAATAAAATACGTCCGTGGTCTTAAATTGTCAATTTGAATCAAACTGAACTGAATTGGTTCCTATCGAATCATATTGAATCGAACCGAACTGTTTGCTTTTTTTTTTTTTTTTTTATGAATCACCCTGAATCGGATCGTAGTCTGTGAATCGAGATTCGAAAGGGACCGTTGTGTGAGTGAAAGATTCAAACCCTGTTAAATATATTATGTTTCCACCTCTACAACACAGGTAATAAATGTTGAATATAACCTCACACTAATCATGGGGAATCAGTTGTTTTCTGTGGCAACATTGTGGATTCTTTATTGATTCCAGATCAGTTTTCTACGTGGAAAACCCAGCTTAAGCCTACACAGGTTTTCACCCCAACACAGATGTTTTATTACCTCGTCTGAACACAATGTAGAAACACTGCAGACAAAAAAGCCTTCTAGCTTCCAGACACATGAGATTGATGTCATTGTTTTGAAAAGTACAACTCCATAAAAAAAAAAAAAAAAATCTGCATTGATTCTGATACATTGAATCCATTTACAAATATCTGTCAGTTCTTCCTCCCTGTCCCCAGTCAGACCATGAAACATTTTTTAACCACTTCTGTGATTTAATGAGCAGTCCGATCAGTTTCAGTTTGCCTGACAGTTGACCTTTTTAAATATGTATATTTACCGGATTTAGGAACGGGGTGCAGAGGGACAGGCTCTAAATCAGGGTGTCAAATATTAGGCTCGCTGGCCAAAATGGGCCGTAAGAGGGTCCCATCCAGCCTGTGGGATGAATTTAGGAAATACTAAAATGACACTGATATTAACAGTCAAGGATGTCAAAGTCATTTTAGTTCAGGGGCCACATAAAGCCAAAATGGATCCCACGTGAGTCAGACCAGTAAAACATAATAATAATAACCTACGGAGGTGGAAAAAAGTTTTTGGGCACCCCATGCATCTGTAATATATTACATTGAGAATCACTGTTAAGTTAATGTCACACTCACTTGTGCATGTGTTCTGGTCTGTCCAGGTTCAAACTGTTTCAGTGAAATAATGAAACGTATCCAGGACATGACATGTTGAAACTGTCAAAAGAATTTAGTTTGGTTATTTTGTTCATGTTGACAAGAAACAGAGAAATACTTTTGTCACAGTGTGTCTGATGCAACCACACCCTTAGAAACACAAAAACAAAGTTTGTACATATTTCTTGTTCTTTTCTTCTTATTTCATGATTATATTTGAGATTGTGTGAAATTTGAAAGTTGTCCAAGAATTTTTTTTTCCCATTACTGTATAAATAATGACAACTGCACATTTTTAATCTGTGCTTTAGTATAAAAAGGGAAAATTAAACAAGCTTATTTAGATTTATAAACAAAAATATTTGCCAAAAAAAGTGAAAAAATGGAACAAAAATTAACAAGTAAATGCAATTTTTTTTTTCAATATTATGCCTATTACTAAATATAGGGGGGTAAAACAAACAGACTGATATGATCTGAAGTGGGCTGGACTAATAAAAAAAACTTTGACACATATACAAAGCTTCTTTAAAATCTAAATAAAATAAATAACCTGAAATGATAGTATATAACATTGTATTCATAATTATATATATATATATTATTTTGCCTTGGATTGTCATTGACATATATACATATATACAACTTACAGATCACAATGTATCTACAAATACACAAAACATTTAATAAGAGGCAGAATATTGTTAGAATTCCTGTTAGCTTGGCCCTGCCTTGCCGTGATTGCTGTTCTAGGCTTCGGGGTCCTTCACACTTGCATGTTTGATCAGGTCTCGCCAGCTACTGCCAAGTCCCATTTCAGTGAATGATGGGACCCACCAGAATGTGCTGAGAATCTCTCCAGAATCTCTACCCCAAACTCATTCTCTTCTTGCACTAGTGTCCTCTTCTGGCCTATTCTATTCTATTCTATTCTATTCTATTCTATTTTACACTATCAAGTCATCCGCAACTAAACTGTTTTGGTTTTCTTCTCTTTTCTCGATTTATTTATTTATTTTTGTTGATGGACAGTTAGTAGTTGGGAATAACACACCACCTTACAATCTTTTAACTGCAATAGCACCGCCTATTAATTTCTTTCCCTGTTCATCCTGTCTGTCCTGTCCAGTCTTTGTTTCCCCCACACATCACTGAGGTGTAGCACTTCCCTCCCTGGCTTATAATAGAGAGTTCTAATAAAGGATGTCTGCTCAGCTTTCAGAGAGGACCGATGATGGTCACACACATGCACTAAATATTAAAATATTTGGCTGCAACTCTAAAAAATGCATTGATCTCAAACAATGTTGACACCCTCTCTGTGGTCAAATGCAGACAAAAAAAAAAAAAAAGAATTCCATTTACATGTCTTAAAAAATGTTTTTATGTTTCTTACAATAAAACAAAAAGAAAACATGGATTTGTCATTATTATAATAGTATTTTACTGATTCAACTCACTTTAAATCATAGTGGTCTGAACTAAGACGACTGTCACAATCACAAATTCATCCAATATTGATCGACTTTTCTTCTGTTGAATAAAAGTCGATTAATACGTCATCAGTTACATCATCGGTTACGGTAACCAATTATTTCGTAAATGTAATTTTTAATGTCATAACTTCTCATTTCGTATCCTGACAAATATGGACTCATTTTACGGTCTTTACTTTCCAATGAATACGCTTAATTTTGCCTCAAAAATGGCTCCATACTTGTCCCTTTATTCCATTCTAACACAATGAAATGTCAATGGAACAATAGAACCAGTCAACTCTATTCATAAAATAAAAAGATACGAGTGCACTGATGGAAGAAAGTGGTCAAAAACACATCATCGGTTTCATCATCACACCACAGGCATCATCACCGGAAGAAAAGTCTATGAATATTAAGACGACACATCCACAAAAAAGGATAGAAGCAGTCTTTGTTTATAATCATCATAGTGGACGAAGTCAAGCAAGTCAGAGATTTTCTAGAACTGAGCAGTGATGGTTTGAACTCCATTTGTTTTCAGTGAATGATGACGTAAGCGATGATGTAGTTTTGACCATTTTCTTCCATCTGAGAAATTCATATTTGTACAGAAGACAATGTACTCGTAACTTTTAATTTTGTAAATGTAATTTTTGATGTTGCAACTTTTCCATCTATATTCAAACACAATCACATTATAAGTGCAAATGGATTGAAAATATTTATTTTATATTCAACTACAACCAAAGATGTATGCATATTCCCACTAGGCCTCTGCAAGCATCTCTGACTGCTAAAGGTATTTTCCCAAAACGCGATGCTTCCAGTCGCCCATCATTTCCACCACTCCCGTCCACCCATTCATAAACTTAAATATTAAATACAAAATATAAAAGAATAAGTTAATGTGTGTGATCTACAGCATGAGCACACTGAATTTGGTGGCAACCTGTTCACCCGGTCAAAAGTTACGGGCCAGACAAAATTCGGCCATCTTGAAATTGTCAGCCTCCAACACCTGAGGAGTTAACGTACTATAATGTCCGACAGCATTAGTTCACCACATTTGGTGGCAATACGTCGACTCATTCAAACAATATGGGCCAGACAAAAGTCTACCATCTTGAAAGTTTTGACCTCCAAAATGTAATCAGTTCATGTATTTATCCTAGAGCATTAGCACGCCGAATTTGGGACAAATCCGTCCAGCCTTTCAAGCGTTAACATCAAAGATCTTGGCAGACGCAGTGGCAGCGAATCTGTGTATCAGTCGTTCATTTGAAACCAAAAATAAGACACTGAAAAAAACAACTTGTTTCTTCATTATTTGTTTCAAAAACCAAAATGAAAAAACATCCGTTATCCGTTGTTTTTATTGTTTGTTTTTGTGTTTAAATGAATAATGGAAAAAACGGATAACGGCCGTTTCCCGTTTTATCCAATTTTGACCTGAAGCAAGTTGAGTAAAACAGAAATGTTTCTTAACAACCAAAATAAACATGGTCACCGGACTTGAAGATCATTACGGTATAATTAAACAGCTGTTTGATGATGGAAAAACACATGCTGAGATTTCTAGCACCAGAGAAACCAGTTGTTTTTTTCATTGTCTTATGTTTGGTTTTATTTTAAAAAACAAATTAACGACTGATACACGGATTGCAGCGGCACACGAAAAAAACCATGACATCCCTGACGCTCCGTGTTTCTGGGATATAAATACGCACAGAATACTTTTCTGTAAATACGCTTCATTTTGTCCCAAAAAAACAGCTCCATTCTTGTCCCTTTATTCCATTCTAATACAATGTAATGTGAATGGAACAGTAGAATCAGTCAGCTCTATTCATAAACCCACATGTGTACACATTTACATGTTACCAGTCTGGGTGAAAGAAGGGAGGACAGGGGAGGAATATCTGAGTGAGAATGGGCAAATGGGAAAGAATGAGGTGTGTGGGGGGTGGGGGTGGGGAGTGAAAGAGCTGGATAAGAAAACACCCAAGCTGCTCTCATGGGACTTAGGCTCTCGGAAACAATCACATTGGCCTCAGTGTTTCCTCCGCAGTGGAAAATGAATAAATTAATAGGTGGAGTAGAAGGCCTCCCGTGGGCAGGGTCCTGAAGGCATCTGTAAAGACCATCAGTGTGTCCCAAACCTGCTGTTTCCCCACTGAAGCAACATGTCAGCCTGGAGATTTACAGCCACACGGAAAGCACACACACACACACACACACACACACACGCCCAAACAGTGACACCCAAGCATCAAAGGGGATTTACTCAGGTACAGCCAAGCACACATCCAAACGTATTTATACAGACATGTGCCAGGATACCCAGGCTCATACAAAACAAATATTGAGACAAACACATATGCATGCACCAAAACTTGGCCGAGATTTATGCCCTTTTGGAAAGACAAGCATCAGCCAATAAATAAATCTGTTTCCCTGGAGACCTCTGACCTCCTCCTCTCACTTTTTGTCGCATACGCAACTGCAAAAGGTCAAGGTTAAAGAGGAACGAGCGGAAGGTGAGAGGGAGGTGAGAGATGGTGTGTGTGTGTGTGTGTGTGTGTGTGTGTGCTTGTATTCCTATCTTCATGGGGACATTGATATGTTTGCATGGTCACACTATAGGGACCTCTGACACTATTGGGACCAAAATTCAGGTCCCCACCATGGTTACATACAATTAAGGTCCCCACTAGTAAAATAGAAATGATGTGGCTTTATAAAATATATTTATTTGTTTTTTTTCTGGAAGTTGTCATAAAGCAGGTGCAAAGTGAAACATGTATTTTTCAATAGTTTGAACATGTGTTTACTTTTTATTATTATGTATGAATTTATATTAGTTTTTTTTTTAAAAATTGTATTAAAACAAATGTAATTCATTAATTTTTATTATCATTATTATTTTTTTTATTTTTTTTAAAAAAAGAAAAGTATTTATTTTCATGTGTTTTTAAACATACACATTTATTTTGTAATTATTTGTTTTATTCATTAATTTTTTAAAATTGAACTTAATTTAAAAAATTGTATTATTATTATTATTATTATTATTATTTATTGTACTGAACTTTATTGAAATTTCTATTTTTTTTTTTTTTTTACCTTCACTACCCAATGGCTACTTGATTACAAGATTACAAACTTGGACCTCATGAGACATGGAAACCAGGGTGTGTGTGTGTGTGTGTGTGTGTATGTGTGTGTGTGTGTGTGTGTGTGTGTATGTGTGTGTGAGCATAGAGGCTGATGAAACTGCACACACAGTCAAAGCCCTCCTCTGTGGTTGAGGTCTCGTGTTTTGGCAGCCAGGTCGTGACCTTTGACCCCGTCAGGCCCTTAGGGTTTGGGGGGGGGGGTCTGATCAGGTGGCACTGCAAACACTAATTGACATAATCTCCCATCCTTCAGTTGCCAGCCTGTTTTCATGCTGCTCAGGATAATCAGCTCCAGGGATGGTGTGTTTTGGGAGGTGTTCAGTTGTTGTGTTTAATTTCTTTCTACCAAACTCATTGAATCTAAGAAGCACCATCTGTACAGGCCACAAAATAACACACAATTCAAAATATAAGGAATTCAGATTCTCACTTCTTCTCTGTGGAGTATACAGGGGTTTGCATCTCAACTCAACAAGCAAAATGAGTTGTTCAGAAAGGTTGCACAATTATGATTACATTTCAAAATAGCAAAAAAAGCATTGGACACTGGGACAAAAATGGGACTAGGTCTTTCGGAGCTAAAACAATTTAACTGTCAAGTAATTATTATTATGTATTGTTTCAGTAATTTGTATCATTATATAATATATGTGTGTGTGTGTGTGTGTGTTATTGAATAACAATATAATTGTTTTCCTTAAACCCTTAACACCTACTGTCGCAAATATGCAACATACCAAAAATAATGTATGTACTATAATCAAGTTAATTATCACCACTTAAATTGGTATTTACTTTTTTTATATTATGGGGTTAATATAAAACCCCATAGGGAAGGGACTATTTTTGGTCATTTCCACAAACATTAAATATGGGGCCAATTCAATCCAAGAAACATGTTGGTTTTTATAACATTATGCAGTGATTCAGAAAGACTTTGTACACTTTTCAAAGCTGTAAATAGTGAATATGAGTATTTTTTGTGTCAGTTTAAGACTTTATTATAGTTGTTTTATTGCATGTCTTTACTTTTTAGCATGTGCTGCTTGGATGTTTTATAGAAAGAGGAAGAAGATGACGATGTCCTTTTACACTGCATTTCAGAGTTATTCA
Organism: Siphamia tubifer; assembly: GCA_020466265.1. Classification (NCBI taxonomy): domain Eukaryota; kingdom Metazoa; phylum Chordata; class Actinopteri; order Kurtiformes; family Apogonidae; genus Siphamia; species Siphamia tubifer. The sequence goes on along the minus strand of CM035797.1, from coordinate 16,852,169 downwards.
ATACATGTCCTTTAAATGGTTCATATAAATTCTAAAAAAATATGTGAAACTTTCCTGGATATAGTGTGTGGATGATTTAATGATAGCAGCCATATTGCAAAAGGCAAAAAAAAAAAAAAAACACGCTTTCACTGATGACACCTTTAGCCTTGTTGATGATACAGAGGTCTCAAAAACCTGGTGTAGCAGATATGATACAGATGGAAGGGTTAAGAGAATTTATAGCACTGAACAATTTTTCTTTTCTTTTTCTTAGAGGTTTTTTTTATTATTATTATTAGCTACAAACAAAATTATGAGTGGTTCAGACGTGTCATATGTCATATTTAAAGACTGCAGAAGAAGAAGAAAAAATAAAAAAACTACTTTACTTAAGATTTTAGTGTAATATAATACTTGAATATTTAAAAACTAAACCACATTAGTATTTTCTGAACTATGATCTCATCCTATATGTCAAAGAGATTCATAAATTAAAAAAAACCAAAAAAACATGTTAAATATACATTATTATATTACATTATTATATTATTATAAATACATTATTATCATTATTATTATTATGTCTTGATTTGTTTTATTGTGTTAATGTTTTATGTTTTTATGCTTCATTGTTTGTAATTAATTTTATATTTTGGCTGTACAACACTTTGTTTGAAAACGCCTTATAAATAAAATTATTATTACATTATTATTATTAGAGTTAGTGAATTTCCAGAGGTTTAGTGGACTTTGTGGAGGAGATAGAACCCACCACAGCTGCTAATGTGCGTCACAAGCTTCGCCTACAGCTGAGTCATAGCGTTAAAAGGCAACCATTATCCATAACCCACTTTTAACACCACATGCAGACTTATATTCAAACACTGCTTCATATCAGGCATGAAGTGCTTTGTTTCAGCAATGTGGGTTTTTTTTTCTTCTTACACCACTTTCTCTTGTATATTCACATGTTCTATATCCTTTGATTTTTCTTAACGTTTGGTTTCAGATGGAACGACTGGTGAAGGTTATATAGTTACATTAATTACAATAATCTATCTATCTATCTATCTATCTATCTATCTATCTATCTATCTATCTATCTATCTATCTATCTATCTATCTATCTATCCTCTCTTTATATATATATATATATATATATATATATATATATATAGATGTGTGTGTGTGTGGTATTGATCGACCACATAAATTTGGAGCTATAATTAATAGACAAATGAGGGCGATTTTCAATTATATGATACTTGTTGATATTTTTTTAATAATTTTTTTTTTAATGTCTGAATATGTCCGTTTCATCGTCTGAACCCACTTTATCCTCACTAGGGTCACAGGGGTCACTGGGGGCTTATCCAGCTACAATGGGTGAAGGCGGGGTACACCCTGTATGAGTGTCTGAATATTCGGTGTATGCAAAAAAAAACAAAAAACAAATACAAATAACCCAAAAAACAAGAAAAATGTTGTACTAAAGACAGCTGTACCAGAACAAGATTTTGAATTAAAAAATATCTGATACAACAATACAATAATAATAATAATAAAATGAACAGAATCCTTGTTCTGGGGCATAGCTTCCCATCTGATGTTAATAATCTGAAATATCAATTCTACGTATATAACCCTTCCTATTGTATATTATTGTAAAAAATACTGTATGTTCTTGGATGAATTCACTCACTAAATACACATAACCTGGGTTTTAGTTAAATTCTACTAACATAATTGAAGCCAATCCACTGGTGAAAACACATGAAAGACAGTGGGGAGTAAAAGAGTGAATGTGTGTGTTCAGAAGGAAAACTAAACATCAGTATCCGCTCCATACTCCAGTCCAGTTGACAACATTCGCCAATGTTTTAAGAGACTTTTGTAGTGTGATGTATTCCAAGAATTATCCGTATGTTTGTGTCAAAAACCTGGGTTAAGCTCAAAGAAGAAGGAAAATAGACAGAAGTGAACTAGCCTTCTAAGCTGTCTACAATGTTCTCTACATCTGATGTTGACTTTGGCAACTTTACAATCACATTCTTTAAGTCTGTTTTGCTTAATGCAATCTTGATATAACAGATTTTTTACCGTTTCTACACAGTATGTTACTGTTTAGCTATCTTACTGATCAGACACTGGTCAATGCACCTTAATCTTCTCATCATTTTCATCTCTTCCTGTCTCCTAAATTGTCTCGATAAGACTTTGTTTATTGTAAAACCTAGATGTTATCACATAATCACTGAATAGAATGAATACATGACACTAATGCTGTAACTACACAACTGATGTATTAGTCCTCAGTGTCAAACTTCTGATAAAAAAAAATATATTTATTTTTCACTCCATTCATTCACACTGTAAAAATATATATATTCATTCATTCATTATCTGAACCCGCTTTATCCTCACTAGGGTCGCGGGGGTCACTGGGGGCCTAATCCAGCTACAATGGGTGAAGGCGGGGGTACACCCTGTATGAGACGCCAGTTCATTGCAGGGCTGAACATATATAGACAAACAATCACTCTCACATTCACACCTATGGCCAATTTTAGATTAACCAATCTATCAAACCTATCAGTGCATGTCTTTGGATGGTGGGAGGAAACCGGAGTGCCCGGCGAAAACCCACGCGGACATAGGGAGGACATGCAAACTCCACACAGAAAGGTCTGGTGTGGGATTCGAACCAGCGTCCTTCTTGCTGTGAGGCACGAATGCTAACCAATATATATATATATATATATATATATATATATATATATATATATATATATATATATATATATATAATATATATATATATATATATATAATATATATATATATTTTATTTTATAGTTAATATATTATTTTAACATTGTGCTCTTGCAATTTAAATGCCACCACTATTGATGTTTTTTTTTCAATTTACAGTTTTACTTTCTCAAAATTACAGTAATACATCATTTCTACCTACAAATCTGGTTTTGTTGACATACTCTTTCTGTAAAAACTACAATCGTTCGCACAAAAATGTTGTCAAATAAAGAACTTTGCATTGTATTTTCACTTACAGCTTAATTTTACCACTTTTTTTCTGCTAATTCTCTTTTTTTTTTTACAGTGCATTTTTAATCCACATGGAGACAATACAATTTTGTAGAAGACATGGTTCCATTGGGTTATTGTCATGTTAATTTCCATCTGGGTCGCACCGTGCGGCTGCAGTATTACAGAGCAGTGAGTCCTGCAGAGGCTGGTGTAGAACCTGGACATTCTTTCACCACCACAGACTCTGGCTGATCTACCCCAGGTTTGGTTTGTGTCCCATTGTTCTTTTCAACTAGTTTGCTTTCTGTTCACTTTTCATTATTACATCTGTTCTCTCTTCAACACCGTGCATTTGAGTCTTCCTCTCACCCCCCAGACACTTATAATATCTTCATTTCACCTCTTTTTGTTTGACAAAAACTACATTTGGCATCACAGAGCTTCAAATCCCCAGTGGTGATGTATAATGTCTCCAAAATGTGTTTTAGAGGCTACTTATGCATGCAGTTTCACAATATATCAAATGGAAAACTTAATCTCCTGGAAGAATTTTTACAGTAATGTGTACAGCAAAAAAAAAAAAAAAAGTCATAAATCTGCCTTAAGTGAAATCCTTAAATGTTCCCTCTTTTGTCGCTGGTGTAAATACAGACTGCAGAGGCTTAAGTGTCTGATTCATTTCCAGGAGCAGATTGCTCGCCCCCCAAAAAATGGTCTGTACTTGGTATCATTTTCATCTTTTCCCTCCTCCTCCTTTTCTTATTGTAAAACTCAGGATGTTTTCATATAAATCACTGAGAAGAACAGATATGTGATACTAATGCTGTAACTACACAACTAATGCATTGGTCCTTGATATCAAACTTAAGTTTATTTGAAATGTGAAAATACAATTTCATAAAAGACATGGTTACACATGGTTCTAAAAAAAAAAAGCCAGAAGGCAACATGTTATTTGTAGCAAAAATTTAAAAAAACCATTAAAATACATCTACAAAAGCAAAACATTTAATAAATAACACATAATTACTGTTACAACTAATTACTAACTGTTATGAGGTCACAGAGTACACAATACTAAATAAAATAAATATTCAAATACTTATCATACAATTAAATAAGGGATAATGTATTGCCCATGTGTTACTATCAGAAAAATATTTGCCGACGGGGATGAACACGGATATTGTTCCACCCCGAAGGGAAATATTTTTCGATAGTCACACATGGGCAATAGATTATCCCGCTTATTCTACGGTTATTACAGCTTATTACTGCTACTACTCTAACAGACCGGATAAAATAGCTGTTACAACATAGCGAATATTTACTTTCAAAGTGGTGGAACTACCTGCCTAGTGATATGGTAACATGAATCTGAAGCGACAAAACTCGTTGCCATTGGCAGCGGGCGTTAATGGTGCAGTGGGCGGTTATCGAAAAAAAATACACCTGCAGAACGCTGGGAACGTCCATTCAAAGTGAATGGTAGCTGTTGCAATATTCTAGAAGGCTGTAGAATAAAATAAAACATCAATATACCACAACTTGTGAATAAAATGTTTTTAACATTCTTTTATAATCGACAGAATAATTTGTTTCTGAATAATGTCGGTGTATAAAATAAAACTGTCTCCTTGTTTTATGTGGTAGCAATACACAGTATATTTTTTTTAACACTGTGCCTGAAATAATACCATCATTTCACCTCTTTTTGTTTGACAAAAAATTACATTTGGCATCACTAAGCTTTAAATCTCCAGTGGTGATATATAATGTTTCCACAATGTGTTTTAGAGGCTACTTATGCATGCAGTTTCACAATATGTGACCCGCCACCACGAAACCAGGCATAAGTCGCGCTGAGCCGTTCAGAGCTACAGCCAAATTTAGGCTGGAAGGTTATTCCTTATTTGTGTTTACACCTTATCAAAAAACGGTACCGTAACACCTCTATGTTCAGTTCCTGTGGTCATTACATTGAAATCCAATCAATAAAGGTGTTTATTGAGTCAATTATTTAAGCGGTGACAAAAGTTTAAGGATTGCTGAGCAAAGACAAAGACGACTTCCACCTCTTTTCGCCGAACAAACCGATCTCCGTTCCGTGAGTAAACATCCAAGTGTTCGGTACGAGGTAAAAGCTTATATTGAATGTTCTGTCCAATGGCGTAAGCCAAATGATTATAATACGTTGCAATTCTGTCCTATTATTATAATATATAAAACTTCTGTGACATGTCCATCAGAGTGTCCTTTAACATCTGTGAATAATTTTTGCCAGTCGGATACAAATTATTATGCATTGCTAAGGACTTCCTACCCCAAAACAGTCCAAAACTTTAACGGACAATATCTAAAAATATGCAAATTGCAAAATAGGTCCAACTGTGGATATTAAAATGACCATAACTTTGGTTCTACTTATGATAGAAACATAATTTTTTCACCATCTTAAACCTTAGTTTCCACTCTACCAAGCTACACAGATAACTCAGTTTTGATTTCCAGACACTTATGCCTGGTTTCGTGGTGGTGGGTCACATATATCAAATGGAAAACTGAATTATTTTCATCTCTTCCCTCCTCCTAAATTGTCTTGATAAAGTTTTTCTTATTGTAAAACATCACTGAGTAGAATGGATATGTGACACTAATGCTGTAACTACACAACTGATGCAGTAGTCCTCGATATCAAACTTAATTTTAAATTTAGTTTATTTGGAAGGGGAAAATACCATTTCATAAAAGACATGGTTATAAAAAAGCCAGAAGGCTAAACTTTATTTGTCGTCCTCTGGCCATGATGTAAAAAAAACCCAAAAAAACCCAGTAAAATACATCTACTATACAAGAGCAAAACATGGTTAAACACTTGATAGGATTTTAATGTAATAAATAACACACACATTACAAACAGTGTAACACAATACAATAATTCAAACACTTATGATCCAATCAAAATACAATAAAACATCATAAAATATCACAACTTGTGAGCAGAGGTGGTCGAAGTATTCCCATTCTGTAATTAAGTAGAAGTACAATTACTTGTGTGAAAAAATACTCTGGTAAAAATAGAAGTACTGATTAAACTCTGCTACTAAAGTAAAAGGAAAAAAAAAGTACAACTTCTCAATTATAATAAAGTAAAACTGCATTTTATTTATTTTTTTGCTATAGATGAAATAATAGTTATTTAAGCAGGAAGAAACATAAAAATGTCAAAAAAAATATCCCAAATATAAAGCCTTTAAAAGTGAGTCACTGTGTAGATGATGTGTTTTATTGGGTCATGGTACATGGACATGACATTTAGGAAAAAAAAACAAACAAACAAAAGTCATAAATAGGAGATTTTAAAAAGGCATAATTGTGAGATTTAAAAAAATTAAATTGTAAGATAAAAAGTGAAAATTATGACAAAAATGTTCGAATTATGAGATTAAAAAGTCAAAATGATTAAAGTAAAAAGTCAAAATTATTATATCAATACTGATTTACGACTTATTTTTTGATACTGTCACATTTGTTAAAGAGTTTTATTAAAGAGTATAAAGTACAGATATTTATACAAAAATATAGGGAGTAAAGTACAGATACTTAAAAAAGTACTTCGACTGAGTTACTTCCACCTCTGTTTGTGAGTAAAACATGTTTTTAACTCCATTTCATTCTTTTATAATCGACAGAATCATGTGTTTGTGAATAATGTCAGTGTATAAAATAATACTGTCTCCTTGTCTTATGTGGTAGCAATACACGGTATATTTTTTTTAACACTGTGCCTGAAATAATAACATCATTTCACCTCTTTTTGTTTGACAAAAATTACATTTGGCATCACAGAGCTTCAAATCCCCAGTGGTGATATATAATGTCTCCAAAATGTGTTTTAGAGTCTACTTATGCATGCAGTTTCACAATATATCAAATGGAAAACTTAATCTCCTGGAAGAATTTTTACAGTAATGTGTACAGCAAAAAAAAAAAAAAAAAAAAAAAGTCACATAAATCTGCCTTAAGTGAAATCCTTAAATGTTCCCTCTTTTGTCGCTGGTGTAAATACAGACTGCACAGGCTTAATTATCTGATTCATTTCCAGGAGCAGATTGTTTGCCCCCCCCCACCCCAAAAAAATGGTCTGTACTTTCCCCTGCTGCCTAAAACAATAACCCCACCAAATGTAGCTCCAACCAGCCAGCTTTAGAGCAATCGTTCTTCAGCGTTTGAAGTGTTTATGGACATTAATGATCCAACATTTCAAAAGAACAGCACATGTTTGGCATAGCAGAGCACTTGGGCAAGAGGAGAAAGCATGTTTGGATGGAAAATGTTTCAACAGAAGAGTTTGTGTTGTTTTATGGTGTGGGATGTGAGGGTTGTGTGGTCTGGGTCGAGTGAGTACCCCCGGGACTGTCCAAACATCAACTGTCCAACCGCCGAGACATCCAAGAAGATGGAAGAGGAATGAAAATCAGGTGTTAAGAGCATCTGGGCAGCAAATAGAGACGTCACATTGGCTGGCGATGTCAAACAAAGTCTGGTCAAAGCTTTGTCTTTCAACAGGAAGATGCAGACAATAAAACCACATGGTTCCACATTGTGAGTTTGAGGTTTAATATGAAGGAGTCACCTTAAGGAAAATGGATCCTCTGATTTATTAGTTTTATAACAGTTGAAAAGCTGAAACATTAGTAATAATAGACTTTACAAGAATTCAAAAAGGGAATATGTCAAGTACTGACTAATGTGAGTACAGCGGTCGACGACTTGAGTTATCGTTATTAAAACATCCTAATATGCTTATAAATGTCATTTTTGGGTCCATGTTATGTTATTAGGGTCAGCTCCTATTTGCTGTGGTTTATTTTTGTTTGTGTTTTCCATTTGTTTTACCACAAATACATATTAATACTATTAATAATCATTGTTATTGAGTATTGTTATTGCTTCTGTATGTATTTCTGTTCATGGTTTTCATTTTTTTGTATGTACATATGGATCAGATATACTTACTCGTACTCGTCGTCTCCCGCTTCATCCAGATCCGGGTTGCAGGGGCAGTAGCCTCAGCATTGTAGCCCAGACTTCCCTCACCCCAGCTACCTCAGCCAGCTTCTCCAGGGGAATCCTGAGGCATTCCCAGTCCAGCTGAGAGATATAATCTCTCCAGCCTGTCCTAGGTCGACCCCGAGGTCTCATTCCGGATGGACATGCCCGAAAGATATACTTAATGTATATAATGTTCTTTTTTCTTTTGGAGGAAGGGGATTTTCCCTTAGAAAAGTTGATACAGTAAAAAGGGGTGGGATTTTTTCAAGTGTTAACTTTGACCCTTGTTTTTTACTGTATGTTTTCTTTTTTCCCCACTTCTTAATGCTCAAATCAAATCAAAACAAATCAAATCAAATCAAAACAAATCAAATGTGCAGACCAGCTGAGGCAGATACAATGGAAACAATCCAAATCTTACCCAGTATATTTTCCTCATTTCTAGTCAAAATATCTCATCACACTTACAAGTATTCAGAGAATGCCTAATTCCACCCCTGTTTTGTGCCAATTTCAAGTTTCTATGACAACCCATTCTCAAACACCATTGGTCGTAGATGATAACACCAATTATAAAAAATGTAGAAATCTTCCTTCCCCATTCTGAATGTTCTGTGACCCTATATAACCAATAATGTAATTTTTTCCTTTTAGTTAATTGTGACCTTGACCTTTGACCTTTACTCAAATGGATCATTTCATCTGATGCACATTAACTATATGTATATACCCATGTAATGTCATGGTGATAAGTATTCATGGAGTTACAGCATGATATGGCTCTGCGGACACACACACACACACACACACAATAATTACAATAATCTTTCCAACCACTGTTGGGTGACATTAATAAAACATAATCACTAAACACTTTTCAGTGAAATACAAAGAACTTATTTTCAGATAATCGATCGTGAAAATCACATTTCAAGAAATCCTACCAAGATCATTTTCACTTGTTCCATGAGCTTTTTTTTGTTTGTTTTTGGTTGAATTAAGAAAAAAACCTTGAATCAAGCAAAAAAAAAAAGTTAATCTGCAAATGGAACAATTGAAACTCATCTCAGTAAGATTTCTTGAAATGTGATTTTCAAGATCTATTGTCTAAAAATCAGTTCTTATATCACTCTGAAAAGTTCTTCTTTTAGGTTTTTTTTGTTTTTGTTGTTGTTGTTTTGTTTCTGTATTCTATTCACATTTTGGCGCCATGGTTTAGACAATGTTGAATGAGTTGATTCTGAATTAGTTTGGGCCTGTTTTATTGGATTTATTTCGTTTATTTTGTTTATGGTTAAGGCACAGGAGTGAATGTTGAGAACTTAGGTCTTTTTTTTTTTTATTGATGAGAATGGGGGTGGGATTAAATAAGTGTTTTTTCTTCCCACTCCTTTTCGGGTATAAATTTTATTATTTATTTTCTCATGTATGTGTATATTGTGTGAATTGCTCAAAATAAACACATCAAATCAAATTAAATTATATATTATTTTAAGTGTGATGAGATACTCGGACTAGAATTCACAAAAATATCCCCAGCAAGTTTTTGATTTTTGCAGTGTAGGGTGTCCCATATACGGTACAGGGTGTCCCATAAGCCTCCATACACAGGAAAAATAAATGTTTCTTGACATAAACCATTTTTATACTCATGTCAATCCATTGTGCTTTATCCAAAGGTATTCTTCGGGTTATCTGAAATATAAAGAAATACATGTTCGAACCATATACTGTATGTATGGAATATATCATGTCTCCTATGTATGGAGACTTATGGGACACCATGTATATAATCAACTAAGGTGGAGCTAACCTAAATTCATGTCCCTAAAGGAAAAGACAGAGAGCCTATTTAGATGAATCACTATTACAAACAGGTACACATAAGTTAATGTATCTGTCAGTGTGGAGTCGGTCCATACATGCCTTCAATAGCAGCTCACTTTTGGGCTAATTCATAACTGTGCTGTGTGCTCATTTGCTAATGCTAGGTGTTGTTTGAATTATAGGACAGGTAAAAAAAACAGAGAACACTTTTCTCTATTAACCTGAACCTAACCTTTTTAACTACTATTAAACTATTATTCTGAATATCATCACATTTGCAGTTGGACAAACGTTGTGGAAACATCATATACTCTTGTATATTCTGAATGAGCCCTTTTTCCAAATGGAACATTTTTTGGATTATGGCACAATATATAACGATGCTATTCCAGTTTTTAGGACACGTGTACACCTCATTCAGAAAATGAATCTAATTTGTGTGTTTGGTTTTTTTTTTTCTCCAGGTTTCAACACATGGTACTTGTTTACAGTCAGCTGGAGTAAAGACAAAGGTTCTCTCTGACGGATGCTCCCAAGAAAAATCCACATTTCTGGTCCAATGGAGAAATACACATACTCGAATACTTATGCACAGCTGGTTTATGGATATGAGAAAATATCAAAAACATGACTTTTATGGCTGCGTGTAAAGAGGGATATTAGTTGATTATTCAGGGATGGATAGATTCTTTTAACCATCGGGTCAAACCATGCATAAACAGTTGTGCTCATAAGTTTACATACCCTGACTGAATGTTCTAACCTGGCAATTATCCAAAACATGAGGCCAAGTCGACCCGTTACTGGTTACAGTCGACAAAAGGGAAGGTGAAGGAGCGTCCATCTCAGGTTCCTGACCTCGATACCATTCATTACGTTTACATGTGAAATATGTATAAAATTAATAACTTAGAGAAATTCAAATTATTGCCTTAGTCTGACAAATATTTAAGTCATGCAAACACTGTAGTTGGACTATAATCAGATTGAATTGGAGTTTTAGAAGTTGGATGAACCAAGTCAGATAATTGAGCTTCTCTGTGCATGTAAACGCGACCCAACCTTATCTCGATTAAGAGTGGTCTGGACACGTCCCCTTCAACCAACCAACCAACCAACCAACCAACCAATAACACTGTGGTTAGACATAAAATACAGGGGGGGGTAATTTTTTGGAGGAAAATCAACTGATCAACACAATGTTGTCTTCGAACACTAATGTCACTGAAACTATATCCACTGATTTAATAAAAAACTCCTTCTGATTTTAGTGTCTGGTTTACAGTGGAATTTTAAAAGACATGACAGCAGGAGACTCACCGGGAATCCTGACTGAGTATGTGACTGAAGAACCGGTGGACTGACGGGACTGACTGAGTCCCTACTTACAAACCCACGTACGTTCGACCCCATGATCAAACACTCTCTACCCAGGAGCTTAGTGTTTAGCTTTATTTTCAGTTTAACGGCATATACCACATCAGAGTTACTCATAGATTAAATCTTGTACATCAGAGATGTACAAGATTTAATACAATCTTACTAAAGTCGTCAAGTGTTTTGGAAATCTGTAGGCGGATATAAAGCTTCAAAATAAAACAATTTGGCTGTGTGTATGCTTTTATTTTGTCACATCCTGTCCGCTACCTGCATTTCCTTTAACTTTACCTCTATCCGTACCGAAAAAAAAATAGCAGATAAATCTCCGGTGGGAAATTTTAACGCGTATACATTTCTGAAAATAAATGCTATGTCATTGCTAAGCTAATTGGTAAAAAATATAAAGAACATAATTACAGATCAGTAACTGGACCTCAGGAAACTGATTCACAGCCATAAATCTGGGGCATCAGACCGTTCATAGCAAGTTTTACCGATTCAGGGTCCGTGGACCGATTCACTCACACCTCATACAACGCAGACCGATAACCGATTCGAATGGGTTTATCCTTACACCCCTAGCAGCTAGGCTACCATCCTATTGCATACCTTTTAGCCCACCTCTCCTGCCTATGAAGTACGACTAGACCCATGCATGAAATGAATGGGGATAGTGCAGCTGGACTAAAAATTCCATGTAGTATCTGATTTAACATGTTGACAGTTGAAACTAACACAGGAAGTGGATGCAATCATTTCCTTTCAGTAGAGATCCAGACGTTAAGTGGACATTCTGTCCAATCAGAACCCTCTGTACCTCCAGCTCTGAAAGACCAATTAACTAGATCAGAATACACCTGTTTCCATGGAAACCTTCATTTGGAATTGAAATGTCCATGTAAACGTGAAGGAAATAGCTTTAATTCAGAATTATTTTATTCAGAATAAATAATTCTGAATTAAAAAACATCATGTAAACGTGGCCAGTGTGCACCTGCGGGTCTGAGATTGACATAAGTGGACTAGGGTATGTAAACTTTTGATCAGGGTCATTTGGATAGTTTGTGTTGTCAGAATGATTTAAAAAGAGCAAACACATTTGTTTGATAATACATGGCTTCACCAAACCACTAGCCATGAGTGAAAGAAAACTTTTTCGATTATCATTCATAGTCTCTGAAAAATGGCCAAAGAATCACATATCACAAATCAAAAAGATACTTAATATATCACAAATTTCAGGCAGTCTTCCTCGAAGACCGAGGTTGCCTCAAAGGTTTTTTTGGGAAATAAGCCCTTCACCTTATAAACCTAGATGTCTATTGATCATTACTGCCGCCAATCATCCACTTTTATGTCCCGCCTCTATGTAATGACCAAACTCTCCTGGCATGGGTTCGGTTTTCTGAAGCCTGACTAGAGCGCCAAGATGAGGTGCAGAAGTGTAAATCCTGCTCAGACCGTTTTAGTTACAATCTGGTTTTAAGGTCATTGTGGAATTTTTCCCAGATAATGCTCAGATATTCTGCCGAGTGAAGCTTCACATGTAATAATCAAAATAATATTTAGATGTCGTCCCAAGGGAAGGTTGACAGATGGACAGCAAGTGAGCAGATTGATAAGCAGATAAAAACACAGGGAAACACACATTCATAGTCCAACACTGAGATCCCGTGGCCGACACGCTGGACCAAGCCAGATGCAGATGATTTATTCTGCTATTTTTGTTTTGCCGCTCAGTTTACATTATTCTGGAAAATTATGATCCTCTCAAACATATGCTGAGCTAAAGGGACTAAACTCCGGATTCTGGACGCCATAAATGGAATGGTTCTCAGATGTTATGCATTCTGATCTTTGATGATAGTACTAGCAAAATAAGACTATTGGAATTACTATTATACAGGTTAGTATATTCTATTGGTCATTACTACTGCATATATATTCATATTTTTGGATAGTACTTTTTGTTTGTATTTTAAAAGTTTTTGAATATGTTTTGGATTTTACATAGGTTTTTTGGGAGGAATTTTAGTGGATTTTAGGATGTTTTGTTCATTTTTTTCTCCGTATTTTGTGTCTTTCTTAGTGTATTTATGTGTATTTTGTGGGACATTCAAGTACACATACAAAAAAAAAAAACAGAACACTGTCTTTGTCCAAGGACACTTGGACATGTGGACAGACAGAGCTGGGACATGAACCACTGACCCTTCAGTCATTGGACGACCCGCTCTACCAACTGAACCACAGCCACCCCTGAATAAAATTACTGTGTTTTGTGATTGTAATTTTTTTGGTGTGATAGATATTGGTGGTTGTTTGGAGTGCTTTGAAAATTGTATTTCATCATCTACTACATCAGTTAAGTTTATTTTTTCAATCATCTTTATTTGAAACAATAGAAATAACAGTACAATATAATTCTCAGCTTTTAATGATTTAATTCCACTCAGTTCTACCTCATATGTTTTTAAGATATGTTCATTTATATCCACAATAGTTGGAAGAATATTAGTTGGAAGTACTTAAAAAAATATTACAGCAACTTAATACATTTGAGTTAGTAGTACTATCTCTGAAACTTTGAGTATTCACAACTTAATATACTTAATTATTCTGAACATTCAGGTTTACAGTGCACCCAAAACATCTTTGTTAACCAGGAAACTGACCATGAGCCTGGAGATGGGTCCCCAGGCGCCGCCCATGGCTGCCCATTACTTCTTAGAAGGATGTGTTAAATGTAGAGGACACATGTCATTGTATAATTGTATGATGACAATAAGGTACTATCTTATCTATCTTATCTTAATCCATGATTAGTGTCATTAAATATTTTATTTCAAGTTGTTTTGTTGAAACAACATGATAACTGTTCATATGTATCTATATATTCATATTTTTACCATATATTTTGTATATTCTATCCCTTTTTTCTAAAGTTGTTGAATATGTTTTGGGTTTTTTTTTGTTGCTTTTTAAATGAATGTTAGGATGTTTTGTTAATTTTTTCCTCCGTATTTGTTTGTTTCTTAGTGTATTTTTGTAGGAAATTCAAGTGCACACAACAACAACAAAAAAACCAGACAGAACATAATAAAATAATAATAATTAAAAAAAAATAGAACATATACTGATCTAAATGACTAAACTTGGGTTCCTCGCTGCCATAGATGCCGTTTTTCTCAGATGTTATACATTCTAATCTGTGGCCAAGACAATCATAAAGTCAGTGGGTTCAGCAGACCCTTTTTGAATCCATGTAACCTCATTTCCTCTAAGCTTTATTTTTTTCCTCATTATTTATTTTTCTTTGTGTGTCACTTTCCTTTGGTCTCATCTACACTCCCACTTGTAATCTGTTTATCTATGCACCACTGTGTCAGCATCTCAGTCTCTGTATATTTGCTTTCAGTGGAGATCAGAGTGTGTGGATGACAGACAGAGAGCAGAACCTCCTGCAGACAGAAGGACACAAATACATCCTGACCAAGGTTATTATTGTTAGCAAAAGCCAACCAAATGACAAAAACTGGAATTGAAAAAAAAAAAAAGGTTTCTTCTCCTGAAAAACTGTAATTAAAACAAAAATAATAACTGACTGAAGCTGTATTGTATGCTTAAAGAACAAACTAATACAGATAAAATTATGGCTAAAATTCCCTTAGTTTTTGTCTTTATCAATTTTAATATGAAATTTATTTATTTTGCTAGGGGCACAAAATGACACTTTACAGTTTGTCACGTCTTGTCACTTGTTTAGATTTGTCTTCACTCTATATCTGACAACATAAGGACTAAAGTTGGATTTTTCATGGGATTTGTTTAAATATGACAGTGAAGAAGATAAAAGATATGAAAAAATACATCTAATACTACAACTAAAATGAAAGTAAGCATTTAGAAAATCATGCTAACTAATAAAAACTAGCAAACATGCACCTAAACTTTATTAAATCTAACTGAATTAGAGAAATAAAAAAAAACAAAAAACTAAGGCTGTCAAATGATAAAATGTTTAATCAAATTAGTCATAGGTTTGCTTTGGATTCATTTTGAAAAATCATAATTAAATATAATTTTTTAAATCTATATTAGATGTGTTTCATTTTGCATGACCAAACAGACTCAAGAAAGAAGGGAATATATCTGCCCTTTACATGTTTGTTTGTCGTAACCTAGGCAACCGACACCTTAACCAACGTGCTTGCAGATTCCCCAACTAATGTATGCTTTGTGTTTATTTGGTATTTTAAGCTATGGTGAAAAGAAACACTTTAGGTTGAAAAATGCTGAATAATCCAAAATATATTCAAAAACTCTTGTAAAATACAGAAAAAAACATGAAAAAAATGGGATAAAATATCCAAAACATGAGAAAAAAAGATAGATAGATAGATAGATAGATAGATAGATAGATAGATAGATAGATAGATAGATAGATAGATAGATAGATAGATAGATAGATAGATAGATAGATAGATAGATAGATAGATAGATAGATAGATAGATAGATAGATAGATAGATAGATAGATAGATAGATTAAATAAATACTAAACTACTGATAATGAAACTGATTCATCTGCATTTACGTGTTAATTTTGACAGCCCTGATTTAAACTAAAATGAAAAATCCCAAACTATTCTAACTATTCTATTTATCTCAGCACACATCATTCAGCTCTCATGAGATCTTCTCTCAGATCTTTTATTCTAAACACAACAATTATAAGAAAATGCAAATGTGCAAACAAGTGACGCCCTCACTTTCACCAACTCTAGAGCAGTAATAACTCACCATATGAAAGTCATATGCAGGAACAGACTCATTTCCACACATGTCATGAGTAGATATAGTAAAGGAAAGTACAGCTGAAAGCACTTATATCAATCAAATGGCGATGAGGTCATAGCTCTGCCGACTGTATTAAATGATCGAAATGACATTCAAAAGCTCTGAAGTCAGCGTATGGTGACAAAGTTCATTTGGACAACCAATCAAGTAGAAATAAAGCCACAAAAGTCACTGGGGCCTTTTAAACATCTTGGAATAGCTCATAATCAGAAGTGGCAAAAGTACACACATCCGTTTTGTCAAGTAGAAATACAGATTGTGGAAGATTAAAAGTATTTCTGTGTAAAGCTGACTGAATCCCAATCATCCGTGTCAGTATTTGTTCTCCTTCTTTTGGATACCTTTCACTATGAGCTCGCCTCCATCTTTTGTCTGTTTTTTCGTATGTTTTTTACATTAACTCAGTGGTTTCCAAACTTCTTTTGGTTCATGACCCTATTTTAATATCGTAAATTTCTGGTGACCCCAGACGTTCAAAACAGAGACTTTTGTTGTAAATTAAACTTAATTTGTTTTTGGTCGTCTAATAGTTTGCTATACAGTGTTCCAAATAAAGGTTAATTCCCAGCCAGTATGTCCATGTGGGCTCCATTTGGCCTACATGTACGGGTCCCATGTGGGTTTGTTTCCATGTGTTTGCCCATTTCAGATTTTTTTATTACCACCAAGAAGGTTATGTTTATGCCAGAGTTTGTCTGTCTGTTAGTTAGCAAGATAAGTCAAAAAGTTATGGACGGATCTTAATGAAAATGTCATGATGTGTTGGGGGTGTCACAACCAACAAATGATTAGATTTTAGTGATGATCCGGAAGAGATCCTGGATCACTTTGAAATGTATTCTCCAATCCAGGATCTCTTCCGGATCATCACCAAAATTAAATAATTTGTTCCTTATGACACCCCCAACACGTCATGAAATTTTCATCAAGATCCATCCACAACTTTATGACTTATCTTGCTAACTAACTAACTAACTAACAGACAGACAGGCAGACAGACATAACCTCTCTTCATTCGGAGGGGGGAGGTCTGCCTTGGTGGAGGTATGTGCTCTCAGAGTGCTTTTCTAGTTGTTTAATTTTTTAAATTAGTGATAGTTAACAAGTGTTGCCCATCACAACAAACCCCGCCCCCCTTGTACACATTTGACCTCATTTACCCTTTCTCTTATTGTAAAAAAAAAAAAATTGGTGATGGTGACCTTTGACCTATGTTCACAAAAATTTAATGGGATTGTGTTATGGAATAGCTTCCCACTAAACATTAAAGTGGCAGAATCATAAAGGGTTTTTAAACAAAAGATTACAGTTTTTTGTGGAAATAAAATAGAGAATTAGGTAATTTAGGCATGTGATCGTATTTATGTGATATTTTGTTGCATCTATTTGTATGTATTGTCCTTTCCATTAGGGACCATGTTGGAAACAAGCGTTTACACTTTTACATTTTATCCATTGGATACCTTGTCATGCTATATCCATAAATAAACCAAACCAAACCAAAAATGGGATCTATTCTGGACTTCCTCGCACCTTTCCTAAAAATTTCATGAAAATCAGTCACATAGTTTTTGCGTAAAACTGCTTAAAACATTAGCAAGGGATAATGTATTGCCCACAAGTTACTATCAGAAAAATATTTTTGA
The DNA here is from genome assembly GCA_020466265.1 of Siphamia tubifer. NCBI lineage: Eukaryota > Metazoa > Chordata > Actinopteri > Kurtiformes > Apogonidae > Siphamia > Siphamia tubifer. The sequence goes on along the minus strand of CM035797.1, from coordinate 16,834,372 downwards.
ATAGTAACTCGTGGGGTATGCATTATCCTGCTTATTTTACGGGTTATTACAGTTTATTACTGTCACTACTCTGACAGACTAGTGTTGTGAAATAGCCAATAAGATGCGAGTTAGGTGGGGCAGAGAGAGGGGGGTGGAGATTCTGTACGAGGGGAGGACGGCAATTTCCCCTGATTTCCTAACTATGGTAAGGATAACATCAGGATAGGTTAACACTGAATAAACTAGCCATTAAAACGGAGCGAATATTTACTTTAAAAGTGGCCAAACTACCTGCGGAGTGATACGGTACAGTGAATCTGAAGTGACAAAACCCGTTGCCATGGGCAGCAGGCGTTAACAGCGCAGTGGGCGGTTATCGAAAAAAATCCACCTGCTTAAGGCTGGGAACGTCAATTCAAAGTGAACAGGAGCTGTCGCAACGTTTTAGAGGGCCGTAGAATAATAGTTATAAACATATAATTTATAATATAATATAACAGTAGAGTGTACTGACATCATCATGTTAAAATGAAAAATATCCTGAAAATATTCAGAATCCTTTATTTTCATTGCACCAAGTACAATGAAACAGTACAACAGTTTACAGAAAGACAACAAATATCAGTAAAAGACACAGTTATTGACATTAAAAATAAAATGTATTGAAAACTAAGATATTTCTGAAACATAGGATTTAAGTAGTGGAAATGACATTAAAGATATCTATTGAGAAATAAATGAGAAATATTCAGATATGTGACACTGACATGGTTAAACACGTGAGGTCACCATGGAAACCGCAGGCAAATCCACATGAGACCTTTATATACAGATTAAATGTGACCCTTCTGGGGCCCACATGGACATGCTGGATGGGTTTTAGATTATGTCTATTCTATATAATATATAGTATTATGGCAAAAAAGCTAAGTGTAAATTAAAGCACAAGTGAGACTTTTATTTCCTTGGTCAGTATGTGAACCATCGGTCCACAATTAATGACAATTAATACTGAACAAGGAATAACTCAAACTAGGAATCGTATTCTAAAAAAAGACGAAGCATCTGAAACTGAAAAAAACGGTATCATGTATTTTATCGATTAGGATTGTCTCTGTCAACTTTTAATATAACAGTGGGAGAGAAATAGACAGACAGTCCAATGACCAAAGGGTTGGCAGTTCGCATCCTGGCTCTGTCTGTCTGTCTGTCTGTCTGTCTGTCTATCTATCTGTGATGCGTGGGTCAATGTATAAACAACCACTTTTTTAACTAAGCCGCCCGCAGTTTGGACCGCAATAAATATATTTAGACGCACCCGACCCGCTTCTCGACCCGCATTTTAAAAACGTAATCAATGGTCTTTATGAACATCAAATGACCTCACATACTTACTCACATACCTGCATTTATTTCCGTGTTAAAATCCGATATCATTGGGTTCGGCAACCTGTATCATCCAAAGAGACATTTGAACCCAGTTTCCACGGAAAAGAAAACACTAGGGGCTGCTCATCATCTTTAAAAAATATCAGTGAATGTGTCCCAAACCTTAACTTTTTTTGTTTATATGATTCCGCACCTTCCACTCTCCTAACTTGACTTTCTCTCTCGCTCCCTCCATACTGTAGAATACTGACCACATTGTACGTCACCTTCATGGACATTCAGTCAATAAAGCGTATTCACCAGGTTATTTGAATGTTTATCTCAAACGATAAACAACCCGACCGACCGCAACCCGAGTATCACTAAAAATATTTCGTAATGACCCATAACTGCAGATGAGCATCACTGCTCTGTCTGAGCTGAAACATATGAATCCAAATGTGTCACTTTCACTCATAACATGTGTTTTACCTCATTTCCTTGATACAGTAGTGCTTTATCGGGTGGGTCACATTATGTCCTCAAGTATATATATAATTTTTTTTAATAAGTCATTATAGATGAACACCATTAAAACAGATGCAGTAAATGGATGTATTATCATAATAAGTGTGTCTCCTTTATCTCACTTCATTAAGCTGCTTCAGGTTTCACCTTGTGTCCATGCACCACTATACATCTTCCTCCTCCTCCTCCTCCTCCTCCTCCTCCTCCAAGGTGGACGAGGGTAAAATCACAGACAGTAAGCAGGAGCAGCTTCTTTTTAATTACACTCCACCAAACATGTTGTAGATCACATTGTGTCCAAACATCCTGGTTTATTTGCATTGTATGTGCTCTGTCTCCAGGGTTTTTCCAAACAGGTGCAGGTTTATTCATCATGTTAGAGGCTATAAATATGACAGAACACTATAAGAGTCTCATGGCACTTAAACAACTTCCTATAAAACCACAGTGAACTGACCATTACTGCACATGACGATTTGTTTAAGAAGTGACAGACTTTAAAACAAACCACAATGTGACAAAGAATCATGGGATCAACACTATTAAAGGAGACTTTATAATCCTCCGCTGTTGTGTAATGTATTTGTAATGCCTGTTGACTTCTTTGGGGTGCTTTGTTAAGGTTTAGAGATTTTCTTGTGCAACATTTTGAACTGAAAAGTCAAGTAACAATTTACTGATCCAGCTTAAGAACAGTAAGTTGACATTCCAGATACAAGCTCCCAGAATTCCATTTATGTTGCACTGTGACCATTGTGAACCTTTGAAGAACTTCCCAAGAACACGTCTTCTCTCCAAGAATGGGGTTTATTCTGCACTAATTGCCACTTCACAATTTATGTCTGCAATTTATGTAGTACTATTGCATGTAGAGGGTTGAGTAATGCAGTGTGAAGCATAAAGAAATCTTTTCATATCATTAAAAAGGTCCTTGATGCCACATGTAGGTTAAATATTATGGGCTTGGTCTACATTAACAAGAAATGGCACAATGTAATTTTACAGTATAATAAATAATTGCAATGCATATTTTTTTTTGTCTTCATTGTTACATTGACATGTTTGTTTTCCCCTATTATTATCCCATCCCCTGAAGGGCAGAGGGGTATTGACTTTGAGTTGGTTTGTTTGTTGGTTTTGGTTCTGTTTGGTTGTAAGGAAGTTCACACATTAAGTACTGGACCAAATTCCATAACATTTTCAGGAAAGTTTTATGGTCATCCAGACAATGTTGGTGAATGTAAGTCAAAGGTCAAAATTACAGTCACCAAAATTGTATTTTCACAATGATAATAAGTAGGACAAAAAAGATAAAGGGGCGGTGTTTGTTGTGCTTGGTACCACTATTTATTCATTATTTTATTATTAACAGATAAAGCCCCAGTGCTACCTTTGTGGTACCACACACACACACACACACACACACACACACACACACACACATATATGTATATATATATATATATATATATATATATATATATATATATATTTCCTTATAGAGTTCACCTTTTTTAACTGCTTTATCACATTTATTATAACATCATTTGAATGTAGTTTGTTTTCCATTCATTCATTCATTCATTCATTCATATTTATGTGTTTGTGTTTTGTTTTTCCATACATTAGCTGAATCTGATGTGACATGTTCATATGATGCCATGTTGAGCTATGTTTTGTAATACTGTTGTATTTTGTAATAAACATCCAAAATTTCAAATGTAATAACTTTGTTATTTCATTTTGTAATAAAGCCACTTTTTTTAAAATAAACTACACCAATGCAACTGATCATTTCCATCAAACAAAACCAAACAAAATCTGTATTTTCCAGTATATTCTCTGTTAAGGCAACATGTAAATAGTGAACTGATATTGATTATTTTTCTTTTTTTTTTCCCCTTTCCTATAGTAATTCCTTAGTACTGTTACTAGGCTAATACAGTGGTACTAATGATAGGCCTAGCTTTTTACAAATACTTGAAAGTAAATGAAAATATCATTAACAAACAAATAAATTATGTTTTGGAATTGTTATTACATAATGCACCATATTAGTACATGGTGAATATAAATAAAAAAGTTGCAAGGGGATTTTGTAATAATCTTCTCAAAATATAGTAACTCGTTGCATAATGTAGCAAAATTTGGCCAGTTTATTACAAAATCTGTCTTTATTACTTCATGAAGAAACAGCAGTTATGTTTGTGCTGGTGTTAATCTGTTTGTTTGTCTGTCCATAAATCAAAAAGTTATGGACATATTTGGCTTAACTTTTCAGGAAATGTTGATGATTAAATTTTTGTGGTGATGGGATGGGGGGTGTGGGGGGGGTGTGGGGAGGTCTGATCTGCCATTCAAGTTACAAAATGAAAAGAAAAAGTTATTACATTTTGGACGTTTATTACAAAATGCACCATTGCTCTTCAGACCATCATAGAGTGTTTATGAGTAGAACGTGTTTGTGCAACATTTATATATCTGTCTTGTTTGGAATAATTTAACATTTTAACCATCAGTATTTTCCATGTCCTGTGTTCAGGTCATGGTTCTACTGTTCGGGTAAGTCATGTTCTGGTCGGTGCAGTGGATGTAAGTGAGTGACGATGAAACTCTTGGTACTTCTGACCTTCAGTTATCTGAGCGCGCTCCGTGGCTCCTTCATCATACTCTCCACAGCTCCTGCCTCTGCCTGTCAACACCAGCTTATAAAGAAAGTCATCAGTGACCGACAGCACACGCACACGGACCAACACACACGGCGATACCTCGTAACACCAGACATGAACGCTTTATAGTTAGAGTGAAAAAAGTGTCAATACAGGAGAGTGGAAAATGTAAAATATGCAACATGTCACAGCTGACTTCACAAAATGATGCCATGACAACGCAACCAACTTGAAAAGACTGAAATTAATACAGCAGCTTTTATGATGGACAAAATGTTAGTGCTCCAGAAGTTTAATTAATCAATCAATTATATTTATAATAGCACTTTACAACAACATAAAAGAAGACGAAAATGCTTTACATCTACAAAACAAGTAAAACACAGAATAAAATATAATTAAAAATTGTAAAAGACAATAAAACTGTCTTTTACACAAATAAAAAGATATTAAGATCAACAATTCAGCATAAAAGTAGGACAGTACTATTGGTTAAAAGACCACCTAAAATAGAGGTGTTTTTTTTTTACCTGGATTCATAAACAGACAAAAGTTATCTCAATGGTTGTTGGATTTTCTTATTTGACGTAAACATTTTAAACTAAAAAACTATGCAAGTGTAGGAAACACACTGGGCGACACAGTGTTGCAGTGTTTAGCACTTGTGCCTCACAGACAGAAGGTCCCTGGTTCGATTCCCACACCAGACCTTTCTGTGTGGAGTTTGCATGTTCTCCTCGTCTCTGTGTGGGTTTTCTCCAGGTACTTTGGTTTCCTCCCACCATCCAAACACATGCACTTTTACGTTAATTGGTTAATCTAAATTGCCCATAGGTGATACATAACCAGAGACAAACAGGACCCACATGCAAGAGTCTCAGACCAAATTAAGATTTGAAGAGATTAAAGTACTGTGGGTGATGTACTGGGGAAGCTGCTTCAACAGAAGTCACCAGGGGAGAGTTAACTGAGGTAACAAAAAGGCAGAGACGAAGTCAGTATACCAATGAGGGTCAAAAGTAATCCAGCGAAGATAAAAATGAAAAACACAAAAGATATCACCAGTGTACATGCAAAGGTCATAACATGAATCCTGAATCCAAAATGGCGCAGACAGAGAGGAGGCAGACTCAGTGTCAGGTGAGGATTCCATGTCTGGTAACGTAAGTAGATTCCAAAAGACAAAACAGACAAGGGGAGACAGCAGACCAAGACCAAAATACAAAAACAGATCAAGAACCAGGAGACCAAGACGTGAAACAAACCGCTCATTTGAAGTGCCAAGACAAAACAAACTTGTGATTTGACAGAGAAACAGGGGGAGCTTAAAGAGGGGACTAAACAGGTGAGACACATTAGGATTAATTAATGGGTGGAGACACACACCGTGGCCAGGAGGAAAGTAGGTAAAAGTTGAACAAGAACCCACATGTCAAAATAAAAGCCCAGACACTCACAATGACAGAACAACTGGAAGACAAACAGAAAACTAACAAAACAAGACACACCACTGTCCAGAATGTAACAATAGGTGTGAATGTGAGAGTGATTGTTGGTCTATATATGTTCAGCCCAGAGATGGTCACAAGTCACTTTTTACAAGTCCAAGTCAAGTCTCAAGTCTTTCATCCCAAGTCCAAGTAAAGTCTCAAATGCCCGAAAAGAACATTTTCACAATAGATGCTATTTGAGATAATACTGCATTGCAGAATTGTTTTGGATTAAGTATGTAGTAATTTAGTGTAGTAAAAGCATGTAAGCCTTACTGTACTATATACTCCGTTATTTCACACTACACCATCAAAATTGACCAGAACAATGCATGTGCAATGTGAAGAAACATCCCAAAAGCTTTGTTTAAATTTGGTCAATGTATTTTGATCAAATCACAAATACAATGTATTTGTTATTTGAAAATTACAATGTATTTGTAATTTGAAAATTACAATGTATCTGTAATTTGAACCCTGTGGCAGCACCCACGCGTTACAAACCTTTGCACAAATATCAAGGGAGGGAAACTATTATTTCTACCTTTGATTTTCCCATAATGTCAGGCAACACATTGGAAAAACTGAAACAAATTAAATAATAAAATAAGTAATTACATGATAATGAATTCCCGAGTCATATCACACAAGTCCAAGTCAAGTCTCAAGTCTTTTTAGGGCAAGTCTAAAGTCAAGTCACAAGTCTTTGTGTGACTTTAGTGCGACTCAAGTCCAAGTCTCAGTCTTCAGTCCCCATGTCTGATTCAGACCAGTGATCAGAGGTGGGTCATCCCAGCTCCAAAGAGTAAAAGTCCTGCCAGGTATTGATTCTTCCTGTACAGTTCTTACAGGTAATTCCACTAAATATTCATCTACCTGGGTGAGGAGTTGTGTTCATCAAAATGGGCCGATTCAGTGAATGATTGGAATAAATACAGGGCAGAACTTTTACTCTTTGGGGCTGGAATTACCCAACACTGCCTGTGATGAACTGGAGACTCTTACAGGGTGTACCCCGCCTTCACCCATTGTAGCTGGAATAGATCCCCAGTGACCCCCCTTGACCCTAGTGAGGATAAAGCGGGTTCAGAAGATGAGTGAGTGAGTGAGTGAGTGTATGGGGTTTTTATTTATAATGTAACCACACACTGCTTTTAACCTAGGGGTGCAATATTTTATTTCTTTTGTACTTGTACCAAAGGAATAACAGAATAAAGAGCTTTGAACTTTGTGCAAACGTGACTTCATTTGGTATGCTTTCATGCCAAATGACAATAAATCTGATTGAGATTCTGATTGTGAGTTGGGCGTGTTATGAATTGAGAAGTGATGTGACCTGTACTGTAGAATAGTATGTTTTTCTGCAGGATCACTTGGCTAAACATGAAGGCTGGCAGACACAAAAGCAACATTCCCGGACAGTGAATGTTCTGTACACATAAAGAGGACAGTGATAATCTGTATCCCATCACGACCCACTTCCCTGTTGAACCGCTTTGTCCCTTCATCTGCTTTCTGGGAACATCACCCTCCTCCTTATACATTTTCATCAGCTAGCCACATCCATCCACTGTAAACTCATCACTCTGACCAGCAGGCACTGACCGGTTATTCTCTATTTACTCACCAGCCCGAGCCTGGGATGAGCTGTTTCTGATGAATGTGTCATTGGCACTACCCGGGGAACCAGCCCAGTGCCTGGAAGGCATGGCGTCAGGTTTTGATGTATGTTAACACTCAGCACACAAATATTCTGATGCTGTGACTCCATTCTTTAAAGTCTCACACCCATGGGAAACTTCTCTCATATGTCTTCCCATACAGAAACACAGTATAATAAATGTACATATAGTGAATTCCCATATCATATGAGGTGAAAGCAGATATCTATAAATCTAAATGAAATCTTGAGAGAAATTGTAGCAACTCTATATATTTTCATCACCTTCATCCATACAAATTACATTTTTAAAATGTCTACGCATACAAAATTCACCTGGTTATATGTACTTGACTTATATTTTTGTGTACCCAATTAGTGATTTATGCTTTTAAAATATCCTATTAAAATAACTGGTAACATACCTATTTCATATTTGTCATATATTTGATTTCTGTATTTATTAGATCAAATAACTACATTGATTTAACTCACTACAATAATTATTAACCTCTCAGAAATTATGTATATATATGTACATTCTGGCCAAAATATTAAGTACACTAATTAAACTTCAGTAATTTCAACAGTTCAGCAGGTTTGTTTGCTGACTTGACTTGCTATATTTTTCATTTTATTTTTCAAATTCTATATAAAAACCACCAAATAATGAAGAACTCTGCAACGGAATCTATAAAATATGCAAATATTGCTCATTTCTATTCTATCTGGAGGGCTCAGAATGTTTACAGCTTTCCTAGAAGTCCACTTTCAATTATGATATTTTCATACTTCTGCATCACACTTCCTAAAATTGCAGACTAATTTCCAACAAAATAAATCTGGCTGTTACAGTACGTAGTGTTTAAATTTTGAACAATCTTTTTTTCCTTCACTTGGTGAACATGGGAAATCATTCAATGTCGTCATCTGAACCTCACTAGGTTCATGGGGGTCTGTTAATCCAGTTACAATGGGTAATCGGTACACCCTGTATGAGTCTCCAGTTCATCTCAGGGCTGAACATATATAGACAAACAATCACTCTCACATCCAAACCTATGGACAATTTAGATTAACTAATTAAGTGCATGTGTTTGGATGGTTTTAAATCCGTGTATTATTCATTCTTTAATTTTTCAAAATGAAACCAAAAATAAGACAATGAAAAAACAACTTGTTTCTTCATTATTTGTTTCCAAAAGCAAACTGAAAAAAAATGATAATGATCCATTTCCTCATTTTTCATTTTGTGTTTAAAGGAATAATGGAAAAAATGGAAAATGGACATTTTTTGTTTTATCCAATTTTGACCTGAAGTAAATTGAAAAAAACAGAAATGTTTCTTAACAACTGAAAGAAACATGTCCACCGGACTTGAAGATCATTACCGTACGATTAAACAGCTGTTTGATGATGGAAAAACACATGCTGAGATTTCTAAGGCGCTGCGACATTTCGGTATTCAGAGATCCTCGGAAATGTCGGTGGGAAGGTTCTGTGCTCAACACCAACTCAGGTGTAAAAAGACATATGTCACAAGCAGAACTGGAAACTGTTATCCTGTCATCAATACATAAGGTAAGTACAAGCTGTACGCATATGAAAGATATAAATATTCACTTGTCATATAAATATTTTTTGTGTGTTATAAAAAGAACATACCTGGAATATGACATTAATTTTCTCCGTGGTCATATCTTCAGGTCTTTGGGTGACCCTCTTAGTGTAGCAATGAAATAGAACTAGCATGTGACAAAAATACAAAATAGATCCATTGTAGCCAGGGCTGAACACAGACATTTCAAACATTCAGGGCTACACAAGCAGCCTCAGCTGCAGTCAGGCAGTTGGGAAATCATTTAAAATGTTTACCTGGGGATAACAAGTCATTATTTGGTATAATAATATGTACAAACAGATTCGGGACAACAGCTTAGAATTTGAGACTGTCCTGAATTTTTGTCCTGAACATCTGGTCACCGTAATTTGACGGTGTGTTCCTGTCCACTGTGGGGACGTGATGGACATTTTCATTATCTGACTTGGACTAGAATCTGTTTGGAGGTGGACCAGCTCTGTGGTCTGTTCTGGCTTCACATCCCTCACCTTTCCTTTCCTTTTCTCTCTCTCTCTCTCTCTCTCTCTCTCTCTCTCTCTCTCCCAGTGATTGTAGACCTACTGCTGGCAGCTCTGTTGATGTAGAGGGACAAGTCAACAAATCATCAGCTTCCTATGCCAAACTCATCCTACAATGCTCAAACTGTGCTCCAGTAGCTCATCACAGACAGATATAAACAGAATGCATGAACTTATACACGCCTGCAATTAACCTCACGGTTACACTTGACACACGTCCGTTTGTCTTTGATGTGTGAATGTGTATATGTGTGTTTATCCATGTTTACCAGGCGCTAACATGACACAGTTACTCAGTTCACAGCCAGCAGCTTAGTGGCTACTTGGTTTAATTTTTCAAGGGCTAATAATAGAGTTTTACAGGTTTCCCTACGCCAAAGCAAACACTGACACATTTTCTCAATAACAACTCAGGCTCTGAAAGTCAGTCAGATCAAATCGAGATGGTGTCTCCAGAAGAGGCCAGTGCTAACTGAATAACAAACTAGCCAAAAGCAGAGAAGCTCTCTCATGAATTTCTTTTTTGTCTTTCTTCACTGCTTTACTTTCTGCCACATAAAATGAAGTGTAGCATGGCATAAACAGCAGCGTATCCCCATAAAACAAGCCCTCTATAACATGCCATGTAAATGTCTGATGTATTTAATCAGTGGGCAGCACATGTAAACTGCTCATGTTTTATTAGCCAAACCAAATGTTTAAAGAGAGCTTCCAAGCTAAATTTTTTTCCAGGGATTAAAAATACTTACATAAGAGTATTTCAAATGGGCTAATATGTGCAGCCAGTGTGTAAGTATATACCATGAAAAGGCAATAATGGTAAAGCCCTGTTCCAGATCTTAAGCGGAAAAACTAGGCCATGTCTTTAACACAGAAAACAACTGACAAGATGGATATGTGTGAATGGTTGCAATCATTTATCCCATTGCTGCAGAAAATGACCGTTTTATTGGCCTCCTGTCAGGCAGCAATGACTGTGGAAAAGATACGATATCAGGAAAAGCAGCTCAGTGTGTATGTGTGGTATGACCGGTCATGGTCAATGACAAATAACAATCAATAAAGGTGTGTACTGAGGGTTCCTGTTGTTTTTTAGTTTAGGTGTTTTTCTGGTATATGAGGCCAATAGCAGCCAGGTGACAAAAGTAACAGTAAAAAACAGTTTGTTTTTCAGTAAATGGATGGTTGATGGATACAATATTTTCCCTTTCATATAAGTGCTGGATGAACTATTATCAAAAGAGCCAAAGGTGCCAAAGGATTACACACTAACCTAGAAAAATAGTCTGTGCTGTTTCACATGTGTGTGTGTGTGTGTGTGCTTGTAATCCTATCTTCATGGGGACATTGATATGTTAACACAATCACACCATGGGGACCTCTGACACTATGGGGAACAAAATTCAGGTCCCCACGTGGATTAAAATATAAATGAAGGTCTCGACTAGTAAAATAGAAATGATGTGGTCCTATAAATATAGTAATTTGTTTTTTTTTTTGGGAGTCCCCATAAAAGGTTAGAAGATGCGTTTACTTTAAAAACTAAAAAAGTATTTATATTTATGCATTTTTTAAAAATGGTATTTATTTATTTATTATTATTTTTAAATATTATTTATTTTCTAATGATCATATTTTAATTTATTCATTCATTTATATTTATTAAAATTAGTTTATTTGATACATTTTTAAAAACAGAATTTTTATTTTATTTTATTTTACTAAAAACAATGTGTTTACACTCACTACCCATTAGCTACTTGATTACAAACTCTTGTGTCCTCATGACACATGTAAACGAGTATGCACGCTTCTGTGTGTGTGTGTGTATGTGTTTGTATTTCTATCTTTATGAGGACATTGATATGTTTACATAGTCACACCATGGGGACCTCTGACACTATGGGGAACAAAATTGAGGTCCCCACGAGGGTTAAATATATATAAATGAAGGTCTCCACTAGTAAAACAGAAATGATGTGGCCCTATGACTACATTAATTTGTTTTTGAGCATGGACCAAACAGATGCAAAACAAAACATGTATTTTCCAAAGGTTTGAGGATGTGTTTACTTAAAAAAATATATACAGTATTAATTGTTGTTTTTATCTCTTTATTTAATTTTATTCATTAATTTTTCATTGTTATTTATTTAAAAAAATTATTATTTTGTTTTTATATATATTTATATAATTTCCAAATTTTTAAAAGGTTTTTTTTATTTTATTTTATGTTTTTAAAAAAAGATTATGTGTTTTCACTCACTACCTAATGTCTACTTGATCACAAATTTGGACCTCATGAGACATGTAAACAAGTATGCGTATGCGTGTGTGTGTGTGTGTGTGTGTGTGTGTGTGTGTGTGTGTGTGTGTGTGTGTGAGTAAGCACAGGGGCCTCTCAGGCCATTAATGACAGCTGAGAAGAACAGCACTATGACTGATGAAAGCACCAGTAACACAGAAACACAGAGTGGGGTCAGATTGTGAGTGGGTGGACCCTAGCACCCAGGAGATAACACCACTGACACACCTATTTCAACATTTAACACATGCTTAGAAAACACACAGAGAATAAAGGTGATGGTGAAAATTAAACTGTGCCTGATCAAAGTATTCATTCATTACCTCTTAAAAGAGGACAGGGGTATTGTTTTTGGTTAATTTTTGTCTGTCTGACTAAATGTACCAATTTCAATGAAATTTTCAGGAACGTTGTGTGATGATCCAGAATAGATCCACTAAGTTTTGGTAAATGTAGGTCAAAAGTCAAGGCTACAGTCACCAAAAGTGTGTTTTTGCAATAACAGAACAGGCAAATCAGAGGGCGGGGTTTGTAGTGCCTGGTTCATTCATTCATTCATTCATTCATTCATTCATTCTCAAAACTGCTTAGACATCGAGAGCAGGGGTCTTAAACTCACAATTTGCCCACCATGGGATGATATTTGCGGCCCCCTACTTGACATTAAACTTTAGTGTTAGTGTGGCCTCCACATAGTTCCCATCTCATCTTTATGCGGAGTATTGGCACGCTTTTATTTTAGGCGTTGGACCATAGATAGTATCATGACAACTTCCAGTGGCATTTGTTGTCAACGGTTGTCAACGGTTGTCAACGGTTGTCAACGGTTGTCAAGCTAGCCAAGTGCAAAGTACCTGGGGAAGTATGAGCGTTAGTCACTTCATTGAAACATATTCCAGAGTGACACCAAGAGCACGGAAAAAGAATTGCCATCACTAGTGTGTGAAATATACTGGGGACATGGGGGGGGGGGGGGGGGGGGGGGTCCCTAGAAACACACGTGCACATGATACTGTACTTGTTATACACAATATAACAAGCATAGTTACTTCTTTTCATTTAGACATTTTGAAACAAATAAGTGTCTGTGCTCCTTTCTTCTTCTTTTATAATATTTTTTAGTTAGTTAGTTTCTTTAAATTACAAAAAAACAACATAATTTCATTCTGTGCTTTCAGTTACCACATTCAGCTAAATTTGATCTGAAGTGGGTTGAACCAGTAAAAAAAAAAAAAAAGCAAAAAAAAAAAGCAAAAACTAACATAATAATATATAGATAATGTCAACTCCAAATTGTGAGTGAGTGAAAAAGGTAAAATTACATTATGAAAACAAACAATATTAGGCTTTACTTTAACATTTACACATATATATATATATATATAAATAAATATATATATATATATATATATATATATATATTTATATATGGGTAGGGAAACACCCAGACACAGGTGACACACATCAGGAAAAGGAGAAACAAGGTCAAAGGTCAGACTAGACACAGGACAGAACACAAAAATAAATCTATCAAAATAAACAGGAAGTGACAGACAAACAAAGAAACAAAGCACTAAATATTGTTATACTTTATAATTCCCAGAACTTTTTACGTCATTTTTCGTCCTAAATTGTACATCTCAACTTTTTTTGGCATCCATTGTAGGTTTGAATGATGAAAATGACACTGACCAGACAGGACATTAAAAGTCTTCATAATAGACACTGCCTGGAGCTTATCACTCTTTTTTTTTTTAATCAACACATAAGTATCAGCAGAACTTGGCTCCAAAGATGATCTCCAAAACTAAACATGACTTTATTTGTGTATAGTTCAATGCTACTCATCCAGAAAATCTTAAATGTTTAGTGATCTATTTGCTTTGGTATTTTTTGTGTATTTTTAAGCTGTTTATTCCCATGACCTAGATGTCCAGGTCAATAGTGTCAGTTCCAGTTCCAGTCAGTAAATGCATTATTTGTTCAGGCTGTGATGAAGTGGTGACACATCCATAGTGTACGATGCTTTGGCCCTTTCATCATGACCCTATAGAGCACAGGTCACAAACTCAACTCACCTGGAGGTAAAGTCTGGGTCAGACTGGGCTGCATTAAGTATTCCTCACATGCACTTTTTGATAGACTCCGGCCTGACCAATCATCTCACTCACCACGCACCTACCTTTCACTGCTGCTTCATTCTCTTTGCTTTCTTGAATAAATCTTGGTGCTTTTAAAATTGGTGGCCTGGTTCTTTTTCTCTCATCTCCTTGGTATTTTTTATTCTCCTCAATATGTCTAGTTGAATATTGATGTCACGTTTTGTGGGTGATGGCCCCGGTACAAACCACAGCAGGGGGTAGAGGGTGCATAGACCCCCCCTAATGAAACATGAGCTCCCCTTGAAAAACAATTTGACATTTTCTATAATCATGACAACAAAGTTTATATTTGTTATATATTTTTAACATTTTAAATATGGTGTATTGTTGCATAAATTCATCATCTGTTTAATGTATGATTCATATGTGGAGACTCTGGTACAAGTGTCTTTTATGAGTGTGTTTTAAATGTTTGTATTATGTATCCCTATCTTCTTTCTTTTTTATTATGTGGGTGCATATGTCTGTCTTTTTGTATCTGGACCTTGAGTCTGCAATAAAAGTCAATGATATGATTACTCCAAATTCACCATTGCTTCATGTCATTATTATTAAAACTTTATTTAATATGGATATAACAAATTACATTAGTACAATCACAAGGAGACACCAGATGTACTAATTCTGTACACCAGTCTTAAACAAGTCATACATAAAAATATTTTTAAGTTCATTAAAATTACAAATCACGATGGTATTGATACCTGAAGTGTGCCAGTGCTGCCTGTTAATGTATATCCAGCATCCAGGACAGAGCTAAATCCGTGTATCATTCGTTCATTTGTTTTTCAAAATAAAACCAAAAATAAGACAAAGAAAAAAGCAACTTGTTTCTTCAGGATTTGTTTCCAAAACCATGGTAAAAAATACATAACAATGTGGTTTTTCAGTTTTTCTTTTTTTGTGTTTAAATGAATAATAGAAAAAACAGATAACGGCCGTTTCCCATTTAATCCAATTTTGACCTCAAGCAAATTGAGTAAACTGGAAACGAATGTTAGCCTCAATTTTATTTCAAAAATTACAATTAACATAGAATATAACAATGACTAAACACAGTGTACATATTCCACATTTTCCAATGTATCAATTTAAAGAAAAGGAAACAAAGCAAAAACAAAACCTAAGCAGAAATTTAAAAAAAGAAAAGAAACATAATACGAGGTTATATTCATATTTTATATTTTTGTGGCTCGGGCTGTATTGACGTTTTTAATACATTTGCGAAGAAGGAGGATTTCATTTTTAAGAGCCTTCCATGATGGGGTGGCTTTACATTTAACGACGTTTGTGTATGTAAAATTTAATCATGAGAATAAAGTTATTAATAAGAAATTAATATAGTTGTTTTCTAATATTACTCCCAATAAGATATTTTGATAAGAGAAAAATTCTGTATTTAAATATTGATTTGATCCAATCATGTAAAGCTCACTATACTGTAAGTTGTGGATTTTGTCACATGTATAAAATAAGCGTTCTGTCATTTCAGTATTTAATTTGCATAGATGACACTTATCTACATCTATTTTTAATCTCTTTTTTTTAATAAAGTCTTTTGAGGGATATATTTCATTTCTGGTTTTGAGCCACTGGACTTGAAGATCATTGTGGTAAGATATGACACCAATTTTCTCTGTCATCATATGTTCAGGTCTTAGGATATTAGGATAATAGGATCTTTGTCACTGTGGGTCAAAGGTCATTGCCGGGTTATTCAATTTACTTCAGGTCAAAATTGGATAAAACGGAAAATGGATATCCGTTTTTTTTTTTCTATTATTCATTTAAACACAAAAATAAAAACTGCTTCATTATCCATTTTTTCATTTTGGTTTCGGAAAGAAATAATGAAGAAAAAACTTGTTTTTTCATTGCCTTTTTTTTTTTTAAACTAATGAACAAATGATACACGTATTGAACTAGTCCATCCAGAGTAAAGACAAACAGAACAGAACAGAGGGTTATGGTCTATCACAAAAGACTTTCCACAGAGGTTGAAGGAATGTGTGCTGTTAACACAAGGCTTTTGTTTTGTAGTAGTTTCATCTGGCATTGGTCGACGTCACTGTGTTGGAATATTTGACAAAGATTTGTAAAAATAAAAGTGAGTCCATGTAATGCCAAAGATGATTTACAAATGAAGTTTAGTCAAAGTTCTTCCTGTGAAGGCTTTAAGTTTCAACAGCAGTTACTTTCCATCTCTGATCTCAATCATCTGAATCCCATTTCCATCTAATCACTCCCCATCAGATAGTCATGTGTTTTTAGATGTTCCCTCCTGTGTTTCCACCACAGCATCAGGTCCACCTCAGTTCTGTTCCCACTAAAACCATCCATCTTCATGTCCAGCTCTATCAGTGGACCATCTGTGGGGACATTTCCTTCATAACTGTGAGTCTATGTTCATATAATCAGCTTCCTGTCTGGGTCTAAATGCCAAAACCTATTACTTGTATCTATAAATTTACATTCCACTCTACATCTCTGATTGAAATAAATCCATCCAAACAAAACATGACATGTCTTGTCTTCCTCGTGGGTTTCTGATTTTCAGTGTATTTTTAATAGTCTTCATCACCCCCCCCCCACCCCCCTTCTGGTTTTGGACATCACCGTTTTATTAACCAGTCCAGTGACAGAGATCACCAGAGGACAAGTGCATTCTGGGTGCTTCTTTACCTCACTGGCAGACCATCTAAAGAGCAGGCTAGATGACAAAGGTGTGATTGATGTGTGCACTGTGTCCATCAAACTGCCATAGCATGAGGACGACCACATGGTGTTGTGATGGTCCCAGTGTGGGACGTTGGACATTGGATTGATGTTTTCAAATCAAGAAGTGGATATAAGGTAACTGCTGCTGAGGGAATCCTGGTTAGTTTATTTTCCTCCACATAGTAATATACTTAAATTCAGCAGGTCATCTGGTCTGATCTGAGGTCGTAATCAGAAAAAAAAGAAGGGGGGGGGGGCAAAGGAGAGGTCGACGAACTGCCCAAAGCCCAACGACTGTGCCCCGTTTTTTTTTTCCCCCAATTCTCATTCATGATCAAATGAACACCACGTATACAAACCCAGATGACGTCCTACATGAACTGCACCATCAGAACAAACTGTTCATTTAGTGATGTTAGGGAATGAGGGTCATAACATCCAATGCAAGCTTTTTCCCGTTGAAACCCCCCCCCCCCTCCCCACCCCCGTTTGTTTTTTTTTGTTTTTTTTTAATAAATTGCACCCTGGTCTCAACTTTTTCTAATTGAGCCTTTAAACTGTAAAAATAAATATAAAGAATCCTGTTGTTTTTATAGAAAGAACCTGGCAGCTATGAATATATTTACAGAATAAGATGTATATTTGACATTTTAAACATGTAGATTTAATATTGAATATAAAAAGTACCACAGACCTGCAGGTGACAACAGTGTTTTCTAAATCTATCAGGCCTGAACTGGGAGGATATATAGACATGTGAATAGTCAAACTGGGACTTGAACTACCAACCATTTGGTCACTGGACAACCCACTCTACCAACTGAACCACAGCCATCTGTTATTGTACACATTTACAATCTTAAACATTTACTTCTTAACTGGTTTTTATTAAAAAAAAATAAATAAATAAAAAGTATTATTATTCCAATATTCTTATATTGTCTCACAATTTAAACAGCACTGGATTGTTTTTCATTTTACAGTTGTATTTTTTTCCAAATATCATTTCTATATACAAATCTGGTTTTATCAACCTGTAAAAACTACAGATACATTTTATTTATATAATCATTAACAAAACAATCTCCTCAAATAAGCAACTTTATAATGTTCCAACTTTTTGCTTTTAATTGTATGGTCATTTTTTTTACAGTGTAAATCTGATCTTGTCCAGTTTTGCATTTGTCTTACATATCCCTCAGGTTCTGACAAATACTGCAAATTCAACACCAGTCAGAGTGATTGCAACGGGAGTGGTCACTTCCAGGATGACATTGGTCATATCCCCAGGTCCCTGGCGGTCACTAAAAACTTTTGATGAGTGTTGAAATGATGTGAACCATATGCCATGACCATATCATTCACATATTACCACTTATTAAAAGGGACATTCTGGATTAATGCCTGAAGGAGCCTCTTTCACCAACTATTTATGGCAATTAAAAACCCCATAACGTGATATCATATGGAAGAACACTGTCATATCCTTCCAGCAGGGTAGTAGATATTCAAAATAAAGTGTACGCAGACTATTCCAATAGCTCAGAGGAGGTAATAAAGTGTAATTTGTTTCATTTCTTTATTTATTGTTTTGGCTACCTGTATAGTACTTGGTTGTGAAAGAGCTGCTCAAGTAATGCAGTAAAAATATTTTCAGAGTCCAAATGTATCTGCAAGCCAGAAAATACTTAACCTCTTGAAGCATAATGTTATGAAAGCTGAAACAAGGCTGAGACCAGTGATGGCTGACGTCACCAACGAAATACTTCAAAGAACAGCCAAGTTTTCTACTGTGTAGCCTCGAGGCAGACGACTCATCAATCTGGAGACAGCGCTGAGGTGGTGCTATACATCCAGTAGATAGCATCATACATCAAACAAACTGTGGAAACTCTACCCTGCTGTATGGCTGCAGTAGAAAGTGGCCCGACTTTAGCCCACACATGGTCTCACATGGAAAACATACACGCACAAGGCTTAAACACACTCAATATTCTTGACTCTGAGCCTTCATTAGGAGGGTCGTTCGCAATATTTATCCCTTTCAACGCGGTTTTCTTGTACATTTATTTGAAATTGTTGAAACATGAAATAAGCTTTGACCAATATCTGATCCTTCTTTTCATCTACGGGTCAAAAGTGCACTTGGTGCTGATGGGAATAATATGCAGAACATTTCATATCTTGATAAGTAGAGTATTTATCCACTCATTCCTTTCCCAAATAGTTGGAGGGAGTTGGTGCTACACCCTGAAATGTAGCGATCATCCTTTTACTCAATTACACCTGATAAGAGTTGGCTGAAGCTGAACTTTTTTGATTTTATCTCATTAAAAAAAAAAAAACAACACTTATTTTTTTATTGGTTTTTCACAAATATATGAAACAAAGATAAACACAGAACATCCACAAGTGAACAGGGGGGGGGGGGGACTACAGGCAGATTTCGACTAACAAAGTTTTACACTATATATATAAAAAGTGAGTGAATTAACTGTACATGTTTGTACATCATTATATAGGGAGTAATGTTTGGGACAAAATTAAGCGTATTCACAGGAAAGTAATCTATGCATATACTGTAGATGTCTTTGGTTAGCTTAGTAAACTAGCCCGCCTTAGTGGCTAAAAATATTTTTACCTGACTCGTTGGTCTAGTGACGCTCCATAGAGCCTCAGCCAGTACCCGTAAAATAATCACAATGCTTCATTTGCATAGCGAGATTGTAGGAGGGGCTTAGCACAATAACGACAGTGTTGAAGAAGTAGGAACTTATATACAGTCTATGATAAGCATGATAAGCAGATAAGCAGCATGGAAACTGACCCGGTTAGATATTTTTACTCCATTGTTACCGGTGTGTTAACATTAATTAGCCTAGCCTATAGGATGTTAAAACAACCAGAGTGATATTTGAATATGATTTGAAAAGTTACGACATCAAAAATTACATTTCTCGTCTCATCATCTGAACCCGCTTTATCCTCACTAGGGTCACAGGGGTCACTGGGGGCCTAATCCAGCTGGAATGGGTGAAGGTGGGGTACACCCTGTATGAGTCTCCAGTTCATCTCAGGGCTGAACATATATAGACAAACAATCACTCTCACATTCACACCTATGGACAATTTAGATTAACTAATTAACCTATCAGTGTCATACACATTATAGCAATTAATGATAATTTCATGCTTCTGAAAAAGTAAAATTCTCAGTTTTCTTACATATATGGGTGATTCTCTCACTCTCACATTCACAATTATGGGTAATTTAGAAAGTGGTCAGAAATATGTCATTGCTTACGTGACTGCTTTTCATTATGAATGACATCCAGTTTTTCCCATGGATAGAGCCACACTGTGCTACAAGTCACAGATTTTCTAGATCTTCTCGGAGTGAAATTGCGACTGAGTGGTGATGGTTTGAATTCAATCTGTTTTCTGTGTTCAGTGGATAATGTCTGTGACATGATGACATAACCATGATGTATTTTTGACCATTTTCCTCCATCTGAGAAATTCGTAATTGTAATTTTTGACGTCATACATTTTCAATTCCTTTTCTGACCAATATCAAACACACAAAACATTATAAGAACAAGACACATGTATACCCCCAAATATGCATGGATTACTTTACTGTGAATACACTTAATTTTGTCCTGAAAATCGCTCAATAATTGAATATAACAATATCCTCATAAACAAAAGGAGAAAAACGAGAAAAAATAAATAAATAAAAAGAGAAAAAAAAAAAAAACAGACCACCACCTTACTGTATTATACTTAAATAAGGCCCCCAAATTTTCAAATAGACATCCTCCTTATCATTCAGTAGCACAACATCTCATAGGAGGATATCTTGGACATCCCATTATATACCATTCCACCATTGATACAGCTACTTGTGTAACATGTATTTTTTGGAAGAAAGTAAAAGCTCTATAAGTACCATATTTTCTAGATTATAAGATGCACTTAAAAGATTTTAATTTCCTCCCATATTTTGTCTTTTTAGCTCATAATTTAGTTTTTTATCACATAATTTGGACATTTTATCACATAATTTGGACTTTTTATCTCATAATTTAGACTTTTTATTACATAATTTGGACTTCTTATCTTATTAGTTTGTCTTTTTGTCACATAATTTAGACTTTTTATCACATAATTTGGACTTTTTATCTCATTAGTTTGTCTTTTTATCACATAATTTAGACTTTTTTATCACATAATTTGGACTTTTTTTATCTCATTAGTTTGTCTTTTTGTCACATAATTTAGACTTTTTATCACATCATTTTGACATTTTATCTCATGAGTTTGACTTTTTATCTCAGAAATTGGACATTTGTAAAGTTTGATTTAGCAGAATAAGACTGCATTTTGTTCCGTGTTATAACTCAATGAGAATGGATTGTCACTGTTTAGCTTTTGCTTAATGCGCCAGTGCACCTTATATATGAAAACCTCAAAAATAAACCATTCATTGACAGTACACCTTATAATCCAATGCATCTTATAATGTGGAAAACAGTACATGTGGGTGGCAGAAATACTGTATGTACGCACACATGATTACTTATAGATAGAATAGACATCAGCTGATTAGAGACAGCGAACCCACGCACACTAATCTCTCTTCAAACTCATTACTATGTGAAATGCAGCCCCGCTATTACTGTATATACACAGAACAGTGTGTACAGTAGATGACAGCGTACAGATGCTGTGTTGATACAGTATACACAGACAGCAGACCAGTCCTCTATGTATTATAGAGGACATGGCACCAGCGAGCCCACACACCGTACAGAGAAACAGCTGAGGAAAAAAGAAGCTTCCATGGTGAAAAGCTGTAATTGCCATTTAACTGTCCAGTACAAACACAAACAATTTGGTCACATCCTGCAGTGATGCAAAACAAACAAAGACACAGAAACAGAAATACATCAACATAAATATATGATGCTGTCTTTGCTGCTCTGGTGGATCTATTTTACCTGATTACGACTGCTATAGGAATTTAAAAAAATAAAAAAATAAAAAGCAGCAGTTTTTGTTTCAATTCCAAATTGGACAGCTCTTCTACTAAGCTGTTTATTTTGCTAATAAAACTGAATATTCCCATTTACATACACACCCATTTGGCTTTTTTTCTTTCCCTTTTCCACACTCTTCACAAACACATTCATGCATGCATGTGAATTTAACCTCACTCCTTCAACTTCTGGACAAGGTTACATTTCCAAAAACCTCTTGATTATCAAGAATTTCTTAAAACTACAGATGCTTTGCACAGTTGGCCTGGTTGTATACATGCAATACACTGTAAAAAAAAAAAATGAACGTAGAATTAACAGTAAAAAAAGTTGTAAAAGTTGTAAAAATATAATGCAAAGTTGTTTATTTTCGAAGATTTTTGTGCTAATGATTAAATCAACTGTAGCTGTATTTTTTTTTTTACAGGAAGACTACGGTAACAAAACCAGATTTGCATGAAGAAATGATGGATTCTTTTGTTTGGAGAAAATCAAACTATGATTCAAAAACAATGTGGTGCTGTTTAAATCTCAAGACCACAACACTAAAATAATTATATTTAATTATATTTTTAAAATTAAAAAAATAACAATGAAGTAAACATTAAACAGTTTCAATAAATAAACAAACATGTATTTATTTTATAAATTAATTTATATATTAAAGCCGGACAATATATTGTTTGAGCAATATACGTTTGTGCAATAGTTATTTCTATTTTGTATTATTTTATATTTATTTGTATATATTAAAAAAATCATTAATTTTTGTATTTATTCATTTATTGTGTGCGTGTGCATGCGTGTGTGTGTGTGTAGAAGGTTATGTTTTTGCCAGAGTTTTTTTTTCTGTTACCAAGATGATTCAAAAACTTGAGGATGGATTTTGATGAAATGTTCAGGGTCGGTTGATAATGGGGAGATCTGGAAATTATTATGTTTTGGTGGTGATCTGTGGGGGGGTTGTAGTTTATTCATTCGATAATTCTTTTAATAAATTTTTTTTATTATTATTTATTTATTTTGATTAATAATTTTATTGAATTATTTCAGCTACAAGAAGGAGGATACTGAAACTCGCAATATATATTGCAGGATCAAAAGATTTTTTGGACGTTTTTGTAATAAAACATCCAAAATGTAAGAAATTTTTCATTTCATTCCGTAATAAACTGCCACAACGTGTTTTGTAATAAAAAATTTGCCGCATTTCTATTCCCAAAATATATTTCAAATATTTTAGTGTTTTCTTATATATTTCAAATTGTCCTAATGTCTAATATGTCTAATTACCAGCCAAGATATAAACCACTTGGAATGTTTCACAAACAGCTCCTTGAGTTTTAATGCTACACCACCAAAGTGCCCTGCTGCTGGAAAATGTAAAAACATATAAAACATAATGTGGCAACATTTATTACAAAATGAAATGAAAAAGATATTACATTTTGGATGTTTATTACCAAATTCACCATTATTACAAAATGTGGCTCAACAGCTCTACTATACATACAGTATATATACATATATACGGACGGCCATGGCTCAGTTGGGAGAGCGGGTCGTCCATTGACTGAAGGGTTGGCGGTTTGATTCCTGCTCTGGCCTAGTCACTTGGGCAAGACACTTTACCCTCCTTGCCTCCAGTGTCACTCACACTGATGTATGAATGCCTATGAATGTTTGGTGGTGGCGAAATAGCAGCCACGCTTCTGTCAGTCTGCCCCAGGGCAACTGTGGCTACATATGAAGTTTGCCACCACCAGAGGGAACATGTGAGAGTGAATGAATAATGGATCAATAATGTAAAGTGCTTTGGGTGCCTTGAAAAG
The DNA here is from genome assembly GCA_020466265.1 of Siphamia tubifer. Classification (NCBI taxonomy): domain Eukaryota; kingdom Metazoa; phylum Chordata; class Actinopteri; order Kurtiformes; family Apogonidae; genus Siphamia; species Siphamia tubifer. The sequence continues at coordinate 16,810,477 of CM035797.1, read as the reverse complement.
CGCTATAGAAATCTAATCCATTATTATTATTATTATTACATATATGCAAAATATCAGGTGGTTGTAATTGCGTTGGTAGAGTGGGTTGTCCATTGAGCCAAGGATTGCAGTTCAATCGTAGCTGCGACTGTTTTTGCTTTTATAAAACTCTGAATACACTGAACCCTGACTATCTCCCAGTTTAGGCCTGATTTATTTAGAAAACACTGGCCACCACCAGTCCATTTACTTTTTACATTCAATGTTTAAAATATTAAATCCACATGTTACTCTTGTAAATATGATGTGCTTTTACAGGATTGTTCTGGTAACCACAGCTGCCAGTTATTTTTTTTTCTGTAAAAACAAGAGGATTTTTTTTTTTTTTTTTTACAGTTTATACAATAGTAAAAAAAAAAAAAAAAAAAAAAAGCTCATGAAACTTGAATAATATTGGTAAGGCTAAGGCAGGATAAGGCAAAATCCAAAATATCAAACAATTACAGTGCCAGAATATTGTTAAATTTGGAATAACTGTTGGATATTAATGGGAATATAAATAACAACTGAGTCAGAACAGAGGAGGTGGAGTCGCTAAAATGTTGTAAATACAATCGCTGACTGTACTTTGTTTTGAAAGAAGAAACAGAATAAAGTATTATGCAAAAGGAAAAGGGAGAAATTTGGTGAAAAGTGGAATGAAGTGTGGAAAAGGAGAGGGGGAAAGAGAGCAAGAAGCAGAGAAACGGGAGGGAGAAGGGCATCGTCTGAGTGTAGGAGACCCTGGAATGTTAATCCTCTTTGTATGTCTCCTAGCAATGATTAAACTTTTCTAATATCAGGCATGACGAGAAAAAGCGGGTCATAAATGGGTCAGCGGTGGGAGAAAGAGGAAAAAACAAGACTGAGGCTTTTGGTTGTGATGGCAGTGGAAGACTTTGAAAATCACACAACACAAAACCACAAATAAGCTGAGGTTACAGCCTGCAGACATGCACTCAAAGCAACTGAAGCCTGTTCTTACTTAGCACGTCTCAGCTAAATTTGGCTAATCAGCGCTAAAGTAGACGTGCATATTTGCAGTATATAGAAACCAAGCCGAACTCTAGCACACAGGCCCCGGTTGCCACAATAGCTGAGGTCACATGACACATGAAATATACCAGGGGTGTCAAACTCACTTTAGTTCAGGGGCCACATTCAGCTAAATTTGATCTGAAGTGGATTGAACCAGTAAAAAAAAAAAAAAAAAAAAAAAGCAAAAACTAACATAATAATATATAGATAATGTCAAATGACATTATGAAAACAAACAATATTAGGCTTTATTGTAACATTTACACACACATACATATATATATATATATACATACATATATATATATATATATATATATATATATATATATATATATATATATATATATATATATATATATATATATATATATATATATATATATATTTAACTTACACATCACAGTGGATTTACAGATACACAAAATATTTAGTAATAAATAGGTGAATATTATTAAAATTGTACTTGATTTGCTTAACCCTCTATGGGACTTATTAAGGAAATTATGTTAAAAAAAAGAGAAAAAATTAAAAAGAAAATGAAAATTTCAAGTACATTAATGCCTAAAATAAATGTCCTATGCTTACTTTATAAAATCACCTTTGACCTTTATTTTGGGGTACCGTCATTTATAAATGACTTTGTCCTGTTAGGGTGTATTTTTTTTCATGAATTCTTAATGTAAAAAAGACAATGATCCATTAACATATTTGATTAAAAACACGTAGAACATTTAATTTTGGAACAATTCTAAAATCATAAAAACACATAAAAATATTCATGTTAGGTATGAATTTTGAAAGGTTGATGGACATAAGGTTGAATGGACGACTACAAATTAAATGTGGTTAAACCAACACAAAAGCAGTGTAGAATTAGTTCAATTTTAAATTCTTTAAAATTGATGGTACAATATAATTTGAGGTTTGTGATATTTTTTAAAGCTGTTTTTTTAAGTGTAATTTATATAAATCATATAGTCCCATAGAGGGTGAAGACATTTCCAATTTTTCATATTTGTTCTGATTATGTTTTCTGACAAATTTTTTCGTGAAATTATACATTGTTTTAGTGTCACTGAATGAAAAAAAAATGTACAAAGACATTTTTTTTTTTTTTTAACTTGTCAATATTTATAAGTTATTATGAAACTGAATTGGTTTGAATGAGGACCATGAACTAAAATGATATATATCTCAGTGTAATTTTTACATTTTGTAAATTTATCCAAAAGGCCAGATTGGATTGGACCCTTAGACGTGCCAGATTTGGACCCCGGGCCATATGTTTGACACCTCTGAAACACACTGTGCCTGTCTGGTACTGCTGCTACTGTGTGAAAGTGTCCTGAGAAGCTGGCGGACTGAGTGGAAGAGTCACAGAGAAACACTTTGCGGCTACGCTAGGATAATCAGAGGTGAAAGGTCAGCGCCAAACAGTGTGTTTTTAACCCCTACACTTCCTGGAAACTGTGCTCTCTGGAGGAGGATGAAGAGAAGACGAGTGCACATTTTCCACACCTCGGGAATCCCAAATGGCTCTGAGGACTGGATGAATCCTTCTTTTTTCTCTTCATTTTTTCCTCTTTCCTCTGCTCTCAACACTTTCAACGAGCTGCATCATTACCAGCAGATTTAAAGACAGAGCAGATGAAGGAAAGTGAGGGGGCACAAGGTAGTTAACCCCTTAAAGGGATTATCTGGAGGAAATGCATTTAACTAAATTTTTAGATAATTAGGAGTACATACTAGGGCATAAACAGACTAGTCGACACGTCGACTCCCATAGCACGAGTCGACTTAAATTTGGAGGAGTCGACAAGTCGCATGTTATCCTGTCTGTCTGTCTGTCTCGGCGCGTAAACACAGTTAGACCTAAACAAGACGTGGCTGCTGCAGGTAAGACAGTTGTGGTGGACAGACACACATCGCATGTACTTTCACCTGAGATGAAAAAAATGGCACAGGCATCTGAAAACGCATTCACTCGCTAATCTGCGTGATATAAGCACCATCCGCTAGCTAACCTGAGTGAGCAGTAGCGAAGGCGCGCTCATTTTATCCAGACATGATGTGGACAGTGGTGTGTGTCTTATCAGCCGCTGAATTAAACGTCCTGCACTTAATATGAAAAGTGAGGACGCGTGACAGACGTGTGGACAGTCCAGTTTTAGAGCCTTGGGTCCAAACAAAATGTGGACATATGTTCACCTACTGATGTTCAGTTAAATTTAACAGGAAACTCTTTGCTAACGTTAGCCTTTGTTTTGTTGATGTTAAAATGCATATGCTTGTGTCTTGTCAGTGGACATTGTTAGGTTCCAGTGAACTTTAACACAAGTTTCTCATTGTTGGACAGACGTGTGTCATTGTTGTTGTTGTTTTTTTAGCCGCGTGTTGTGTGTTGTTCCACCTGACAATGTCATGACGTCATCATGACAAGTCGACTACACTCCGACTTTATTGACAGATAAGTCGACTTGCAAAAAAACTGAAGTCATCAATACCCTAGTACATACATACATATAGTTGACATCAAAATTACACCATTCAGATGAACACTGAGAAATATTGATTTTCCCATTTTGAGCCAAACTGTGTTAGTATGGAAGTGATTAGGACATGTCTATTCATTCTATTTTTAGACCTCGACTAAAGTTCTAAACAACATCACACTTATGTGGTCGTAAGTAGAGGGTCCCTAAAGGTAAAGCAAAGTGTCCCGAGGTCTTCATGTCATCAGATAGTGTGTCCAGAGTTACTGATCTTAAGTCAGTACCTTTCCTAATGCAGAAGCCGTCTTTAGGAGGAAGTGTCTGAAATAGTCGATTGTCGAGTGCAGAGTTAGACGCTCTGGAAATTCATGATTTTGTTGCATTTATTTTTTAAAATCATAGTCCAGTATTTCATTACAAATTGAAATGAAGCTGTATGCAACAGCAAAGCTTAGCCTAGTAACAGGTGGTTGTTTAAAAAAAAAAAAAAAAGAATATAAGCCATCACATAACAATGACTGGATATATTTTATTCTGTCTGTATTTACAGCATGATCTATGTGAGCAAAATGTTATTACATTATTGAGAGTTATTACATTATTGGTCGTGGTTTCATTATTTGTAGTTATTACATTATTGACAGTTACATTGTTGGTAGTTATTACATTATTGATAATTACATTATTGACAGTTATTACATTATTTGTAGTTATTACATTATTGACAGTTACATTGTTGGTAGTTATTACATTATTGATAATTACATTATTGACAGTTATTACATTATTTGTAGTTATTACATTATTGACAGTTATTACATTATTTGTAGTTATTACATTATTGACAGTTACATTATTGACAGTTATTACATTATCGACAGTTACATTATTGGTAGTTATTACATTATCGACAGTTATTACATTATTGGCTTCATTAGGTTTCAAATGGACCAAAATTATTACGTTATTGACAGTTATTACGTGTTGGTTGTAACATTCCTCTTTCAGTATCATGTCTAAAGGAAAATATTAATCTTTCCATACTGTGGATTTCTTCTACTATATTTGTCCAGTCAAAAATTGTTGGACATTCATTACTCAGTAAATAAAAACATTTTAATGTTATAATGGTTTGTTTGGTTCATTAGTTGCATTCTTTTTTGAAAACAACAACCTGTTAGTAGGCTAAGCTATGCTGTTGCATACAACTATTACGGACAAAAACATTCAAACCAAAAAATATTTAGTCCAAAAACATCAATAAATATCATTTAACAGGACCTTCCTCCAATCCCGGTTTTCGTCTTCATATTTTATTTGTAATATAAGAAAACATGTTATCAAAATGGTTCAAGAACAGCATTGAATTTACTTTATTAAGAAATGTAGGAGACATTGAGTGGACATTTAAAGTGTTAAGAAGGTTTGGGTGGTGGGTGGGTGGGGGTGGGGGTGTGGGGGGGTGCATGTATGTGTCTTTAACACACTGGTGTCAGCAGGGAGACAGATTGGAGAAGTATTTCCTTGCCTGTCAGAGGAAAGGCCCTCTCACAGGAGGGCTCAGACATCATAAATCCTCTGTGATTTTTTCCATTCCCCTTCTTTCACTACATCTCTCTCTCTCTCTCTCTCTTTTTTTTTTTCTTCTTCTTCTCGGAGACCAAATTCGAAGTTCTAGTGTCGAAAACAATCTGATTCATAATTTCCCCTGAGTGGCCCTGTGAATTAGCTGCACACACACACACACACACACACACACACACACACACACACACACACACACAGCTTAGCAGGCCTCACTTAGTTTCACACGGTGCTCTGTGGTCACACACTCTGCAGCTCCCAGAGCACCAGCACTGGCCTCGTCTTCACTGATACTTCATTAAAGCCGTGTACGTCTCATTTATCTCTGCAATTCTGTCATGTATTACTATGTTAAGTATCATGTTCAAGTACTGTTTTATGGGGGGCTTTATTGTGAAATACCATAGACACCCACTCAGGCTCTTTCACACGCTCTCACTTGGCTCTATATATATTCCTCCAGCAAAAGTAGCACAGCCCTGATCATTAACATTCTTACATTGAAGGGCAGTTTTATCACTCTGACCACACAAAGCAGCCGCTGCCTTTGAAGATGAGGCGTAGTTAGCATTAGCGCAGTTTGCATGCTAACTATATAGCTATCTGTACCTCTATCTACTAGGAGCCCCCCCCCCCCCCCATCTCCATCTTTATCTCCATGTCTGCAGCTACATATTTAAACTCGCCCAACAGTGGTTGAACATTGTTTGGGAGAGAAATATTGTAATCAGTGTGTCTGTCTGTCTTGTCTTTCTGTGTGTGTGTGTCCGCAGAGACATATCATGCTATAACTCAATGAATACTTGAGATATCACCATGAAATTACACAGAAATATACATATAGCTAATGCGCATCAGATGCAATGATCCATTTGAGTAAAGGTCAAAGGTCAAGGTCACAATTAACTAAAAGGTCCTAATCATATTACTCGTTATAACTCAAGATTGCTCTCAAATGTAGAGGAAACTTTGGAGCTCACATTATTTATAAATTATGTTATTATTTTAATGGCAGAGCCCAATTCATGTCAAATTTGGTGTAATGTGGCCCCTGAATTAAAATGACTTTGACACCCCTGGTTGTGAAACCATAGAAAGGATACTGATGAACAGCTGAATGCAGTTGGAGAGAATGAACGGCTGTAAATCTGGTGGTAAGTGTCTGATAAAAAAGCGTTAACACCTGCACTTCAGGATACATTCAGTCATCAAGCGTATATGCGTTCCTCAGATTCTTTGTTGAATGGGGAAATCCCACTGTATCAAACATTCACAGATATGTGGAAACTTACAATGTAGGTGATAGATAACATATACATGCTAATACCTTAGCAAACAAATATTAGCTTCACTCATTTATTTGATCCTCCTGAAACCCAGCAACGCATTTGTGTCTGTAGTGGACAAGAGTTTCACTACTTTACTTAAAGTAAATAAATAAATACATACATACATACCAGTGATGACTGACCGCTTTTTTAACTAGACTGGCCGCAACTATATTTGAAAAGAACGCACTCGACTCGCTTCTCAACCTGCATTTTTAAAAAGTAGTCAATAGTCTTTATGAACATCACATGACCTTATTCACATATCTGCGTTTATTTCTGTGTTAAAAAACAATGTTATTGTTTGTAAGTTAATATGTGGAGAAAATATTTTTATCCTATTCCATCATTCAAGTTATCAACGCGCAGCATCTAAACCAGGGGTCGCTCATCAGCTTTAAAAATCTCAGTGAATGTGTCCCGAACCTGAACTTTTTTTCTTTCTATGTTTCCGGAGCTTCCACTCTCCTAACTTGACTTTCTCTCTTGCTCCCTCCATACTGTACGATACTGACGATGTTGTACTGTATGTCACCTTCACGGACATTCAGTTAATAAAGCGTATTTACCAGGTTATTTTAATGTTTATCTCAAACGACACGCCCAACAAATCGAAATATCATGACCGCGGACAACCGCTCACTTCAGGTCAGAATCACTGATACATACATATAAAATAAATACATAAAATAAGTATGAACAAGTATAAACAAAACTTAAAATAAATACAAATTTAAAATAAATAAAAATATCAATAAAAAATAATAAATAGAAGTCAGTAAATAAATACAAATAAATAAATACAAAACACCATTATATTAAAAACCTTTATAAAAACCTGGGGGGAACAGAGCCTTTTCCATCGTTGCCCCAAACCTGTGGAATTCACTCCCCCTACCATCTGTCACTGTTCCAACCTCAACACTTTTAAATCCCTTTTAAAAACTCCTTCAGTTAAGATTGATTTTAATGTTTAAATAATTTTATTCTGGCTGTTTGTAATGTCTAAGGCTTTGTTTTTTATCATTTGTTTTTATTTTTATTGTACTGTATGTAAAGTGGGGTGCAGTGGTTAGTGTTTGTCTATATATGTTCAGCCCTGAAATGAACTGGAGACTCATATAGGGTGTACCCCACTTTCACCCATTGTAGCTGGATTAGGCCCCCAGTGACCCCCATGACCCTAGTGAGGATAAAGTGGGTTCAGATGACGAGATGATATTTAGCTATTTAACCCATAAAGACCCGATGATGCTGTTGTGGCATTTTTCCAAACTTTTTTTTTTTTTCATATTTCACTTTTCTTAAGTCATTTATTACAACTTATGACATAACTCTCTGTATTTTGTATTTTTAGTGAGGTGTTTTTCAGGTATTCAGAGTCAGAATAAGAGAAAGCTGATGGGTTGTGATGATGAGATACATGTAAAGTGTCTCTGAGTGCCATGAAAATCACTATATGAATAAAATGTATTATTATAATTATTATTATTATTATTAAAATGTATCTGAAGAAACTGTTGCATTGTGCTGTTTCCAATTAAGGCAATTATTTAATGTAAAATGGTGAAAATGTTTACGTACTGGGTCTCAGGAGGACAATTCTATTCATATTCTTTTCTTTTATAACAGTGTATTCTTGAAGCTAGGAATTTAAAATTATTGATAATTATATACAGGGTGTATATTGATATCTTTCATTCATTTAATATACAGTGTATAAAAAATGTATTACAGATTTTTTTATACACTGTATAGTGTATAAAACATCTTTAATTAAACAAATAATGACAGTTGGAACATGTTATATTTATGCTACACATGACTGCCCTCCTCTGGTCACAGATGATTAAAGTTGCCTGTAAATATAAACATAAATATAAAGGTGGGAATTTATGATGTCAAATGTGTTTGTTGTTAAAAATGTTTTTTTCAGTGATTAGTGGTGTATTAAACTTTTTGTGTCTAGATACAGATCAGGGAGAAGGAGATAATAACTCATGTTTGAGTGCTATTGTTTCTTCCACTGCAAAAGTCCAAGTGTTTCACCTTATCACTGAGACACAAAATTATAAATGAGATATAGGAACTTATTTTTAGAGGACAGATATTGAAAAATTTCATTTCAATAAATTTTACCACCATAATTTTCACTTGTTCCATTAGCATATATTATATAGTTTTTTTTTGTTGAATTAAGAAAAAAAAATTTTTGAATAGAAAAAACAATTAAACAAATGAAAAAAGAATTATTGAAATAAGATTTTCAAGATCTATTGTCAAAAATAAGTTGTTTTATCTCACTGAAGGTGTTAATCTTTTAAAATGTCTTTTTTTTATTTTCATTGTAGTGAGATATTTTGAGTAGAAATTATTAAAATACACTTGGGAAGATTTGGATTTCTTCCATTGTGGAATGGAATGGAATTTATTGTCATTATACAAAGTACGATGAGATTCAAAAGCTTCACCGCATAAGTGCACACATTAAGTAAAGATAGTAAAATACATACAATAGAACTAATATAAAACAGGTACACAGGTTGAGAATAAAATGATAAAAGTGACCAGAAGCAAGTGATGGAGGCAGCAATAAACAATCCTTTAAGTTGGAGAACTCCTTCAGGTATGACATATAAACATAATACATCTGGAGGGGGTTTTCTCCAAAAACTGTGACAAACCCATTGTTAAAATTGCAATATGTTCATTAAAAACATCAACTAAACGTCTGTGCTTCTCCAAATGTCCACTGTCAGTCATTGTGAACTCATGGTTGGAAGTTTCTGTATCACTCTAGTAAAAGTTACACACTAGAATGTGTCATGCTATCACAAATCCCCTGCTGACTTAAAGGATAGAAAAGAAACAGGCTCTCAGTTGTTCCAGAAGCTTCTCAGCTACTGGAGGAAACAGCTGCAGTACAGGCATTCCACGAATTTGATGATAATTCAGATGTTTCCATTCACATTGGAATCCATATACTTTGGGAAAAAGAACCAGGAGATAACACATTCACGGTATTAATATTTATTCAGAATTCTGACAGTGACAGCGAGAAAAAAAAAAAACATCACTAGGAGGTGGTTAAAAAAAAAAAAAAAGAATCGACCAAAAAATTATGGATGGGACAGAGGTTATAGAACAGGGGTCTTCAACTCTGGACCTCCAGACACACTGTCCTGCATGTTTTAGATATCACCCTACACACCTGACTCACAACAGTGGGTCGTTATTAGGCTTCAGCAGAGTTGATCATTTGAGTCAGGTGTGTTGGACCAGGGTGACATATAAAACATGCAGGACACTGTGGCTAGAGGTCTAGAGTTGAAAACCTCTGTTATAGAGCAAATCTAGTTGACGTTCACTGTCACATTCACCAAATACATTGATTTTCTGAACCCACTTTATCCTCACTAGGGTCACTGGGGTCACTGGGGTCACTGGGGGTCTAATCCAGCTACAATGGGTGAAGGCGGGGTACACCCTGTATGAGTCTCTAGTTCATCTCAGGGCTGAACATATATAGACAAACAATCACTGTCACATTCACACCTATGGACAATTTAAATTAACCAGTTAACCTATCAGAGCATGTGTTTGGATGGTGGGAGGAAACTGGAGAAAACCCACACAGACACGGGGTGAACATGTAAACTCCACACAGAAAGGTCTGGTGTGGGATTCAAACTAGGGCCCTTCTTGCTGTGAGGCACATGTGTTAACCACTGCACCACTGTGCCACCTTAGCGGAGTCTGCTCTCTCCAAGTGCTTTTCTAGTTTTCTAAATATAACAAATTTATTCTCATTAAAACATTCAAACTACTACTTTATTCTCATCATATAATGACTTTATTGTCATTGTTATTGTTTTTATTGTCTTACGTGGCCCTAATATTCCCATTGTACCTGTTTGAATGTGTATTTGTTTAGTTTTGGTTTGGTTTTTACCTTTACATATAATATAAAGTCATGTAAAATGATGTCAAATGCAAGCAAAACTGACTGAAAAACAATAACAATAAAAAGATAATTACAAAAAAAGAAAATTCAGATGTACTGTATACATCACAGACATATTTATTAAACTGTAGTTGTTTCCTCATAATAGCAGATAAAACAAAATTATCTCTCCAGTCGTTTATTTTCCTACAGCTTTAGTTCAGGCACTGATACAACGTTCCATATCTTCTGCTTGTGGACTTACTGGTCTTTAGTTTCCCTCTTAATCCCCCTCTTTTGACTTCCTCCCTTCTCAGGTGCCTGCAGAAGCAGAGACGGTCCCATGTGTTCACTCATTTGTCCCTTGACACACATTCCCTAAACAAGCACTCTCCAAAACACTGCTGGTTGCCATGGCAGCGCAACTGGCCTGAGTAAATAAGAAACAGGGGGAATGATGTCCTTAGAGGAAGAGAGTGTTGAATGTGGTGGGGGGCATTAGTGTGTGTTGCAACTGTACTGCCCCCATGGGAGAACAGCCTGGCAGAATCATTATGGGCTGTGCAAACATACACTGACATCTTGATTTAGTCAGTCCTGCTACATATGAGCACGGACGAACACAGTCGCACATACACATGCACATGCACACGTGTTTTGCATGATTCATATTACACGTTTTAATTCATGTGGTGTCTGTTCCCCTGCAGATGGTCGTAACTGCACTGGACACAGGTGCTCATTATTCTAATTGCATTGCACGTTTCCTCATTTATAAAACAGCCACTTTCAGATTTGGATTAAAAACTACTCTCTTCAACCTTCTTTCTTGTTTAGTCTGAGACATATGTGGGCATGTGCGCACACAAAGGTAAAAGGTGTTTAGTCTGGGTCTAAATGCTACATCATGTTTCAGTTAAAATAAAATGAGAAAAAAAAAAAAATGAATAGCCTGAGTCAGCATCATGTAATTGGTAATTCTACCGGCCGAAAAGGAACACACATGGTAGAGTGAAGCGTTCTCATAAGATGTGAATGTGAATCAAATGACAATTATTCATGCTATTGCTCATCTCTGTATTCACATTCACACACACACACACAGCTGTGGAAAAAATTAATCGACCATTGCAATTCCATCTGACATCAGCATGTCTGCTAGCCTAGCCGCGATAGACGTCCCTAGTGGTAGCAAATCTAATTTGCTACTGAGGTCGGTCCAGGTACTTTTGGCTCGACTTCCCTAAAACTGGCCGACGAATGACGGTGCAATATAGAGTCAGAGAGCGCGTGTAACAACGTGACGACAGAGGTGTAAAGATTCGGAAAGAAGCAACCATAGAAGAAGAACAATGGCGATTTATCATGAATAAAACAACTGTTACAGTAATATCTGGAAAAAAATACGAGATCACCACAACTTCCTCTAAAGTCAGCATGTGTGCAGGTATGACAGTCATTCCATTTCACTGAATAAACAGCTGATACAGACCCAGTGTTGTAATATTACAACATGACATGAGGGTCTTTAAAGGTATCATTCCACTGAAAACCACTTTTCCACGCTCCTTTTGGAATCTGATGGGTCACCCCGTCTTACCAACACATGCTGCCTTTGACAGTGGTTCATCATCTTCACTGGCTGCATACTGCATTCACAGAAAACAACAGCAGGAACGAGGAACCCAGAAACAGCCGGTCCGCCTGACATCAGATGGACTTTAGCGTCACCCACGTGGAGTTAAACCCGTACCCGGCAGTGAATCTGAAGTAGCATTAGCATTAGCATCTACAAGAGAAGACGGCGCCACAGTAGTTGCTGCACAACATGTTGGATCAAACTGATTCATGTGCTCTCTGTGGAAATAAAGCTAGTTCTTTTTCCCTGCATGTTTTCAGAACAAGCAAAACCTAGCTGGATGATACTCTGGTAAAGGTAAACACATACAGAGAGCGAGAGGGGAGGGGGGAGTGTTCCTTCACGCATTCTGAGCCAATCAGAGACGCCTCGTCAACACGTCATGGACATGTATGAGGAAGTACTGGTAAACTGTTGTTCGACCTCAAGTCATTTTTCTACTGTGAAAAAACAGCTGGAAACAAAACAATCCAGATGTTGTTTTTTTAAATAGAACCAACAAACAATGTATTCAATAGCAATGGAGAAAACAGTAATATTGTTGAAATAGCAATGGAATAACACCTTTAAGGGTTAACAGTCTGGGTCTCTGGGGGTTAAGAATAAGAAGCATAAAAATATTACCATCATTATCTTCTCACTATAGACAAAAACAGAGCTATTATTACTGTAAAATGAATGTAAATAAAAAAAATTAAAAAAACATACTGAAAACTACTGGACTTCTGGTCTGACATTGTTTCCAAACTCTTCAGGTCTGGTTTTTCTATCCTGCTCCTGGACTCAGGTCCATAAAGGTGTGGATGACAGACCAGCAGATGCAGACCCTGTTATGTCCAGACCAGTCTGCAGACCTGAACCCACTTTGAAAACTTCTGGAGGAAGATGGATGAACACAGGCTATGGAACATTAATGAGCTTCTTGAATTCCTTTGCCAGGAGCTGCATGAAGTCTTCCAACAGCAACAGTGGAGAAGCAAGACACGTGAAAGCTGTCACTGAAAATCAGGTTTATTCACCAAATATGGATGTGTGAACTTTTCCTACTGTAAGTTACAATATTAGTATTGTTGAGAAATTAATATAAACAGCTTTTCTTTGCATTACTTAAGATCATTTTGGGGTTTTTTTGCCATGTGTTGTCTCAATTATTAACATATATCGCATACATTGTAAAATTAGACTTTCTTTTAGGGCAGTGCAGTGGTTAGCACTGCAGGTCCCTGGTTCTATTCCCACACCAGACCTTTCTGTGTGGAGTTTGCATGTTCTCCTCATGTCTGTGTGGGTTTTCTCCAGGTACTCCAGTTTCCTCCCACCATCCAAACACATGCACTGATAGGTTAATTGGTTAATCTAAATTGCCCATAGAGTGATTGTTTGTCTATATTTGTTCAGCCCTTAGATGAACTGGAGACTCATACAGGGTGTACCCCGCCTGGCTTAGGCCCCCAGTGACCTCTGCAAACTTAGTGAGGATAAAGTGGGTTCAGATGACAAGACAAGACTTTCTTTTATTGTCATTGCAAAACAGAGCTCATTTGTTGTTGTTTTTTTTTTGTTCTGTTTTGTTTTTTGTATATAAGTATATGTTTAGTATTTATTATTATTATTATTATTATTATTATTATTATTATTATTATTATTATTATTATTATTATTATTATTATTAATATTATTATTATTATTATTATTATTATTATTATTATTATTATTATTTTAATTTTTGTACTATGCACTCTATTGCTATAAGATGAACTCAGGTTATTGGGGAAGTGAAGAATGCTTATGCTTCATCCTACTCCTTTTCGGACATGTCATTGTGTATTATTATTATTATTATTATTATTATTATTATTATTATTATTACACATGTAAATAAAGCATTCAAATCAAATCACATTCTGGCATGAAATATCATTGCTTGGCTTCCAGATAGGAATAAACATAGAAGTTGTGCGGCAGTTAAAAAAAAAAAAAAAGAAAAAAAAAAAGAACGTATAATCTGTATATTTAGTACAAATAATGGAAGTGCAATAGAGAATAAATAGTTAAAATAGAATGTAAATAGCAGGCTAAAAAAAGTGTACACAACATAATGAACCGAATGAACAATGTAAAAATCTGATAAAAGTATTGTACAGAACCATGGATAATTACACAGAAAAAAATGTCTATTGCACAAAAGAAAATAATGTAAACATTATTCAGAGAAAGAATAATGTCCATTAGCCGTAACACTGTTGAACTCAAAACTGATGACTGATGACTGGGGGGGGGGTCATAAATGTGTATTCATATTTATTATTTCCATTTATGGTGGGGATTGTGGGGGCACTGTAACTTTATGTTGCACTGCACCATAGCACTTTTTACTGGGTACGGACTCTCACTTTCTACTCTAACTGAATTTCGTTTTGTCTTGACAATGATAAATAAAATCTTGAATCTTGAAGATATTCGAATGTACTGGCCTTGATATACTGTGTGTGCGTACTTTATGTGTTTTATCAAACAAATTCATTATTTAATTTCATTATCAAATTATTATTGGAACATTATACATTATCTTGACCTATGCTCCATTATAAATTACAGTATAACTTATTAGTATTTTTAAAGAAAATAATTGTAACTGGTAAGTCAACTTCAATGTTTGAAAGGATCAGATATGTAAACCAGACGCACTCACATTCCACTCAGTGTGCTTGTAACACTGATCTGGCCATTAATCAACCAGGAACTAATTCACTGCAAAAGTCTGTTTCATTTAGGTCTTCGCAACTCTGGAACAATTTACCAAAAAAACTGAGATTTACCAAATTTACATGAATTTAAATGAAAACTAAAATTCATATGTAAAAGTTGTATTTTTATTTATGTTAGAAATGCTAGAAATGTTTAGAGTACACAGTAAATTTTGCAGTGTTAAATCAACACTTAGAGAGTTAATTTGGAGACAATGGGACCAAATACACTCTAGAAGGAGTTAAATAAACTCTCTAAGTGTTGATTTAACACTGCAAAATTTACTGTGTAGATATTTGACACTTAAAAAAAAATAATAATGAAATGTAACCCTTTAAACTTCCAGTCTTTTGTGTCTAAATCTCACTGAGTATTTTAGGTTGGAACAAATTAAATTAAATAAATTTGTATCTCGCCTGTTTTTTTCCTTAATAAATCACCTGAATAAAAGTGTGTCTTCACTATAGGACCACAGTAACAGGTCTGATCTAGTTCACATGAACATTTTACAGCAACACTACAACAAATGAGTATTAGGTACATTTTTATAAGAGGACATGTCCAGGTGTTGTCCAGATCTGTCACACCCTGAAAACGTTTGGACACACTTGAATAAAAAGGTGATTATTCTAGAATGCTTCAGTGTACGATTATCGATGACGACAGATTACACTCTGGGGCATCCTATGCCAAACTCAGATTCACTATCATACTTACTGCTATATAAACATGTAAAACACATTTTGGCATGTATGTATGTATGTATATATATATATATATATATATATATATATATATATATATATATATATTTTTTTTTTTTTTTTTTTTTTTTTTTTTTTAATTTTTTTTTTTTTTTTTGGCATATTTTGCATGATGCAACAGCCATATGGGAATACTTATGAATGTTTTGACAATATTTGGACTATATGTTTTTTTGGTTTAGATGTTTTTATTGGAATATTGTTCCTCTATGGATAATTATGGGAGATAAAAGGTAAGTCATGCCACTTCCTGTTTGATTTCTGTTTGAACATGTTTGAACAAATGAGTAATTTTTAGCTGCTGTGGTTAATTAATCTGAAAGTGGCTTATATCAGTTGATCCATGAGAATCTGTGTTTTCAAAATATACTGAGTTTATGAGATGTTGAACCCACAGGTTCTGGTGGTTCTGTTTACAATTATGAACAACTACTTGGGCCCACATGTGGGTCCTTGGAAGTAGGTCAAATCAACTCCATTTTGTCTAAACAGGTCTACTAGGAGGTCGAGTCGAGCGCAAGATACAATGTCCTCCTGCTTTCAGGTGGTCTCGGCGGTCTTATGGGGAGGCGGTCGCAAGGGACGTGAAGGCCTTTAATACCGCTTGCGGTTTTACTAGGTTTTATTTGTTTGTTTTTTTGTTTGTTTTTTTTTACATATATGGACAGGTGTCTGAAATAAATAAAGAATTGAATTGAAACAATAAACAATTATCAGAACATATGATCATTTTTGCAGTTTCTTTTCTTTTCCTCCAGAACAGTATTCACACTATTAGGATCCAAAATGAATGGTCTGAAAAAAAAAATGACCATCAAAATATTTCCACTCATAATGTCTGAAATCACACTGGCACTTTACACAGATTTATGGAGAAAATCACACAGAAAACCACTGAGGCAGCAAAATGTCAATTACACACTGATGAGAGACATAAGCCCAGGAATGTAGGTAGAACTAAGTGAAAGTTTAGTCCAAAGTCAACTACAGCTACTATTTTTCAAGCTCAAACGTGGTAACATAACCTGCTGACCATGCCACCACCCAAACTTTAACCCCCTCTGATAATATGTCAACCAATACAGCAGTAAATCTTCCAGAACTTTCTCTGTTTTAGTTGGCATTCCACTCTATGTACATACTGTATGTAAGTGCATTTATGTCGGTATCTTCTCACAGAAGTTTATGTTAAAGTATGTTTTGTGCCTTTCACACAGACATCAGTATGTTGTTATTGACTCACTGGCATTATTATTGAGTATAAAATCCAATGATTAATGGAACGCAGCAACACAGATGAAAATTAAAAAAAAAAAGGTCTTTGGTCTTAAAGGGATTTAGTTAATTTGCGATCTTGAAGTAAGACGGCTTTCTGCCAGATACTAAAGTTTCAACTGAAATAAGATTTTGGTTCAATTTGGCCTGCTTTTAAAAGTTTTTCATTTTAGGTCTCTTAATCTCCTCAGTTTTTTCCAGTTTGATGCCAGCTGTCTTTAAACTTTAAATGAACAACATATAATTTATAAAATGCGTGCTTCATCAAAGTCAAAAAAATAAATACACATAGATGTATATAAATCACTAAAGAACACCCTCAACATTCGCTTTGCTCATGCAGCACATACGCATTTGTGTTTTATATTTTTAATAAAGTATATACAGTCATGGAAATAATTATTAGACCACCCCTTTTTTTCTTTAAGTTCTCTTTCATGTTAATGCCTGGGTACATTTGTTAGGACAAATATAATAATAGTAACAAAAATAGGTCAAAAGAGTTTAATTTCAGAGCTGATATCCTTAATTTTCCATGTTTTTTTTTTTATAATAACTACAATCACTTCAGTTATGTCACTGTACTGACAAAAAATAATGTGTTAAATTCAGTGGTGTCAAACATGTGGCCCGGAGGCCAAAATCGGCCTGCCAATGGGTCCAATCTGGCCCCGGGGATGAATGTGTGAAATGCAGAAATTACACAGAAGATATTACTAAGTAAAAAGGCACTCTGAGAGCGCACACCTCCTCCAAGGTAGAACCCCCCCCACCAGATCACCACCAATATCTAATCATTTCTAGATAACTGCAGTGTACATTTAATCAAAATTCATCCATAGGTTTTTCAGTTATTTTGCAAACTAACAGACATGACAAACACTGACAAAAACATAACCTCCCTGGCAAAGGTAATAAACTTCCTAGGACCTGACATCCACATATATGGACTTCACATTTTTTGTTGTCTAGACCAAAATACCACATTTTGTTCTATAAGGGCCTGGTGTCCACACTTACAAGGATATTATACTGACATTACATGGTGTCAGAAGACTATAATACTAATATGTATGTATGTATGTGTGTGTGTGTGTGTGTGTGTGTGTGTGTGTGTATGTGTGTGTGTGTGTGCGTGTGTGTGTGTGTGTGTATGTGTGTGTGTGTGTGTGTGTGTGTGTGTGTATGTGTGTGTGTGTGTGCGTGTGTGTGTGTGTATGTGTGTGTGTGTGTGTGTGTGTGTATGTGTGTGTGTGTGTGTGTGTGTGTGTGTGTGTGTATGTGTGTGTGTGTGTGTGTGTGCGTGTGTGCGTGTATGTGTGTGTGTGTGTGCGTGTGTGTGTGTGTGTGTGTGTGTGTGTGTGTGTGTGTGTGTGTGTGTGTGTGTATAGAGGGGAGGGAAATATTAAAAGATAACGACGATGACATAAATATTATAAAGAAAATGATGTCATGGCATAATGTTATCAGTAATGTGTCATTTACTTCTTTGTTGAAGTTACTGTGTTTGTGGTTATAGTTTATTGTATATGTACCATACAATGATATGGGGGCTGCAGTTGTGTAGTGAATAGACACCCCTAAAACTGTAATAAAAAAATCACCTCAAATTGATTAAAAGCTGTAAAACTATGTTGGCATCCAAATGGCCATGAACAAATTAATAAATGTATTTTACACCAATTAATTACATGTATTGATTGAAATATTAGATTAACAGGAATTAAACAGTTTAGATCAGTCAATGGTTTTGGATGCTGGTGGATGTTTGGGTCTTTATGGGTTAATACTTAATTGCATAACCATTGTTACTAGGGATATGTCAAGATCTCGCGAGATCTAATCTGGTGAGATTTCTCGTCGCGTTAAAATTCTGTCTCGCGAAATATGCTTTTCACTTCCGTTCTGGTGACCTCCGGTTTGTTTTCCTCGCTACAGTAGCTCCGATATTAACGCAGTGACTCAGTGAGAAAAAGGCAAATTTGGTTTAATGTGGCCCCTGAACTAAAATGACTTTGACACCTCTAGTCTTATCATTGTAGAAGATGACAGAAAAATATTAACATTGAGTTAAGTCTATGTTAAGTATGAGTGGGATACCCATCAGGTGGGTCATTTGTATGTGGAACTCCCTATTGCATCATCTAATAACAATGACACCCCTCTGGTCTCTGGTGGGACGTTGGTCTGTGGCAGGTCTTGGCTCTGGATACCGGTCCACTTGGACACAGTATAGATTGTTGTTTTAATCTGGGCCCTAAGTGTGACTGGTAACAGTTTAAATGTCCATCTGCAGCCTATAAATTAATGTAATATCAAATATATTTCAACCCTCCCTTTTCCGGTCTGTTAATTTAGAATGTGTTACTGACATGTAGACAGAAGGGCTGTTTTAATGAGAGCTCGGAAAAATATCCACGTTTCTCTGTGTGTGGTCATGCGAAGTGTGAATCTATGCAGAATTTAAAAAAAAAAATCATCTGTGTATCTGAATACAGGTATAGATCCAAGCAGTAGATGTATAGGTGTTTATGATTTATGATTTATCTCCAAACCTACATGAGCATTAGCGACATAGGCCTTCTATGTCAGCCTCAGCACTCCATAAATCTCCTCCCCACCCTGTCCCGAGCTGATGACACACGTCTCGCTAAAAATCCCACTCCAGAAAGTTCCTTGTTCCAAATACCACGTCAGTAAGGAACACATTTTCATTAGCGGACCAGAACACACACATCGCACCTGGCTTATACTATGTCCGATACATGCACACAGAAGCTCACAGTGCAAAGGAGCAAGAGTGATTGCATGTGCACTCGGTCACATGCACACATGCATGCATGAGAACACACACAATTTAGCAAAACAAAGCATAATAGGTACAATCTGACTGTCCCTTCTTTATATAATCTATTGTTTCAGATGATACTAAACAGTGGTTACACGTTTATGTAAATAAGGCTTTCTGAGGTTATGTAAAAAATATATGAGACCCATAGAGAGGAGACCTGGGCTCCTACTGCCTCCTGGAAGGGACAAAATTAAGCTTATTCACAGGAAAGAATATACATGTGTCTGTGGTTATAGACAGACAGAGAGAGAGAGAGAGAGACAGACAGACAGAGAGAGAGAGTGACAGAGAGAGTGAGAGAGAGACAGAGAGGCAGAGAGAGAGACACAGAGAGAGAGAGAGACAGACAGGGAGAGAGAGAGACACAGAGAGAGAGAGAGACAGACAGGGAGAGTGACAGAGAGACAGACAGACAGACAGATAGGTAGACAGAGACAGACAGGACCCAAAAAGAAAACCTTCACACTCCATCTCATCCCCGCATTGTGTAAAGATATATCATTTATATTATTTTTTGTTTGAATATAGTTTTCTGAAGCTGTAAAAGTCCTAATCAACAAAATCAAAAGAAAATAAAAGCTTTTTATTCCCAAACTCTTAGTCTCTATAATATGTACAGAATAACATGCACTTTTTCAGGATATTCTTATATTCCGAGTATATAATGATGTATATAATTATGTATATAGTGATGTATATAATCATGTATATAATGATGTATATAATTATGTATATAATTATGTATATAGTGATGTATATAATCATGTATATAATGATGTATATAATTATGTATATAATCATGTATATAATCATGTATATGATGTATATAATGATGTATATAATGATGTATATAATTATGTATATAATCATGTATATAATGATGTATATAATGATGTATATAATTATGTATATAGTGATGTATATAGTGATGTATATAATGATGTATATAATCATGTATATAATCATGTATATAATCATGTATATAATCATGTATATAATCATGTATATAATCATGTATATAATCATGTATATAATCATGTATATAATCATGTATATAATCATGTATATAATGATGTATATAATTATGTATATAATCATGTATATAATGATGTATATAATGATGTATATAATTATGTATATAGTGATGTATATAGTGATGTATATAATCATGTATATAATCATGTATATAATCATGTATATAATCATGTATATAATCATGTATATAATCATGTATATAATCATGTATATAATCATGTATATAATCATGTATATAATCATGTATATAATCATGTATATAATCATGTATATAGTGATGCCGTGGGACACGTAGCAGAGTGTTCATGTGACTGTGGGGTCAGCAGGCTGCTCACATGATGAATCTGTGTGATTCTTACAAACAGCTGTGATAGATGTAGAGCAGCAGGTAGGCAGACCCTTGGATACCTTAAACACACACTCACCTGAGAGCCACTGCTGAACCATAACATACTCTCAGAATTACACTGTACCTAATCTCTGTATCATTTGACATTTTACACAACACGCCTGTCTATGTGTCACCTGAGAGACATTAATCATGAACACTGAACCCGCTGAGCCATCGCAAACATGCAAACAGACATCATAGAGGGAGAACTGACCTGGCTGTCCATCACATCTTAACAAAACACCCCAGAACTGGAGGAAAGAAAAAAAAAGGAGGAAATGATGGATATTGAATTAGTGGAATAACAGTCTTCGTACTCTCTCTCACACACACACACACACACACACACTCACACACACACACTGTACAGTGAGTTTAGCAGCTCTCACAGGTAATTCTGTTTGATAGCTTTTGCAATCCACCACTTCTGTTTCTTTAAGAGTGTCTGTTTAAACAGTTTTAGTGTGATATTAAATGTTCTATTTGCTCTGGCCAAACCCTCCATTTGGCTGATTTACAGGAACGAGGTGAAGAGTATGCACAACCCAACCTGTGACCTGGACTTCTGAGAATTATATTATTTTATTAGCATATTTTTTGTTTGTTTTGTAGAGAAGGGGTGGGATTAAATATGTCTTACTTTCTCTCACTCCTTTTTGAATATACAAATGAAGACAGGTTTTGTTTTTCTTTTTTTTTGTCTTGTTTGTTTGTAGCTTAGCCGCGCTATCCCCATTCATTACATGTATGGGTCTAGTCGTGCCTCATAGTCAGGGGAGGCGGGGCTAAAAGGTTGTCTTTCAAATCCTCGGTATGCAATACGACGGTACTACAACCAATCAGCGTAATCTTTAGGATGATGTAGTTAGACGCCGGAAAGTTTATAGAGGAGTCCGGAGAAAGTTACGAATGACTAAACAAAATTGGGTATTTTGGAGCTTAACGACTGTTGTCGCTTCTGTAAAAAGAATGTAAATATTGCTGATATTTTCTCACATTCTTCACTCGTCTTTGATAAAAGGAAATCACCATCCGTTCTTCTTCTATGGTTGTTCCTCTATATTAGTATATATATATATATATATATATATATATATATATATATATATATATATATATATATATATATATATAACATTAATAGACACATTAAATGAAAGTGAAGAAACATCTTTCTGAAAATATAAACC
The DNA here is from genome assembly GCA_020466265.1 of Siphamia tubifer. Taxonomy (NCBI): domain Eukaryota; kingdom Metazoa; phylum Chordata; class Actinopteri; order Kurtiformes; family Apogonidae; genus Siphamia; species Siphamia tubifer. The sequence goes on along the minus strand of CM035797.1, from coordinate 16,788,178 downwards.
ATTCTGAAGTACAACAGTATCACCACATACACAAAAACCTGTTTGACAGTGAAGTGAAATATGAGAAATTTGGCTTTTGAAATGGGTCATCTGATTAATACAACAAATTCTAACTAATTAGTTTATATTTATAAGGTGGAGGTGAGGTGGACAGGGATTTTTGGACCAGAATGTTAGACTGGACTAGTGTCTACCAGTGTCTACTAGTGTCTTTACCATTGACAATGAAAATTTTATATGTGATTATTTTCATTAGATTTTGCTCAAATATGTGTATTTGAAGCATTCAACAGTTTGGAACAACTTTGGAAAAATGGACAATTCCCCAAATGTCCCTTCTGTTGTAAAACGTATGAACATAAGCATAGAAAACTGACATTTGTCTCCACATTGGTCTGTTGGTAAATGATGTGTTTCACTTCATAACTACCAAATAAAACCGAATTTTCACAAAAAAAAAAATTAAGGCAAGGGGTAAAAAAAAAATTCTAAATATATTAGAGTTTCTAAACATTTTACCTGATAAATTAACAGTAATAATGAGTGTTTTAGTCCAAACTACAGTGTGTGACCTTTACAAAGAGCCCATTCTTTTATCTTTACTCCCAACAGTTGAAAAACAGCTGGAATATTAATTTGGAGAGGTATTTTTGAGGCATTTTTAAGCAAAATCACCCCGGAATGGTAAGAGGTAAATGCTTTATTACTATTTTGACATATTTATGTGGCCCTGATTCATTGCTGTCAATGTAAAGTACCTTTCTCTCCAAAAATCAAGGAACCCTCCTTAACACTTGTGCAGCCAAACCCATATGAGACCATGCGGGCCTCATGCAGGTAGAACCACAAACCACAAACATAATCACTTACAAGACTGAGAAAGACAAAGTGAGCCCAGGTCAAAACACAAACAGGACATTAAAAGAACACATGCTTGTTCCAACAGTACATGGGAGTACACAGACCCCGCAGCGTACGGACCCTGTGAATGTTTTTGTTCAATTCCAACCACAAAAGCATGAGTTCATTCTTGTTAGCTGGAAAGCTGAGTCCCTTTTGTTTAGAAGAAGGAGAATAATGGTTTGTTGGAATGGGTTACCCTGCTTTACTTTCATGCCGGTGGTTGTTACGGATTTCTGGGGATTTAAAATAAAGCCATTTGGGGATCATGTCATTGTTCAGAGCGGCATGGATACACAAGGAATGGAAATTCACAGAGCTTAGGTAGAGCTTATAGTTCAACATGTTTGGAAATGATCATGGAGAGATTAATGTGTAAAGTCAAAGTCAGCCGTGTGCATGTCCATATTCACACTGTACCACATACAGTGAGTGTGTGTGTGTGTGTGTGTGTGTATGGACATCTTTACTATATGATGCTTATGGAAAAAAATGTACAGCCTCCTTAACGTATCCGTCCCCATAGCCTACACCAAAATGAACCAGATAAGATCCTCTGGAATGAAGGCGAAATTATGGAGTGATTTGGGGAGTGGAAGAGTGGGATGTGATGAGGTAGAAAGTAGGGTTTAAGGGATTTAGTTGACCCCCACCTCCCAAAAAGAGCCAAAGAGGAGCCCAATCATGAGTCATATACAGACTTTTGGCTGGAACGAAATGCACTTCACATGGCTGACTTTAATAGTGACGAACTGCGAAAGCACGTTCAGCAAACCAACGACATACCACAGCGACTGGAAATACATTCATGTAACGTAATATAATTCTATTCCTTCAGGCACATACTGTACACACATGAAGATGTAAAGCAAGTCAACGCAAGTGTTTAAATTCCTCAGAGATGTCTGTAATGAGGACTAAGTCATTTGGATCTAATTATGGGCAACCAAGTGGAAAAGATGGAGTAAATCAACTCAAAGTGATTTCAGTAAAAAAAAAAAAAAAACTGTGTAAACTCAATTTGCCATAAATTTAATTAACGCTGTTTTAAATGGAAGCACTCGGCTGATTGTGTTCCATAAAATATTGCGGAGGTCTTGACTTCACTCTTGCTGTCTCACTCTTTTAAGCTGTGAGTCCTCGTTTAACACCCCAGCATGGAAATAGAAGCACTCTAGTGACATCTACTGTTTACAAATGAATCCTACAATGGACCACAGAGGGGTTCATGACACACAGGGGGTCCAATCAATTTAGTTTACGGGAGACAAGTAGGTCAGACCAGGAGAATAATTACCTCTGCCAGGGAGGTTATTTATTTATTTTTGCCAGAATTTGTCTGTTTGTTAGTTAGTTAGTTAGTTAGTTAGTTAGTTAGTTAGTTAGTTAGTTAGCAAGATAACTCAAAAGGTTATGGATGGATTTTGATGAAATTTTCAGGGTCGGTTGGTTATGGGGAGACCTGGAAATGATTAGAATTTGGTGGTGATGGGTGGGTGAGGGTGAGAGTGAGGGGGGAGGGGGCTGAAGATGGCTCAAAAATTTATGGATGGATTTTGATGAACCTTTCAGGATGTTTAGGGAGTGAAAAGAACACCACCAAAATCTAATCATTCCCAGATTTCCCAAATACCAACCTACCCTGAAAACAAAGAAGACATAATTAAATGTTGGTGGTAATCTAGGGGGGGGGGGGGGGTCACAAGAGTGCTTTTCTAGTTATATATTTATATGTGAATTTTACATGTCAATGTTTGGGCCCATTGCAGTTGTTCCTAAATTCTGAACATTGTATGTATTTTATTATTATTTCTTTTAATCAGGATGACACTTTGCTTGTGCTTCATCCTATAAACAGTTGAATGAATGTAATTGTTGTTATTACCTCCAGACTTAGACTTAGACTTCCTTTATTGTCATTGTTACAATAAACATGTTTACAGAACAACGAAATTGTATTTCCGGTTCTTCCTTAAGGTGCACTTCAAATTTAAATATTAAAAAAAATAAAGAGTAAACTTTGTAGAATACAAATGTACAGAGTGTAAACGTTGAGGTAGACTTATTCAGTGCGGTATACATAGTATACAAGTAGTCACCTTTGCTGGGGTACAGGTGTGTTCAGGGCAGTTATTGCTCTGGGGTAGAAACTGTCTCTGAGTCTGTTGGTGCTGCTGCTCATGGCTCTGTACCGTCTGCCTGAGCGCATGAGTGTAAAGTGGCAGTGTCCTGGGTGGGAGGGGTCTTGTAGGATGCTGTGGGCCTTCTTCAGGCAGCGGGTGTTCCACCAACGAGGTTATGTTTTGGCCAGAGTTTGTCTCTCTGTCAGTTAGCAAGATAACTCAAAAACTTATGGACAGATTTTGAGGACATTTTGAGGATAGTTTGTTAATGGGGAGATCTGGGAGATGGGGGGGGGGGGGGGGCTACGATGGCGGTTCTAGTATTTATAATAAAACAAGGGTCATTGATAAATACACTGCATGGTAGTAGCGAACAAACCCTAGGTTCAAGGTTAATTTATTTGTACCCGTAGGTAGATTTTTTTTTTTTTTGCAGAGTAAATGTGTTACAACAAAACACACATTGAACCTGTTAGGCAGATACCTGATAGTGTCAAGACAAAAAACAAAAAAGTGCTTAATGTTCCACCATTCACTAGTTTAGCAGCATGTTTAAATAAAGCATAAAACAGATAAATACATAAAAACAAGATGTGATAAAACACAATAAAATCCTTAAGAAAATAAAAATCAAGATAACATTTTTTTTAAAAATCAGGTCACAATAATAATAAATGGAGCAAATAAATAAAAATGACAAACAACTAATTGAATAGACAAGTGCAATACCACTATTTTTTATTGAGGAACAAAGCAGTTTTTATAATACTGTGTCCTGCACCTCAGGACTAAAAACCTCCACCCCCCCCCCCCTGTAGAGGATGGGAGTCATTATTAAGAATTGATGAAACCATCCTCTGTACCTGTTCAGTGTACAGGGAGGCGGGACCAGACTGACACTCACCAATCAGATGACTGGACCATCTGACTATTTGTATTTTTTTTCTCCCACTGAGGTCTGACCGACCCACGCCACCAGGCAAAAGGAGAAAACAGACTCAACTAGAAAAGCACTCTGAGAGCACAGACCTCCGCCAAGGTAAGACCCCCCCCCCCCCAAAAAAAAAAAAAACACCACCAAAATCTAATAATTCATAGATCTCCCAAAGTAATAAAAGAACAATAACATAAAGTTAAAATGGTTTGGTCAATATGGAAGTAGACCATACAAAACTCACAACTAAACAGTTTTTTTTATTATTAAATAATCAATGTGACGACAACGATGAGACGAGAAACTAAATAATAAAAACATAAAAAAAAGAAATTAATAAAATATATAACAAAAAGTAAACAATTTTTTTCAAAAAAACCCTTAAAAAATACTCTCCTTCATGCATTATGGGGACTTCAGGGGAAAACTAATTAATTGATTTATCAGGGCGTGATTTGCATAAATTCGCATATTTCACACATGTGTATATTTTACTACTGGGGTCTTTATTTGTATTGAACTCTAATGGGAACCTGAATTTTTGTCCCCATGGTGTCAAAGGTCCTCATGATGTGACTGTTCAAAGAGTTAAATGTCCCCATGAAGATAGGAATACAAGTATACACACACACACACACACACACACATGCATACATATGTGAATTACTATTTCACCAACACATCATCAAAAAAGTAAAACTCACCTGTCTACTGACTTACTGATTATAATGAACCTGTACAAAACATTTAACAACATGTATATATTTTTAAAATGTACTTAATCTTTCATGAGATATTTTAGGTTGTTCATATTTTTTCAGGTTATGCACATTTTATTTCATAAGGATTGTCTTTAGATGTCAATATTTTCATAGTTTAATTTTACCACATTAAACGAAGAAGAAAATTCAGATTTTACATTAATTTTGAATAAAATAATAATATTGAATAATTGAAATAATAAGCCGAGGCATTATATTGTAGGAAGTGTTTTCATTTTAGTTCTAAATTTGGCAAAAAAATTACCAATATTATTCATATTACCTAATGCTTGTGTGACATTCTATGTAATGCATTTGTATAAATGATAAGTTGAGGCAAGTTATCGTTAAAATTACATATTATTCATGTTTTTCACAATGCAATTTGACTATTTTCAGAGTAAAACAAAGTGAAAAATATTATTATTAAGCAAAGGTTATTATGTTTATTATTTTGAACTCACATTGGACTGAATGTGGCCGTTGAACTAAAATTTATTTTATGTTTCACTCATTTAATTTCATTACATGTTCAAATCTGGTCTTAAATCTGCAATGTGCTGGACTCTCCTGTAGATGGCCACAACTACCTACTGTGGCTGAGGTGTCTGTGCTCGGTGCTAAATGCAGTGATTTATTTCAAATACTAAAGTCTAAACATGTTCTTGTAAAGTAACTCTAAAATGTTCCTAAATATAACTAGAGTTAAAAACATAATGTTAAAAATATAATATTAAAGGATGCCATGTCATGTATATCAGAACCCTATAGACACACATTTCTGCTAACAAGAGTAAAAATATGATCCACACATGTGATGACAGTTTGTACAGGGTCAGTGACATAGATCTGTCTAACTCACCGTAAATCACCACCGTACACTAGGTTTAAGTCACGCAAAAGCACTTTCATTTATGTTTTTTTATTTGTTTTATTAAGAAAAAAGCTAATTTAAAATAACATCTATTAAACAATGTTTGACTAAATGAAATGACGGCCTTTTAAAACCACTGAGCGTTTTATCGCTCAAGGCTTTTATGCAAATTACAGACTTTTCAATAAATGTAAGAACAGTATCTTACATTAATTTGTATTGGTAGGACATTAACCCTTTGATGATTATACTGACCACTACAGTAGACAGTTATTCTACAGCTGTTCTATCGTATATTCATGGAGTTTGTGGGTTATGTATGTATTACTGTAACTTTGATATATATATATATATATATATATATATATATATATATATATATATATATATATATATATGCAAGGGATAATGCATGCTTATTCTACGGCAGGGGTCTCAAACATGTGGCCCGGGGGCCAAATGCGGCCCGGCAAAGGTTCCAATGCGGCCCCCAGAATGAATTTGCAAAGTGCAAAAATAATATATAGTCAAAGCTATGGAGTTGATTTTAGTTCAGGTTCCACATTCAGAACAATAGGGTCTTCAGTCAAAGTATAGCAGAATAACATATTAAAATAATTACTCCATATTTTCTTCTCATTTTGATGTGAAAATAATGTAGATTATGCCTATAAATAATGACAACTTCAAATTTCTGTCTTTCTTATAGTGGAAAAAATAACATTAAATTGGGAAAATGTTTACACTTACAAACTATCCTGTGACAATAAAATGTGAAAAACATGAAGGAATATGAACAAAATGAAATTTCTAAAAAAAAAAAAATTAAGCACAATTTTAACAGCTAAGTGTCTTTGTAGTAGATCTGATCCATAATGAACATGTGTAAATGATACATTGAAGCATAATATTGTTAGACTTGCATGTAATTTTCTTGAGATATTTCAGTTTTTTTTTCAGGTTATTCACACTTTTTTTATTGGATAGTTTTTTAAAAGCAAGCTCATAAGGTCATAGGGTTTGTTAGCACTAAAACAAACGCAAAAAATTGGAATTGTAATTTTTTTCTAGGTTAATATGCTATTATTTTACTGGTTCGGCCCACTGGATATTAAATTGGGCTGAATGTGGCCCCTGAAAGGAATGACTTTGAGACCCCTGTTCTATGGGTTATTACAGTTTATTACTGTCACTATTCTAACAGACTAGTGTTGTGAAATAGCCAATAAGATGAAAGTTAGGCGGGGCAGACAGAAGGAGGGTGCAGAGAGTTTTGGGCGGAGAAAAGAGAGAAAAGGATGTACACAGTCAGGTCTGTAACCGGAGCAAGTGTTGTCCCGTTGTTGTAAATAAATACTGAAAACGAAGCTCACTGAAACCGCTCCTTGTTTTGTAAAAACCACCATAGATGAGTTAACCGAGGGGTAAAATACTTACCTCGGCCCTGGAGATTTTGTACGAGAGGAAGACAGAGTGAATATTTATTTTAAAAGTGGCCGAACTACCTGCGGAGTGATATGGTACAGTGAATCTGAAGTGACAAAACCTATTGCCATGGGCAGCGGGCGTTAACGTCGCAGCGGGCGGTTATCGGAAAAAATCCGTCCACTGACGTCATTCAAAGTGAACGGGAGCTGCTGCAACGTTCTAGATAATACTCTTATCAGTGTAAAAATGAATAGGCTTGGTTTGTACAACTCTAACATCTGCTATAATAAGATCTGACAAATGGGAGAAAACATTAAAAAAAAATTATAATAATGAAGGCAACCCCTGAAAATAGGCTGACACAAAAGATTGTTTGCCTTCTTTAATATAAAGCGATACTGTGGTGTAAAATAATATTTGTAAAATCACAAAATGCTTGGGAACTCGAATCACGATTATTCGCGATTAAAAAATAGTTGCGATTTTTAGAAAAAATATTGCAATTAACTCAATTAATCGTGACAGCCCTAATATGTAATATTATCTCCATGAAGTAATAATTAAATAAGTAGTGTTAGAGTTTAAGATGCTGTTTTTTTTTCCCCCATTCATCCATCCATCCATCCATTCATTCATATTTTTATTTTCACATAATAGATCACTTTCTGATGATGAATTTTAAACATGTTTCATTGCTTCAAAAATCAAACACATTTTCCAAATGAATGAACATTTTGTAACTCCAGGAAAAATAGATTAACGTAAAAAAAAAAAAAAACATTGTGTTTTTCGTGCCTAAACAACAATAAAAATACCTAGGAAAAAATTCTCTACTAAGGTTCTCATAATTCACGCAGCAGAGGGTTAAACATCATTAATGACAGGAACATGTTTTCAGTGTGAGTAAACTCTTAAAAGAAGATATATGACTGATCTAGTTGCTATTTCTTCCTGTAGTCTTCAGGGTGGTGATATGATAACATTAATAGTGATTTATGTCCCTCTCTCCTGCTCTCAGTGTCAGCTGTCCTCTAAATGTGGATGTTCGTAATTGATCTGAGCTCGAAGTGACAAATATGCTGATGCGCTTGAAATCAAATCTCCATCTCCACATTACAGCTCACCTGTTCAAAATAAAATGTTTTCTTGAAGGGAAGACATATTTGTCCATATCCACATTTTGAACGGTATGAACATACACACTTAAAAATACCCCTTTAAAAAATAACATATTAATACAAGGTATTTTTGATTAAATTAAGCAAAAATAAAAAATACAAATCTGCCAATGGAAATTTTTTTTGTTTTATTTAACCTTTATTTAACCAGACAAGTCATTAAGATCAGATTCTTATTTACAATGATGGCCTGCCAAGAGACTGGAGTCACTTGAGGGTAAAGGGTAGAGGGCTGCAAACTAAAAACAGATCCAAAATTTCACAGAAAATTATGATTACAAAACATGCAACAGGCAACAAACACCTCGGGAACATCCAGTGACATGAAACACAGCAGACAGCAACATATATACATATATCATACATATAGCACTCATACTGGAGGGCAGGGTCCCCACCCTCCAGTATGGGGCCCCTGACAAGAGATGAGGGGTTATTGTGGTGAGAAGCAGTAGCAGGTGTCCTTGAGGTTTTTAACCCTTGGGTCCTCCAGGTCAAAGTGACCCAGTGGTCCCCAAAGGTGTCTTTTCATACGCATGATAACATTGCTTACTATATTTGTGATTCTGAAAACAGTAAGATATCCTTGGGGGCGGGGTGATGAGTCAATCTGGACTTTGGATTGTGGGTCTGTAAGACCCCTTCATAGGACATACAGAGGACCACACAATTAAAGGTGGATTTGGGGACAAATGTAAAAATGATCTTGATAAGATGACTTGAAATAACTGATCACTGATTTTAAGTGTGATGAGATATTTGGACGACACATGAAAAACGTACAATTGGTAAGATTTGGATTATTTTTTTCGAAAATAATTTTCACTTGTTCCACTGCCAAATTTCTTTACATAAATTTGGCACAAAATAAATAAATAAATAAATAAATAAATATAGGCCTCTTCCTTTAGACCCCCAGTGACCTCCCTAACCCTAGTGAGGATGTTCTATTGCACAGTTTATTGGGACTAGTTACTGAAAAATCAGTTCTTATTTCTCATTTGGGAAAATAGTTTGGGTCAGTGTGTGTGTGTGTGTGTGTGTGTGTGTGTGTTTGTAATTAACTAAAGACTATGATCATCTGTCAGATATATTAGTTAAAGGTCAATTTGACCTCTTTGTGAAACTTAAGAACATTCTTGTTAAATCCTTTCTGGCAAAGTTGCTTCCACATACGCAGTGCCTTGGCTGGTGATAATGTGTGTCAGAATTGCTGACTCATTCGTTTGTGATAGGTCCATTTCCAGTCATGTGATATTCCTCATGTATGAATTTCATTGTTATTAAAGAAGGGGCTTTTTTCCTCTAGACCAGCAAGTGGGTATTTGTCCAATTACATCTTATTTTAAGTGTAATGAGATTTTTTTTCCAGTGTTTGCTCCACATATAGTCATGTCCAGTTTGTGCCCTGGTGGTTGATGTGTAGCTATTTTCTAACCTGTAAGTCAAGGGTGTCAAACTCATTTTAGTTCAGGGGCCACATTCAGCCTATTATGGTATAAAGTGGGCCACACCAGTAAAATAATAGAAATAATAGGATAATAAAAATGTATAAATGGGTTTTTGAGGAAAAAAAAAGTCATATTACACAATGAATGAACGATACTTGAACATACCATAAACAAATATATTAACAACCTGAAAATTCTTCAGAAAAATGAGTGCAGTATTACACTTAAGCATTTATACATGTGCATCACAACTTTAAAAAAAAACAGTGGATCCACAAACACACACATGTTAAGTATCATTCAGAATATTAGTAAAATTGCACATACATAAGATTATTCACGTTTTCAACACGCTAGTACTTTCATTTATTTATTTATTCCCTTTTTTGTACACTAAAACAAAGAAAAATATTTGTGATTTTCATAATTTATTGTTTACGGTGGTTATGGTCTGATCCATTTTAGATCAAATTGATGTTAAATTGACTCTGTGCTGTTATATGGGATAGCTAGTTTAACAGTTAAAACAAAGGCTAAGATCTTTAATTTGATAAACACTGCAGATTTAATTGTCATTAAATCACCTTCATCTCTTCAAGACCTGTTCCAACAATCACTTCTTAAACAGGCAAACAATATTTCAATGGACGTATCACATGTGTTAACTATTGAATATATTTTATGGTATAAGGTCCCTCTATGACAGGGGTGTCAAACTCCAGTCCTCGAGGGCCGGTGTCCTTCACGTTTTAGATATTTCCCTCTTCCATGTGATTCAGTTTAACCCTTTAACTCCTGAGAACTAACAAAATAATTGGTAACATGAGCAAAGTAAGACACAAATGGCAGAAAATCAAAGAAAAATACTACAATAAAAAAAACCAAAATGTAGAAAAATAAATAAAATGAGCAACAAAAACTAATAAATATTTACAAAATGACAAATAATGTGGAAAATTTTGAAAAAAAAAATACTAAAGAAGAAAACTACTATTGAGATTTGGTCCCAGCAATTTTAATTTTGCTTTTAATTTTTTTTTTAAATAAATTTAAAAAAAACTTTGTCCATGCATAAAACTAAATGAAAAATGCTTGAATTTTTCTGAATATTTAAAATAAATCATCCATTCAGAACACATCAGCACTGACACTTAAAGAGTGAATAATCAGCTCCTCATCAGACTGATAATGATGCAATGGCCTCCAGGTGTAATGGAAGAGGGAAACATCTAAAACATGCAGGACACCGGCCCTTGAGGACCGCAGTTTGACACCCCTGCTCTATGACAAACCAACAGATATAAACACTCGTTCATCCCACTGTCAATCACACTCATCAATAAACAAAGGGGTCGGGATGGACAGGAACATTAGAAACGACATGTGTTATGTTTTATGTGGCTGTTGACTTTTTTATTTATTTATTTTATTTTATGTGTGTATTTTAATTACTGTATTTATTGTGGGTATGAATGTAATGGGTGTGTGTGTGTGGGGGGTCTACCAAGGGAGTGTATTGGTAAAAAATGTATATCAATACTTTATAATTAAGTAAACATATTTAACTCTACTCATATTATATTTATAGCCTAAGCGGTTGGTTAAGATATACCTGTTTGAGTCTTTTCATTATTTTAATATCACAATCATAGTTTACAATTAGTTACAGTATTAAAAAAATATTTCATCATAAGATTACTTTTAAGATGACATAGTCACTTGTCAAAAAAGTCCAGTCTGAGTTTTTGAGCATCTATGATCTAAGAGGCCATGAGACACTAAAGCTCTCTGCTCCAACATACAGTTTAAAACACCTTCCTGTCGACCCCTCCTTCTTCAAGATGTTATCTGTCCTTTGGTCCGCTCCTGAAGGGTGGGGTCTTCTTCTGAAAGCTTCTATTGCAGTAGTGGGGGTTTTCCCTTCCCCCCGCAAACACCTCTGTATACCTATATGTAAATTGCTTCACTGTGACTTTAAACTCCAAAAAGTACATTTGTACATTAACATTTTTATATCTTATATTATTGTAAATTCTACAACAGGAGACAAACAAAGATACTTTGACTTTGAAATAATTTTAAGTTCCTTAAGTTTTTATCTTCTGTGTAATTTTTACATTATACAATTTCATCCCAGGGGTCAGATCGGACCTTATGGCAGGCCAGATTTGGCCCTCGGGCCTTATGTTTGACACCTGTGCTGTGAGTGAACAAAGACATATATAGACATATTTGTTTATGGGCGACTGTGGTTTAGTTGCTAGACCAGGTCGTCCAATAACTGAAAGGTGATCTGTTTGTGTCCCGGCTCTGGCTGTCCACATGTCAACGTGTCCTTGGGCAAGACACTGAACCCTAACTTAGGCTCCCAGTAGAACTGACAGAACCTTAGAAACCTACTTGTGTATGAATGTGAGGCTAATGTAAAGCACTTTGAGAATAGAATAGCCAATTTACTGTCACACAAACATCCACCACAGAGTGAAATTTCGATGCAGAAGCTCACCATCGGACAGAATAAATCAACCATAAAATCAGAATTAAGAAAAAATAATGGTCCAATAAATGCTTAAACTATAATATATACACATCTCTACCACCAAACACACTTAAAATATAGATATATCTATAACCACACACTCTGCACACATTCCCAAAGAGCACAATGAAGGTGGAAACCCTTTATATAAGGGGAGTCCATTTACTAAATCTGTTTTGTAAAACACTTTGGGGAGCGTAGTTCTTGGATCTGCTCATCTCCTTTTCTTATTTTCAACTCCAGTAAAATGGGCAGCCCATCCCACTTGGGCTGACACCAACTGGCATTATCAGCAGTCTGCCCTGGGACCTTGGAGTCTCATCAAGCAGAGCAGGGCCAGTGTACCAGTAGCCAAAACCCAACAGATGCACCACACTGAAGTCCACATCACAAAATCGACTGAAATGTTCTGCCTCACACATAAACACTCACATATTCACAGCTAAATATAAACACTCCCTCAGTTAGGGAGTTAGCAGATGAGTAGAAATAAAATCTGTATCAGTTTAATCTTCACTCATTTGCTGTTGCCCTTGTAGTTGATATCTGTTTCTAGATTACTTTCCTTTTCTTATTTAACCCATAAAGACCCAGTGATAGTTTTGAGACAGTTCCCAAATGATTTTTTTTCCTTCTAGGTTTAACTTTATCACCATTTCTTGTGATTTTATCTTCTGTATTTTATGTTTTTTTCAATGATATTCATGTATTTTTCTGTATTTACTTCACTGATCATGTAGGTGTTTATAAAAGCTAAGGTTAAAGTTGAAGGTGATTATATTAGAAAAAGCAAAGGATATTTCATGTTTGTTTATTGGAAGCTCCAAAGATGACTTCAGCACTTGATCTCAGTTGAAGAGTTTATTCTGTGAAACATGAAGGCCAGTGTTAATGTCTGTGGGCGAGAGCTTCTGCAGAAACTCAAGTCGAGTCCTGAATTCTGGGTGTGGTTGACAACACTGTACAACTAATATTTTTTACAGATCATGTGACACATGAGTCTGAGCTGGAATTTGATGAGGATTTTAAAAATGCTGTTATTTTTTAGCCCTACACAGGTTTATTTAGAGGAAAATTGTTAATTTTTGTTTGAAAAATTTGGCTGCAATGTGTCCCTAAAAGTTAATTTCTTTGGCTCTTATTTAGATTTTTTCCCCTGATGTGTGGGATGAACATGGTTATAGAAGTGACATGGAGACCCTTCTACACCACAGCTACTGATGAACTACTGCTGGAGTCTGTGTCTGATTCATAGACATCCAGCCATAGAAGATCCAACAAAATGAAACATTTTTGTATTTGTATTTTATTCAATCACTGTGCTTTTTATTGATTGCTTTTAATTGGACTGTAGGGTTTTTTTTCTTTGTGTTTTTGATTGATTTATTCTTCAGATAGTTTGATTTTGTCACTTTCCCCTCTACGTTACATTGGAAAAAATGATCTGTTAAAAGCATAAATAAATATGTAAAGAAAGAAATATTGTGAAAAAAGTAAATGTGCAAATCAGTCACAGGTGGATAATACAGTGTGTAATGTCCCAGCTGGGACTAAGTGACTATTTTTGGTCATTTCCACACACATATTTCAAGACAATGACAGCAACACTTCCAGTATAGGTCTATAGGGTCTGTAAGGTCTAATGTGGTCTACAGGGTCTGTGAGGTCTAATGTGGTCTACAGGGTCTGTAAGGTCTAATGTGGTCTACAGGGTCTGTAAGGTCTAATGTGGTCTACAGGGTCTGTTAGGTCTAATGTGGTCTACAGGGTCTGTGGTCTACAGGGTCTGTTAGGTCTAATGTGGTCTACAGGGTCTGTAAGGTCTAATGTGGTCTACAGGGTCTGTGGTCTACAGGGTCTGTTAGGTCTAATGTGGTCTACAGGGTCTATAAAGTCTAATGTGGTCTACAGGGTATATAAGCTCTAATGTGGTCTACAGGGTCTGTAGGGTTTAATGTGGTCTACAGGGTCTGTAATTCTAATGTGGTCTACAGGGTCTGTGGTCTACAGGGTCTGTTAGGTCTAATGTGGTCTACAGGGTCTATAAAGTCTAATGTGGTCTACAGGGTATATAAGCTCTAATGTGGTCTACAGGGTCTGTAATTCTAATGTGGTCTACAGGGTCTGTGGTCTACAGGGTCTGTTAGGTCTAATGTGGTCTACAGGGTCTATAAAGTATAATGTGGTCTACAGGGTCTATAAGATCTAATGTGGTCTACAGGGTCTGTAGGGTCTAATGTGGTCTACAGGGTCTGTAATTCTAATGTGGTCTACAGGGTCTGTGGTCTACAGGGTCTGTTAGGTCTAATGTGGTCTACAGGGTCTGTTAGGTCTAATGTGGTCTACAGGGTCTATAAAGTCTAATGTGGTCTACAGGGTCTATAAGATCTAATGTGGTCTACAGGGTCTGTAAGGTCTAATGTGGTCTGTAAGGTCAAATGTGGTCTACAGGATCTGTAAGGTCTATAGTGGTCTACAGGGTCTGTAAGGTCTAATGTGGTCTACAGGGTCTATAAGGTCTAAGTGGTCTACAGGGTCTATAAGGTCTAATGTGGTCTACAGGGTCTGCAAGGTCTAATGTGGTCTACAGGGTCTGTAAGGTCTAATGTGGCCTACAGGGTCTGTAAGGTCTAAAGTGGTCTACAGGGTCTATAAGGTCTAAGTGGTCTACAGGGTCTATAAGGTCTAAAGTGGTCTACAGGGTCTATAAGGTCTAATGTGGTCTACAGGGTCTATAAGGTCTAATGTGGTCTACAGAGTCTGTAAGGTCCAGATCAGTGAGTGTACCTGTTCTGTTCAGTACCATGCAGTAATGGTACTAATGTAAGGTATGATGTCCAATTGGATCATGTGACTGTGTCAGTCTGGTGTTGATCTAATGTTCCAAAAGTGTTCTTAATACATATACTTTTTTTTTATTATCTGGATATTTTATTTAATAATAAAGTCTATCAGTTCTTATGTTGGAGTGTTCTAAAAATATTCTTCTAAGTTTTCTTGTATTTTTTTCCAATATACCCTTTGGATTTTATTGATTTATTTATCTTTTTTGACACTTATAGATAAAGAACCAAACATTAAGCTTTATTTTTTACATGACAATGAAAAGAAATCATAAAAGTAATGAGGTTTTATTTAGTCGTTCAATAACACATTTGAGTTCAAATTCATTCAGTTTCATTTCAGAATATTTCTGTGAGTGACCTATAAAGGGACACAGTTAGTGTCAGTAATAACACTAATATCATCAATACTGTCATTTGAAGGATTATTTTTTAAAAGCCATATGTTCATAGGAAGTTGCTTTTCAGTATTTTTTATTACCTCTGCCAAGAACGTTTTAAATAACAGTCTGTTTGTTTGTTTGTCAGCAGGATTACGCAAAATTTCGATGAAACTTTCAGGTATGATAGATAATGGATCAAAGAAGAACCCATTAGAGTTTGATTGAATGAAGGTCAAAGGTCAAGGTCACACTAAAGGTCAACAGTTAAAACACATCAGTGGTAATATCTCAGGATTCAGACAAGATAGAATTGTTTTTTTGGGGTTTTTTTTTATTCACATCGTCTCACCTTCAGACATCAGATGATCGACACCTATGGCTTCATCACGTTGTGTGTGAATGAAAAATCAACCCTTGGTGCAGATCTACTGCCTCTGACTGCCTTGTTATAATAATGATTCACTGTTTTTTTTTCTTGCCTGCATTTATATGTCTGAATATTTTTTAATTTTATTAAAATTGAAAAAAATATATATATAATTTTATGAAAATGAGCAGCTCTAAATCCATCACACTACTTCTACAGACGTCAAATCCAAAGAATCTCCATCTCTTTCATATGGTTATGTATAGTGGAGTATTTTTAATATAAAGGCAATCAATCTTTTCATTAAATATATCCTCCTTCCTGCTCTGTGCACTGGAGCTTTTTCATTTCTCTAATAGTGGATTAGTTTGAGCTTGTAAATGCTGTAAAGCTGTGAGAATGAACATCGATCTTGCAGTGTAATGAGAAATAGCATAGAACAGACCCCAGTGCCATCTTTACTCCCCTCCTTCTTTTTTTTAATTTTTTTTTCTCCCTTTTCCTATTCCATCTTTCTTTCTCACAAAGACATGAACACTCTCTCATCTTGACACCAAAGCATGGATTTTCAAGTAGGCGTCAGTGTCAGTGTTGAAGGTGTTGCATTTTAATTTGGAAAAATCAACCAATGGCAACAGTTTGTATTATGGTAAGAAGAAAAACTTTTCTGTTGTTTTATGGTGGCAAAGAATAACAGAAGAAATTCACACAATGTTACAGAGACACAACAAGGCACATTCTGCTCTGCTTCTCCAGGCTAGTGTTGGCAGTCCATCCTCAGGCCTGCCTTAGCTGCTGGTTTGATAAATTGGCCCTCTCATCTCGTCGATGTGCATTGTGTCAGTAGGTTGGTGTGTATTTAGTTCTGCGAGTGCGTGTGCATGTGTGTGTCTACCCAGTTACATAGTCTGAGCTGTGAAGTGTTTGGCTTCCTCACTGAGGGCTGCTGTCACAGCCTCTGAAAGCGTGTAATAGGCGCCTATTCTCTCTGAGTGAATACACATCCATACACTAGCGAGAAAATGGCATTTCAAAAAGACTTGGGATAATCGAAGAGAAAAATTAGAAAAAAAGGGGCATAGCAATGTCATTCTTTTCAGTTAAGCTCCAAATTTGGTGCATATGATTGTTTGGGAAGTGTTTGCACTCCACAGTGAATTAACTCCATTTTTGATAGATCAACGGTGGTTATTGTTGGCTTGGAAAAGCATTCTGGCACAAACCACAGAGTTTCTGGAAGTTGGACTGTGATTCATAGCTCTGTAATGTGGTCTTGGTTGGACTGAGATTCATGGAGAATAGTTTGTGCGCTCAAAACCCTAGAAACGTGTCCTACCAAAACGTCCTCATTCTGATTGTTTGTTTTTTTTGCTGAGATAATTATTTGTAAAAGCTGCAGGATTTGTTTAGTGATAAACTTACTGTTATATTTACTGCTGTAATTGTCCTAATGCAGTAGTTCATCTAATGTCTAGTCAGCGTTTTGGCAAAAACACAACAAATAAGAAAATGCATTGGACCCAAATCTATTACTTTTACAGACAGTTATTGTGTAAAATGTGTAATGTGTAATGTATGCTACTAGATGTAATTCTAATTAAAAACAAGGCAGTCAGAGACAGCAGACCTCCACCAAGTCTTGATTTTTCATTGACACGTGACGTGATGGAGCCATAGGTGTTGACCCGTCTGATGTATGAAGGTGAGACAATGTGAATGCAAAAAAACACGAGATTCTATCTTGTCTAAATCCGGAGATATTACCACTGATGTGTTTTAACCATTGACCTTTAGTATGACTTTGACCTTTGACCGTCAGTGCTCAAAATCTAGTGGGTTCTTCCGTGACCCATTATCTATCATTCCTGAAAGTTTAATTAAAGTCTGTTCAGAACTTTTTGCGTAATTCTGCTGACAGACAAACGGACTGTAATTTAATACCTCTATGACAAGGGTTGCAAACATTTGACCTGATTTGCCCTATATGTCATTGCAAAAACATATTGGAGATCTTGACCTTTGACCTACATTCACCAAAATTGAATGAATGGGATTTATTCTGGATTAGCCTGGGCCCACCCATCCTAGTTTGATGCAACACTGAACGATCTTGTTGCAACTAGTCTGGGCAGGTTATCTACAGCTTCTGAAATTTGGGAACTTCACCCAATCAACATTGAGCATCTCCAGCGGGTCTGGGTGGAGGTGTGTTCAAGGCAGTGACGAACTGCGACAGGATTTTATACAGAAGCGCTTCATTCACTGCAAGCATGGAGCAGCAGTAGACAATTAACACAGCTGAAGATGCTGGTTGAAAGATTTCAATCCAGATTCTCTTTGAAAACATAGCAGTGAGCTAATGCTAACGTTAAGGAAAGACGTTTCCAGCTTCGGTAAGCGTTTAAATCTACCAGGTAGCCCCACTGGATACATCAGAGGAAAGAGTGGTGTGCTTGGTTTAAGCATCAGCACCACCTTTTCTGACTTTGACTAATAGCAAACAGAGGCATTTAAGGGAGGCAGGTCAGGGCTCTACAGTGCGCCCATTTCACTCACGAGCAAATATTTCAGCATGCGAACGAGGAAAACAAAACAGTCGCACATGTGCGAGTGCTTCTTGCAGCACACAATAAGACACACACACAGACCTGAGGAGTTAATGAAAGTCTACTAGAAATGAATTAAAACTGCGCGAACAGCTCCGCATAGTCGAGATGAACACGGCACATAACAGTGAAAGGATTAACCCTTTAACTCCTGATGCGTCAGCGCTGACACGTTCTGAGTGGATGGTTTAGTTTAAAAATTCAGACAAATTCAAGTGTTTTTTAACTGTTATTTTACTGAGAATTTTGTTCATGGAACTGATGTACAGGTGTCAAAAAGCAAGTGATTAAGAAAAAGAAAAAGCCCAAACTAAAACTACTGGAACCAAATTACAACATTTATTCCTTTTTTTTTTTTTACTTCAATTTGGGTTTTGTGGGTTTTTGTTTTTTGCCCTTTTTTCCACGTTATTTCTTATTTTGTGAATATATATTAGTTTCTGTTGATGTTGCTTATTTTGTTTATTTTTCATTTTTTTTATTTTATTATTTTTCTTTGTGTTCTGTTAATGTCTTACTTTGTTCATGTTACATATTGTTTTGTTGGTTTATTATTCATTTTTGTTCATTTTACTGATCACTTTGACTGTTTTTTGTTCATTGTGTTGTTTATTTTATTTTTTACTGTGTCTCAGTCTCAGGAGTTAAAGGGTTAAACATTCTAAAATGTATCTAATAACAAAGCAGCCAATACAACGTTCTAAAATGTATCAAAGGACAAAGCATCCCATAATACAAAGTTATGTTATGATCTGCTCTAAATTAACACAAATGACAGCAGTCATTCAAGAATGTTGGTATCTGTGTGCAAGTACTGCACTGTAAATAAATAAACATTTAAAACTAAAACTGACTTGTGCCCCTATTTTTTTTTGTGTGCTCCTAAATTTTTTAACTTCGGGGCACGTGTGCTCCTGGAAAAAAAAGTTAGTGTAGAACCCTGCAGGTCAACCACGCACTTTGGGAAACAGTTGACCTTAACATGTTGGCCAGACCCAATTCTGGACCATTTCTCACCTTTCCTGAAAATTTCATGGCAATTGATCCAGTAGTTTTCTTTTTGTTTTTTTTTATAAAGTTGCTGACAACCAAACACAACAAAAGAAACGGACAAAAAAAAAAAAAAAAAAAAAAGGTTCCCGGCACAACAAACCCCACTTCCTCATTTACCCGATTTGTTCTGTATCTTATTATTGAAAACACATCTTTGGTGACTCTGACCTTGACCTTTGACCTACATTCACAAAAATTTAATGGGGTCACCTCGCACTTATCCCAAAAATTACAGGGAAATTGATCCAGTAATTTTGGCATAACATTGCTCACAAACGGTAAATGGACTGTACTTATATAGCACATTTTCTACACCACTGGGTGCCTAAAGTGCTTTACAGTTCCTAACATTCACCCATTCACACTCATACACCAGTAGACGGCTGCTGCCAATACACTGTCACTGCCTGACTCTACTGGGAGCAACTTAGGGTTCGGTGTCTTTCCCAAAGACACTTGTACATGTGGACAGCCAGAGGTGGGACATGAACCCACTCTACCATGTGAGCCACAGCCGCCCGAAAATGAAGAAAACCAATACCCCTCTACGCTTTTGGGAGCAGGGTAATGATACCCTCGCCTCACCTTTAGAGGGCGGGGTTATAAGACTTTGAGAAGCAGCACAGGTTCATGGGAATTGTGCCCCCTAAACCACTCCTAATAAAAAAATTATTTAATGTACAAAAATCCTATCTGCTGATGAACTAATGCATTCAAACATATTCAGATCATGTTGACTCAGGTATATTCACTAGGTTTTTATAAAATAATCTTAATCCCACAATTTGTAGATGGCTAAACAAAACAAACGGTTAGATTTATTAAAATGATAGATGTCATTTAATTTAATTTTGACATAGTGTAAGTACATAAGATCACAAAACATAGAACTTGAGTCTAATGTGAAAATCAAATTATTATAGCTTTTTTTTTAGGTCTTTTTTTAAGTCCTAAAGGCATGTTTGGCTAATGGCCCAAATGCCAAATCCAATCTACCAAACAGAAATCACCATATTGTAAGTAATATATTCATAAATGTTTGTAGAATCTGCTAATGTATGATGTTTTTTTTTTTTTTAACTTAACAGGGACGTTCAACTGCATTATATTAGCCGATATTATTTTCAAGGCCTTTGTTGACACATGTCGGTTCCATTGGAGCTTATTAATCTTAAATGATATGAATTTATCACAAGGTCAAAATCAGTTTTATGAGACATAAATACACTTTTACACATATATATATATATATATATATATATATATATATATATATATATATATATATATATATATATATATATATATATATATATATATATATATATATATATACACAATTACACAACTGACATTTCCTACAGTTATACATAGTCCAAGATCACAACCATACAAATGACAATCTTTACAACCACACATACACTACATATTATATGAGGTGAGATCGCATTTGGCAGCACACTCATGTTAAATAAAGCTCCAGGGTAGACTTATAAAATTTAAATTTAGGACCCTAAATAAACTGTTAGAGGACGTTCTCATCAGCAGTTTGTGATATTTGGCAGGTAACATCTGTGGTTTTATTGACGTAGCAAGCCAAAATGTTTGCCGCAACCTGCACTCGACTTTTCTAGCGAATTGAAAACATGTAGGGTGATTACTTACAAAGCTACCAGCAACAAACCCATTGGGATTTCCTGCAGTTATTCAATAGTATGTTAGGAAAATGGGCAGGGAAACAAAGGAATGCAAAAGAACATGTCTGTGCTTTTTGATAAGACATTTTGTTTTTATATTAAGCTCACCAGTCACCTTTTTCATTTTTACAAATATTACTAAGATCAGAGCTGTCTTGTCATTTAAGGATGCAGAGATTTTAATCCATGCACTTGTGCTTTCATGAATGAATTATTAGAATTTCCTTTATCTTATTTTTTGACCAGTTTCTTATTGAGGGGTAATCAAGGTGTGTACATTGAGCTGGAACAAGTTAGATTGAACATATTAGTGATAGTGATATCCCTTTATTGGCTTAGAGATCACAGCTGTTATTAAGGTGTTACTGTTTAAAAAGTGAAGTGTTTTACAAATAAAATGTATTATTATGATTAGGATGATGATGATGATAATGATAATTATGATGATTATTATTATATTAAAAACTCATCTATAGTATTTTTATATTAATCTGAGTGTAAATTGTACATGTCTGCATGTTTATTGTGCTTCAGTCTGTATGCTGAACTTATAATTCTATATATATACTTGTATATCTGAATGACAATAATGCCTGTGTGTGTGTGTGTGTGTGTGTGTGTGTCTGTACCAAGTTTGGCAAAAAGTGCAAGCTCTTTGTAGAACTGTCTGCCTATTGATATAATAATGGATTACATTTATTTTGCGCTTTTCTATGAATGCATACACAAGACATGTACAGTGGATCCACTATTCATTCACCCTCACATACTCCCTCTGGTGGTGGTAAACTACATATATATCCACAATTGTCCTGTGGCTGTTATTTTGTGTCCCTGACCACCACCGAACATTCCTACGCATCCATACATCATCAGTGTGAGCAACAGCACAGGAGGCAAGTACTATAGAGTGAAGTGCCTTGCCCAAGGACACAACAGCACATGACTAGGACAGAAGAGGATTCAAACCACAAACCCTTCATTTATGGGATGAGCCACTCTACCTCCTGAGCCACCCCCATCAGGCTAATATGTTTGGTTAATGTATTTAGAGTGAAGTAAAAGGCCCATGTGTGTACGAATCTATATTTTGAACTGGGCGGCCATGGCTCAGTTGGTAGAGTGGGTCATCCAATAACTGAAGGGTTAGTGGTTTGAACGGTGGCTATAAATGTAGTTTAGCACCACCAGAGGGAGAATGTGAGAGCGAATGAATAATGGGTCACTAATGTAAAGTGCTTTGACTGGCCGAAAAAAGCGCCATATAAATTATTATTATTATTATTATTATTATTATTATTATTATTATTAAGATCATACTTTACACTACAGTCTGGGAGCGGTAAACGGCCATGTTGTGTCCCCGGGTAGGTGGTGAGTGTATTGCTCAAGAGTACACCAGTGAGCAATTACTTAGCTGGTCTAGGGAATCTCCCCAGTATTCTTTCAGTCCAAACTTCTAGTCCACGTTACTGTGATATGAGCCTCTTCTATTCTCTTCAAAAAATGGAAGGGACTCAGCTTAGGAACCAGAGGGTCCCAGGTTCAATTCTGCTCCTGTACACATTAGTACAATGGGCAATCAGGTGATAGTTTAATTTTCAATAATTTATTTAATTTCAATTTTTATTTATAAAGCTCCAAATCACAACAAAGTCGTCTCACAAGGCTTTACAGAAAATAATAATAATTAATAAAAGATTAATGAAGGTTAATATAAGAATTTGAAAAAGAATGTTAACAGAACAGAAATGTGTGAGGACCAGTGGTCAGAAGTGTGTGTCTGTGTGAATGAGTGGGTGATGTACATGAGAATAAAAGCACAAGGTCACCTGAACCTGCAACACAAAGCAGTATAGACACAGCACCCCTAGTGGAGTGGAGGGGTCAGCACAGGGGTCAGTTCACTACTTGGACACTGTTGAGATCCACTTGAGCAAGGCAGTAAACGCCTAAATATACCATTTTCCTTTCATATTATAAACTGTATTGTAATGTATTTTTATCTATGGTCGTCCTATAGAAAAGCCCAACCAGGGGCAGGAGTTGAGAATTAGCACAAGCTATACAATCTATATGAATCACATCAGCTGCAAGATTGTAACTTTGTCTGACTGCATTATCCCTGTCAAATAAACAAAACAACGTAAAATAAAGTAAAACAAAGACAAGACAAGATAAACAAAACAAAACGCCATATTAAATACCATCCATAAGGCAGCCTGCTGACTCTGACACCTCTCTATATTATGTATTATGTGCATACTGGTGTTGTGTATTTGGGCTTCTATGACAATAACAATTTTCTATATGAGGAGCAGCACCTTAAAATCAGCTCTGACCTGTAACTGAAGCCAATACAGAGAAGTCAGCACTGCAGGAATATATTCAAACTTTTTTTGTTTCAGTTCTATTTGCAAATTTTGCAAAATGTCTCTATGAGAAACTGGGAAAAAATGTTATTAGAATAATCCAATGTCACAAGGAGATTTTGTTTGATTGTTTTTTTGCATTTGTTTGTGTCTGTGATATGTAGCCACACCTTTTGAAAGACATTTTCTATGATAATATTTGAGATTATGCAACCTTGTAAAGGTATATTTTAAGGGTTTCTTCACTTCTGTATATTTTATTTGATGCATGACACCCTGGTGGAAAGTGCTTTATAAACAAATGTATAATTATATGTCTTTTAGATGCCTGTTTTGAGAGTTCAGATGTTTTCTTAGCAAAAGTGTTGATCCCAGTAGAGCAATCTCCTGACTTGTATCAGGTTTATATTTCCTGGAAACTGGTTGAGATTTGAGTGTCTTCATTCGCCACATTTTACTGATTTCAATTTCCGGATCTTTCTATTCTGAAAGTCTTTGACATTTTTCTTTATGATGTGATAGCTGTGTCAGTCAGAATGCTCTCCTGTTTCTTCTCGTCTATGATTATAATATCTAGTTTATTGGCTTTGATTTCTTTGTCTGTTTCCATTGGCAGATCCCACAGGATGGTTACGTGGTCTCTCTTGAACAGCACTCAGCTGGTGTTCATACCATTTTTCAGACACACTGCTGCCATATGAACCATCTGGGATTCTGACGACTTGAGGGAAAGACTTTCTGCTCATGGCCAAAGATAGGACTAAAAAAGAAGAAGCAGCATTTCAGTTTTATACTGTCAAAATATGAAATAGTTGCTTCTTTGTCTTGTCTATGTATTTATAACTTGTCTTTCATTTCTTACATACATATACAAATAAACCTGCCCTGTCATACCTTCTACAGATCTCCCATTATATTCTTATTTTTATTATTTTTTATTAAGGCTGTCAAATAAGGACAGTAAAAACTGATATTGCAATTTTTTTTAACCCTGCGATATATATTGTGATATAAAAAAATTCTCAGGAGTATATAACAGCTGTGTGGTGCTGATGCAAATGGTCAAAGAGGTTAGAGGTCGACATGTTTCATCCTTCTTGTAGTTTAAATAATTAAATACAATTAATAGTTAATAATAATAATAATAATAATAATAATAATAATAATAATAATAATAATAATAAACTATTTAAAATTTAAAATAAATAAAAAAATACATTTGAAAATAAAAATCTGTTTAAACATTTTTTAAATTTTATATATATATATATCCTTCTTTCCTGAGTGTGTTGACTCGTGCAAGAAGAAATGTGATTAATAATTATTAAAAATTAGCATATTTAACTGTGATTAATTGAAATTAATCCATAGCAGCCCTGTGATTAATCTAATTATTTGACAGGACTTATTATTAGTATTAGTAGTAGTAATATTAGTAGTAGTACTGTAGTAGTAGTAGTAGTAGTAGTAGTAGTACTGTATTAGTTGTAGTAGTAGTACTAGTAGTACTGTAGTAGTAGTAGTGTAGTAGTAGTAGTACTGTAGTAGTAGTAGTAGTAGTAGTAATAGTACTGTAGTAGTAGTAGTAGTACTGTAGTCGTAGTAGTAGTAGTAGTACTGTAGTAGTAGTAGTAGTAGTACTGTAGTAGTAGTAGTATAAACAGTTAAAGATGTTTAACTGAAAAATAGAATAAAAAATACCACTGTAAAAAAGGGGTAGAATTAACAGCAAAAAGTTGTAAAAATGCAACATAAAGGAACTGTAAGTGAAAAGACAATGCAAAGTTGTTAATTTTAGAAGAATTTTGTGTCAACAATTGAATCACATGTTTGTAGTAAAGTATCCAGTATATAATAAAACTGCAAATTTAAAAATAATGTGGTGCTGTATAAATTGCAAGACCACAAAAATGAAATGACTGCGTATTTGTTTAAAAAAAGTAATAAAGAAGTAAACATTTAACGATTTAAGATTTTACGCACACAAACCGATGGCTGTGGTTCAGTTGATCGAGCTGGTTTCCAAGTGACTGAAGGGTTAGTAGTTCAAGTCCTACCTCTGACTTTATATTCAATGTCAAAGTTGTCATTCCCAAGCGGAAAATCCAGTTGAAAACCAGTTGAAAATTCCAGTAGAAAACCAATAGAAAACCAGTAGAAAACCATTTGGAAACTAATAGAGTTCAGCTGGCTGTTATACTATGGAAATTGAAACACTATGTAACTCAATATTCACTGGTCAAAGTCACTTTGAATGTTTGAAAACATTAAAAAGTTCAAACTCCTTTAAATTACATTAACAAAGAACAACATGAACAAGTAGACTTTGGATTATACTGTAAATTTATTCAAATTAAGAAAAAAGGTATGGCTCAATTAACATTTACACAAATGGTGGTTCCTCAAACCACCAGTTAAAGCCTACTGGTTTAAACTGAACCGAACTGGTGAGGAGTCTTAATCCAGTAGCTCTAATGGTTCTACTGGACCTCAACCGTTGTCAAATGGTATTCTAACTGGACCTACCAGTAGAAATGTTCAAAAACCTTTTGCTCCAGTACAGACCAATAGAGACCAGTTCGGACCAGTTCATACCAGTAGAATTCCTATTGAATTCTCAACTGGATTTTACAATAGGCTTCAGCTGAAAACCACGTTTCCACGCTCCTTTTGGAATCTGATGGGTCACCCCGAGTTACCAACACATGCTGCCTTTGACAGTGGCTTGTCACCTCCACTGGCTGCATACTGCATTCACAGAAAACAACGAGAGGAACGAGGGACCCAGAAAAAGCTGGTCCGTCTGATGACAGAGGGACTTTAGCGTCACCCACGTGAGGTTAAACCTGTACCCCATTGCAGCAAATCTGAAGTAGCATTAGCATTAGCATCTCCGAGAGAAGATGACGCCACAGTAGCTGCTGCACAAACTGGAAAAAATGGCGCATCAAACTGGTTCATGTGATCTCTGTGGAAATAAAGCAACGGCACGAAACCTAGCTTGATGCTACTCTGGTAAAGGTAAACACATACAGAGAGCGAGAGGGGAGGGGGGAGTGTTCCTTCACATATTCTGAGCCAATCAGAGGTGCCTCATCACCATGTTATGGACATGTATGAGGAAGTACTGTTAAAACTGTGTTGTTTGACAAGTAATTTTTCTACTGTGAAAAAAACAGCTGGAAACAAAACAATCTGGACGTTTTTTTAAATAGAACCAACACACAATGTATTCAATAACAATGGAGAACACAGTAATATTAATGAAATAACCATGGAATGACTCCTTTAAATCTACATGTTTAAGCCATAAAGACCCAAACAGTCACCAGAGACCAAAACCATCTACTAATCTAAAATTTTCAATATCCATTTATCCACTATTCCTATCAATACATGCAAATAATTGGTGTAAAACCCAGTTTATCATCTGTTCATAGTCATCAGATATGACCCATTTAGACGTGAATGTGAAAACAATGGCAATTTCTACAACACTGATTAAATGTCACTTTTTCTTCAGCTTTCTCTTCCTCTGACATAATAAGGTAACTTTAATCTGAGTTTTTATGATCATCAGTCAACGAAATATAGGAAAATACCTGATACTCACTAAAAAATACAAAATACAGAGGGTTATGTCATAAGTTGTAATAAATTACTTAAGAAAAGTGAAATATGGAGAAAAACACATTTTGGAAATGCCACAAAAGCATCAGTGAGTCTTTATGGGTTAAAATGTTAAATCCACATGTTACTCTATAAATATGTTTACAGTTTGATGCATTTTTTACACGATTGTTCTGGTAACCACAGCTGCCAGTTTTGGCAGGCAAAAACAATGAGATATATATATATATATATATATATATATATATATATATATATATATATTTTTTTTTTTTTTTTATTTATATATTTGAGATTATGCAAAATTTTAAGGATACACAAAACCTTTTTCTTCACTACTGTATATTTTGTTTGATGGGTGGGAAATGCTTTATACATAAATATATAATTATAAGTCTTGTAGTTGCTTGTTGTGTTGAGAGTTAAGATGTGTCATCGCAAAAGTGTTGATCCCAGTAGAGAAATCTCCTGACTTGTATCAGGTTTATATTTACTGGAAATTGGTCTGAAAACTTGTTGCTCTGAAAACAACTGCACTGTAAATCTAAATGTCAGAATAATTAAATATATTCTGTTGTGAATACTCAAAGTTTCAGAAATAGTACTACTAACTCAAATGTATTAAGTTACTGTAACATGTACTTCCAACTAATATTTTTTTTTTATTAAGGGGAACTATTGTGGATATAAGTGAACATAATTTAACATAGATGAGGTACAACTGAGTGGAATTAAATAATTAAATGCTGAGAATGATATTGTTCTATTATTTCTATTGTTTCAAATAAGGATGATTGAAAAAAAACAACTTAATTGATGTAGTCGATGCTAAAATTTAATTTCAAACACCCCAAATACCCACCAATATCTTATTACACCAAAAAAAAAAAAAGACAATCTCAAAACACAGCCATTTTATTCAGGGGCGACTGTGGTTCAGTTGGTAGAGCGGGTCGTCCAATGACTGAAAGGTCAGAGGTTAATGTCCCAGCTCTGTCTGTCCACATGTCCAAGTGTCCTTGGACAAAGACACTGAACCCTGACTTAGTCTCCCAGTAGGACTGACAGAACCTTAGAATACTAAGTTAATAAGTAATGTTTTAATTTAAGTATACTTTAATAAGCATCTATATTTTAAATTCTGGAAACTTGTATTTTTTAAGTTTCATCATTCATCATTATAGGAACATACCTGATACTAAGAAAAACACAAAATACAGAGAGTTAGGTCAGAATAAATAGTAATAAATTACTTAAGAAATGTAAAATATAGAGAAAAAATGTTTTTGGAAATGCCACAAAAGCATCAGTGGGTGTTAAAATGTATAAAATTAATATAATAATGTAATATACACGTTACTCTGTAAATATGATTATGGTCTGATGCTCTTTTTTTTTACAGGGTTGTTCTGGCAACCACAGCTGCCAGTTTTCTTTAGTTTTTTGGGGGTAAAAACAATAGATTTTTTAGAGTGTAGTTTAGCCTCACAATACATACTCAATACTTAAAATAAATGGAGCACAATGTGAGAGAAAATGTCCGAAAATAACGTGTGTAACTTAAAAATTTGATCCAAACTACAATGATCGCAGTTGATGGAGGAAATGCTGTAGCTGTGTGTCAGTGTAATTTATGTAAGATAATATTCATGTTGGTGCACTGTGCGGAAACCTACTCACTCGACCAATGCTCCCACACTCACTCACTCACTCAGTCAGCGCGCGAGTGGAAGCGCTGAACACTATCACAGCGCGTGTAAGCCGAGAGCGCTTTGTGTCTTCCATTCATCCAGTTAAAAGGCTACTCACACTTCTCCTCTTGACACTCCGGGATACTTTGTCTATGTTTGTTTCTCTGAACTGGGACTAGTAGTGGATGATATCTGCGTCTTTTACCTTCCGCGCTTGTACGGAGAGGGGAGCCGCTAGAGGACACGCGCATCACGACAGAGCAGCACGAGGGAGTTTTTTTTTTTTTTTTTTTTTTTTTTTTTTTTCCTGAAGGAAGAGGCGGCACGAGGAGAGGGAGGAAAGAAAGACAAAAAAAAAGGAAATAAAAGAAAAATTTTACAAAATTTTAAATCAAAATCTGAACCGAATACCAGCCTCAGTTCGGATAAAATAAAGTATCCAGTTGAGTTTGAGAGGATTTTACCGAACAGGTGCGTTTGAGGATTTTGCGGATGGTTGTCGGTTTTGGCGGAGAGGAGTCACTGCCTCTGCGCAAGGTGAGTGATGGACTCCAAATATTACTAGTTCAAAAGATGAAACACAGCTTTTTTCCCCCCTCTAGCCTGTATCCATTCACGTTGATTTTCCGTTGGATTTATTAAATAATTCTTACGGGACAGTGAAGCTTCAGTAGAGTTTGCAGCTTTCACTTCAAAGTTTGCGTCATTTCTATCCAAATTGACGCACACCAACCTCTATGTTATTAACATTTTACTTCTATTACCCTTTGTATGCAAATTATTTTCATATAGGATCTAGTCATAAGGCAGCTTATTAATAAGATCAACTGATGGAGGTGTTGCATGAATTCACTGCAACTTTATTTTCTTGGCAAGTTAAGTGTTTCTGAAAGTGAAATACTAAGCACAATGCAGAAGATGCATGCATTTTCAGTATAATTTAGCACAAAATAAAAAAAAAAGTTTTAATGCATTGCACATTTCAAGTCTTTAGTAATGACCATGTAATGTAATAAAATGAGATGAATGCGCTGCGTAGAACGGATTAGATGTGACACCCATGACATCCGTCACATTGAAAGCTCCTCTCTTCAAGCATTTGTCACTTTGAGGAGAATGTTCACTCGGCCTTATATACTGGGCGTCTGTGGAAGGATGATACCAGCTTATGGTCTTTGCACAGCACTCCAGTGTCTGTCAGTAGACCTTCACAGACACAAACGCTTCTTAAATATCACTCATCAGACACATTGGGAAATGTCAAAAAGTCAAGCATTCATTGTCATCACAGTTTGACATCTTTTCAATGATCAGAAATGCCCTTTTTTTCAACCCATAAAGATCCAAAAAGCCACTGGAGACCAAAGGTATCTACTGATTTTAACTGTTTAATACCTGTTGATCCACTAAGTTTATCAATACATATAAATAAAGACAGTTGATTATATTTTCATGCTCATCACATATTATCCATTTGAACATTCAAAGGCTTCACAGTGAATGTGTTAACAAAATCATGTTCTACATCATTGATTCACCAGTAAAACCCATGGAGTTGGATCGATGACCAAGTGGAGATGCTTGTTTTATGTTCAGTTAATGATATATTTAGTTGAAAAAAAAAAAAAGTTCCATGTGTCTGATATAGAAAACATAACTTTAATCTGCGTTTTTTTTTTTTTTTTTTAACATCTACATGATCAGAGAGTAAAATTCATGATTGATATTGAAAAAAAAAACCCCACAAAATGCTGAGGATAATATTATAATACATGGTGATAAATCATTCAAGAGTGATTAAATAAGAAGCACTGGGTACTTATGGGTTAAAAAGCTACTCGCAGCTGTCCTCCACACTAAAATGCACCAAGCCTGTTCTTCCACATGTAGTCAGAGCTGACACTTCATACTCTGTTTACATACAGTTATTGATCAGATATCAGCACAGAAGGGTTTTCGTCCTGAGTGGTGATCGATTTTGCTCAGACTGACTTCTGCTGTACTTCAGGTCACTGCAGCAGACACAGGGGCAGTGTGTCCTTGAGCAATAATGGAATAGAGCAGAAAAAGTGGACATTATACTGTTTTACTTAACCCATAAGAACCCAGTGTTACTTTTGTGGCCGTTCACAAAATATTTGTATTTTATATTTAACTTTCCTAAAGTGATTTATCACCATTTATTATGTTATCGTCTGTATTTTGTATTCTTTTCAGTAAAAATCACCTATTTTCTTATATTTAATTCACTAATAATATAGATGCTAATTAAAGCTCGGAATGAAGTCGAGGGTTGTGAAATCAAGAAGAGGGAAAACTAAAGAAAAATGGACTTTTTCAGCAAATCTATCATTAACTGAACATAATCCATCCAGTGTCATTGATCCAACTCCATTTTAGTGGTGAATCAATGTTGATGATGGTATTTCCACATCCACTATGGGTCATATGTGATGACCATGAACAGATGGCAAACTGTATTTTACACCAATTATTTACATGTACTGATAAAATTAGTGGATCAATAGGTATTAAACATTATAGATCAGGGTTAAAAATTGATGCAACTGATAAATATCGTCGCAAAAAACAATACTTCGGCATTAAACTGCTCTAATATATTTATCACAAAACCATGGAAAAAGAAGTGTCATTGACTCTGAAGTAAAGTTTTTCTTAATAACGAAATGGTATTTGTTGCATTAGAGGTGGTTATTTTTGCTTTGTATGAAATGAGGATCATTGTAGACAGCGTACTTGTATCTGGGTTTATCGTGCAGAGAAATTAAAGCAAAAGCAAGTTAATTAGGATGTTGACAATGAGTAGCATATTCAGGGGTAGTTTCTAGCTTTAAAGCCTTCTAGAAGTAGTCTATTCTTTCCGCTGCTTTCTGTTCTGACTCTCCGGGTGCTGAGGGGGGAGAATGTGATTAACCGACTGGCATAATTTATCCCGTCCTGGAGGAATAGACGAGGAAGTGGTGTTGTTCTTGCAAAGTGGCACAGTTTCCTTCTATACATACATAGAAGCACTCATGCACAAAGAGGATGTAAACTCTACAGCAGGGGTGTCAAACTCATTCTAGTCCAGGGGCCACATTAAATCAAATTGGTCTGAATTGGGCCGTACCACGAAAATAACATAATATATAAATAATGTCAACTCCAAATTTTCCTCTACATTTTACAACAAAGAAAAAAGTTCAATAATGTGATGAAAATGCTCACATTTATGTAGTATCCTTTAAAACATGGGTGTTAAACATGCGGCCCAGGGACCAAATGCGACCCGCCAAAGGTTCCAATGTGGCCCCTGGGATGAATTTGCTCAGTGCAAAAATACCACAGTCAAGGCTTTGGAACTGATTTTAGTTCAGGTTCCACATACAGACCAATATTATCTGGAGTCAAATTCTATCAGAAAAACCTCCAAAAAAAAAAAGAATGACTCCATATTTTCTTCTCATTTTGATGTGAAAATAATTAAAATTATGCCCATAAATAATGATAACTTCAAATCTCTGTCGTTGTTATAGTGCAAAAAATAACATTAAATTAGGAAACCTGAAATGTATAAAGAAAATTAAGGACAATTTTAACAATTTAGTGTCTTTGTAGCAGATCTGATCCATAATGTATGTGCGTAAATGATAAATTGAGGCATAGTATTGCTAGAATTCCATATAACATTTCAGTTTTTTTAGGTTATTCACATCTGTCTTATTGGATAGTTTATCTTAAAAAATTATAAAAAATTTAATGGGGTTTGTTTGCACTAAAACAAACACAAAAATGTGTTATTGTCTTTTTTTTCAAGGTTATTATTATGCAATTATTTTAATGGTCTGGCCCACTGCAGATCAAATTGGGCTGAATGTGGCCCCTGAAAGTAATGAGTTTGAGACCCCTTCTTTAAAACAACGTGAATAACATGAATAAACGGACACTGCTTCAGGAAACTAAATAAGATCATGCCTCAGTTCATCATTTACAACGTACAGATTATTTATTATTATTTAATGCAGTCATCCCCAACCTTTTTATAACCGCAGACCGGTCAATGTTTGGCAATTTTGGTCTGTGGGAATCACCTGTCACAATAAATCCATGTTTCAAGTACGACTCCTAGGATTGTTTGTTAAAAGCTTTCTTTTTCTTGGAAGTTGAAGGCTATAAACTTTCCAAAGACATGGGTTTTTTACTTAATTTGTTAACACGTGGGTTACATTTTTGGTGTTCAAGTGACAGAGATGTAACTGAGACAATCCGGTAATTTTTCAAAATAAATGATTGTTCAGACTCATTTAATGAATACAAGAGAAATAATTAATTCTTTATTATTAGGCACCACCATTGGGGAACACTGATTTAATGGATCTACAAATACACAAAAACATTTAATAACAGCCAGGACATTGTTAAACTTACACTTCTTCAGACATTTCCAAATGTTCATATTTGTTCATGCAGTTTCCATTTTAGTAAAATGATCGTTTTACTGTAAATACAGTAAAATAACATGAAACTGTTTAAATTAATAAAGAGCAAAATGTGGAATTGTGAGTAGTTACTGTATAGGTTTTTATGATAGTATTTTACTGATCCAACCCATTTTGATCTGTACTGTATGTGAAACCTGACATAAAATGATCAATATATTTCACAAATTTATCCCAGGGTCCAGACTGGACTCTTTTGGGAGCCCGATTTAGACCATGAGCCGCACGTTTGACACCTCTGCTCTAGAGCGCTCACACTCCAGGAGCAGTGATGCTTGGGAAAAGTACCTGCTGCTTCTGTACGTTCTTTAATATGACAAGGATTGATTGAGTAATGGTTTGGATGTGTGCGCTCATCTTCACATTGCTCTAGTTTCTTTAGGAGTGATAGAACATTGTGTGTAGGTGTGTGTCTATTACGTGTACATTTTCCACTAGGACTGCTCCATAGCAACAGGCTGCATATCTTTGTTTTCAAACTGTATGTGACCTTTCTGCTGATCATGTACCTGAGTGGATCTGTGTCAATGTGTGTGTGTGTGTGTGTGTGTGTGTGTCCATGTGCATCAGTCTGTGACCTGTTTGACCTTCTATTAGTGTACGTTCATTAACTGTAGCATGATACCTACTGTAGAGCTGCACAATATATTGTCTGAGCATTGATATCGCAATGCACGTGTGCGCAGTCGTCACATGGCAGGTCCTGTTAAATGTAGGAGATGAATGAACTCAACGTTTTCTCATCTAATTTCAGTAGAACCTGACACACACTGAGCACATCACAATCATTTTGAACCCGTTTGGACTGAGTCACTGGTAACAAGACTGAAAAGTGAGCGACCAACAAGAGAAAATCACCCAAAACCAACAAAAGAAAAATCACCCAAAACCAAGACTCACGCCAGAAAGAAAATCAGTATCAATCATGTAGAATTTTTTACAAATATTTATTTCTTTAATTTCTTTTATATTTATTTGTATTTATTTATCATATATTTTTTATTTATTTGTATTTTTCAATTTATTCTCTTTTTTTCATAAACTTTTAGTTTGTTTGTTTTTTTTTTTACATTTTTTTATTTTTATTTTTTTATTATTCTTAACATTATTTATTATTATGTTTTTATTTATTTATTTGTATTTATTTGTAATCTTCAATCAAATTGTATTATTATTTTTACAATTATTTATTCATTCCTGATGTTTCTATTGATTTATTTGTATTTATTTTTATTTTTATTTATTTAGATTTTTTTTAATTATTAATTAAATTTAATCCTTGTGCAGTCCTCCGGGTCAAAGTGACCCAGTGGCCCCCAAATGTGCCTTTTCATACGTACTGTATGGTGCCATTGCTTACTACTGTCTATGGAGCTAAATCCAGGCCAAATGTTTTGCTAATTTGAAAAAAGAATTGTAATTGAAAAACAAAAATTCAAAACTGAAAGTTCAAGTTTTTATCTTGAACTTTGAAATATACAACAATGTATTCAAACTAAAAATAAGTGTAGGAAAGGTTTTTTCAGGTTAAATATAATTTTGATTCAGTTTTGGAATTTTTTTGAATAAATTATTTATTTTCATTGTTCACTTTCATATATAATTTGATATTTGAGGTCTTAATTTTTTCAGTTGCAGATTTTATGTTTTCAGATTCAGATCTTATTTTTTTCCAGTTTCAAATCTTATTTTTTTGGTTTCAGATCTTTTTTTCACTTTCAGATTTTTTTTTCACTTTCAGATCTTTTTTTTTCAGTCGCAGACTTTTGGCCCTGATGTTGCGTGGGGGGCGTGGCATCAACTTAGAGGGGCGTGGCATCATGAGTGACAGCATAACAAAGAAGGCTGAGGACCCCCCTCAATCACGTTGCCTTCAGGGAACGTAGGAACTGCGAAAAGTTTGACTCTACACTTTCTATACACCACATTCATGTGATTGGCAGTTAAAAAAACTGACGCCAGTGACAACGTTGTGTTTAGCAAACTGTTTTAGAACCTGCTTGGCTCTAATAGCAGTATAAGAGCAATAAACTATGCCAGATTGTGAAGTTAAACATCTACACTTTAAGTGTTTATGTTTCCCACTTCCACCATGAACGCAGCACAGTGTCCGTTTGCGATCATGGCGTCCGCTCCACCGGGACCACCTATTGGCGCCAGCCAGGTAAGAAATGTTAGATATTTTTGAATAGATACTCTGGGAAATCATCATAAATGTTATAATGATGGGTAGTTTGTGTAACATAGGGACATACATGAAGGGAAAAGTGGGGAATTGACGTTGGCATTAACTAGCTTTATGCTAATAGTGTTCCTAATTGTACACTCCTTACAGTGTCTAGCTAAAGGCTAAGGTTTTTGCCTTTAATGTGTATTGTTTTTGTTTACATCTGTGTTTGCCAGAATGTCGACTGTAACTCGACAGTGGCAGCAGCTGCACAGAGCCTTATAAATGTGCTCATACAGAACCTCTCTCTAAATTAACAGTTATTAGTGTCACCTTTTCATGGAGTTAGTTTACATAGCATAGTTAATGCTAACGCCAATTCCCCACTTTTCCCTTCATGTATGTCCCTATGTTACACAAACTACCCATCATTATAACATTTATGATGATTTCCCAGAGTATCTATTCAAAAATATCTAACATTTCTTACCTGGCTGGTGCCAACAGGTGGTCCCGGTGGAGCGGACGCCATGATCGCAAACGGACACTGTGCTGCGTTCATGGTGGAAGTGGGAAACATAAACACTTAAAGTGTAGATGTTTAACTTCACAATCTGGCATAGTTTATTGCTCTCATACTGCTATTAGAGCCAAGCAGGTTCTAAAACAGTTTGCTAAACACAACGTTGTCACTGGCGTCAGTTTTTTAACTGCCAATCACATGAATGTGGTGTATAGAAAGTGTAGAGTCAAACTTTTCGCAGTTCCTACGTTCCCTGAAGGCAACGTGATTGAGGGAGGTCCTCAGCCTTCTTTGTTATGCTGTCACTCATGATGCCACGCCCCTCTAAATTGATGCCACGCCCCCACGCAACATCAGGGCCAAAAGTCTGCGACTGAAAAAAAAAGATCTGAAAGTGAAAAAAAAAATCTGAAAGTGAAAAAAAGATCTGAAACCAAAAAAATAAGATTTGAAACTGTAAAAAAATAAGATCTGAATCTGAAAACATAAAATCTGCAACTGAAAAAATTAAGACCTCAAATATCAAAATATATATGAAAGTGAAAAATGAAAATAAATAATTTATTCAAAAAAATTCCAAAACTGAATCAAAATTATATTTAACCTGAAAAAACCTTTCCTATACTTATTTTTAGTTTGAATACATTGTTGTATATTTCAAAGTTCAAGATAAAAACTTGAACTTTCAGTTTCGAATTTTTGTTTTTCAATTACAATTCTTTTTTCAAATTAGCAAAACATTTGGCCTGGATTTAGCTCCATAACTGTCCTGATGGGGTGGGGTGAGGGGGGTGATGAGTCTTTGGAACTTAACTTTGGTGTTTAACCCGATCGTAGGACACAGCCTGTGCACTGCACAAGGGTTAATTATTTCGGCTACAAGAACGACGATAGTGAATCGTATGTTCTGTGTTGGACACTAATCTGTGACCGTTTGCGTCAGCACCACACAGCTGTTATATATTCCTGAGGATTTTGTCATATTGTAATATATATATATATATATATATCGCAGGGTTAGAAAAGATTTTGCAATGTCAGTTCGTGCGGCCATAATAACTAGTGCAGAACCACCTGCTGTGTGATCCAGATATTGAGTCTGTCCATTTCGTGGCTGCATCAGTGTGATGTCAACCTTCTCACAGAGGTTTCTGAGCTCAGACTAAACAGGTTATGATCACAGCTGATGTCACACGCTTTGAACAAGTGGCAGTTTTTTTTTTTTAGCCCCGTTTCATCTCTTAGTAAGAACTGAAGAGATATCTTTTCCACATATCTTGACACAGGCTGTCGTGTTATATTAATATCAGTATTGTACTAATAACTGGTTGCACATTTCATATCCGGGCATAGCAGACAGAGCTCTTTAGAAATCAATTTTCTTTTGCTCCATCACCATGGTTGGAAACTGGCCATGTGCCAGATAGGGACAAAAAAAAGAAGATGGTAGCCAAATATCATTGCTGTTCGACTTACATTAGTGAATGAAAAGTGAAAAATATGCTTATCAGATGTATAATTTGTTGTTTTGATCTTTAAATTAACTTCAGAAGGCTAGTAGACAAGGATACCCCCATAGTCACTGAAGCGTAACAAAAGGATAAACACTTGGTAAGAGCTTCGTAGGTGATTCAAGGTCATGTTCTATTTAGAACATGGATGTGAAGTACAATCACAGTGTGTAGTCTAAGCTCACACACACATACAGTAGTAGGTCATTCATCATCAGCATATCGGTGGCATATTCCTTTGAGTGTTTGGCTGGAACACAGCATAGTTTCATGTTTCATGTTTAGTGTGCATTCAGGCTACTTTAAATAAATGGAGTGTAGTGTTTACATATGGGAAATGGTTTATGTCAAATCCCTTATCATAGAATCAGTGTTTTATGTACAGAGGCCGCTATGTGGGAAAAAAGAAACTACTAGTTAATTCCCTTATGGAACAATTATGCTGTTATCACTGGACATTATGTGAATAAAAAAAAAAGAGTCACAGTACATGACTGTGTCCATAAATAAAAATGTGCAAATGCTGCAGAAATAGACCACCTGCAATAATGGTGGAGGTTCAGTTTTAACACGTATGGTCAAGATGGACATTGAAATGAGTGATGCAAATGAAATTCATAAAATGTTATTGTATTGTACAATTGTTAAATGAGGGGTAGGATTTTTAATAAGTTCTTCAACCTACTCCTTTTGAGTTGGTGACTCCTTATTTTGTCCTTTGTTACGTCCGCCAAAGAGGTTATGTTTTTTCCGGCGTTTGTTTGTCTGTGTTCAAGATAACTTGAAAAGTAATGGACAGATTTTGATGAAATTTTCAGGATATGTTGGAAATGTGAACAGGAAGAACTGATTTCATTTCGGGGATGATTGGGGTGGGGGGGTCTACCTTGGCGGAGGTCTGTGCTCTCAGAGTGCTTTTCTAGTTCTGTATTTTATTTCTTTTTTAAATTTTTGTTAAGATGAACTGCTCAAATAAAAATAACTGAACTGAACGACTGAGAAAATCAATAATTTGTAGGATGGATTTTGTTCAACTTAGGTGAGGCTGAAACTACAGTTTATATTTATTATAATCATAGACTAATCTAATACCAGTGTGCTGTGAGAAATCTTCAGGTGTGCCGTGAAAAATGACATAATATCACCTTATTGGTAGTGTAAGTGAGCATGGGTGATTATAGATACAACAGAACACACCACTGATCCACCCAGAGTTGTTGGGTTAGGCTCAAGGTTAAATTCTTAAATTCTGCCAAGAGTGTCAGCTTTGTGTTTAACTAAACAAACTCAGTTTTGCACTGAATAAGTAAATTAAGACGAGATTTGCATCATGTTTCAATAAATATACTTTTTATGAGAGTATATATAGTGTGCCTTATGACGTTTCTAATGTAAAATATGTGCCATGGCTCAAAAAGGTTGAGAAACACTGATCTAGTGGGTGCCATCGAGATTTATTTTTTGTCTGCACGATAAACGAAATGACACATTTAAAAAAGAAAAAAAAGGTATAAGGTATAACCAAATGTTCCATTTCTCTGGTTAGATGTTGTCCATTTCTAGAATTTGTATATGCACTTTTTAATCTTTTTGTATTATATATTGTATAATATTGTAATCAGTGTGTGTGCGTGTGTGTGTGTGTGTGTGTGTGTCCGCAGAAACATATCATGCTATGACTCAATGAATACTTGAGATGCCACCATGAAATTTCATGGTCATAAACATATCGCTAATGCGCATCAGATGCAGTGATCCATTTGAGTAAAGGTCAAAGGTCAAGGTCGCATTCATCAGAAAGGTCAAAATCACATTACTGGCTGTAATTCAAGAACGGGTAGCCATAGAAACTTGAGATTAACACAAAATAGGGGTGAGATTAGGCATTCTCTGAATACTTTATTTAGTTATACAATGGCAAGTTATGATCCAGTCAGAATTGAAATAATGAAGCTGTTGATTTTTTCATTAAGATGAGTTTTAGTCTGAACAACAACCTGTGCATCCTCTCATTCATTATCGGTGCCAACACAAGAAAAAAAACCTTCAACACAAAAGAGCTTTCCATTCACAGAGTCAAGGCCTCTCTATTAAGGTACCACGCAACATCATAAAATGAGAAAAGAGAAGCATCAAACATGGTAGAATAAGCTTAAAAGCAAATATGTAACCTTTTTTTTTTAAAAAAAGAAAAACACCATTGAGGCTTTTATTATAATAACTAGCACATTGACCCATGGGAATCCACAGGTTCTAGAAGCAGTTGATAAAATGTGGAGCTGAACTAAACCTACTGATGTAACAGTTTAGGAAAAATTGAGGTTGAAAGTAACAGGAACAAATGCATTCATAGTTACCTTATATATTTGTTTGAAAGATCTTTACATCATTACTGTACGACTTCATCACAGTCACATGACTTCAAGACGTGAGTCAGCTTAAAGGACAATGCCATTGTTTTTTCAATTGGAGCCATAATTACTCAAAATTTGAATTGTTTTAATCACCCATGTTACTTTTTTCTATTTTCATTCCTCTGGAAGTAATTAGATTTTCAACGATGTCCACAAAGCAGCATACGACAATATTTTGTTCAAATCAGTTCGTATGGCCATTGTACTAATTTCATTAGAGTCACATTTCAATTTTGAAACTCCTGGGCTGGTGGACTGAGCTAAAATAAGTAATGTAACCCAAGACACACAAGTGACATCATCACTGTGCGCCTCTGTTTACTACTGGGCACACTGGCAGATGCAGTACAGAAGGAAGTTGTCGGACAGCAAAGCTAACAAATGTTGTCTTACTGTGTAGTTATATGTCCGTAGTTTATCGGATTGTGATGGAAATTTTATTTTCACATCCAGGGTAGAGCTGGGCAAAAAATCAATTTAGATTTAAAATCGAGTTTTATGGCAAAATCGATTCATATTTTAGGAAAATCGTGCAATCCGATTCCCCTCCACACGCTCTTTTTTTCCTCGCAAAAAGAAAACCATGAACCAGGCTGCTTTTCGTAGTGTTTCACCCCAGACCCCGCTTACGATCCCCTTCTTCTGCCGCACGGGTAGTAATATGGAGC
The DNA here is from genome assembly GCA_020466265.1 of Siphamia tubifer. Taxonomy (NCBI): domain Eukaryota; kingdom Metazoa; phylum Chordata; class Actinopteri; order Kurtiformes; family Apogonidae; genus Siphamia; species Siphamia tubifer. The sequence continues at coordinate 16,747,566 of CM035797.1, read as the reverse complement.
CTCCAGTTTATGGCAAGCCAAAGTGTTCACATAGCCACGCGTTGTCTTTATTACATCACACGTTACAGAACACGTTCTAGCACGCACACTGGCGCGCTATCACGCGTTACGAGACGCGCTCTGGTACGCGCAAGGTTCTAAAGGTTCAGTTGTGTGGAATTGGTTTGGGTTTTTAGGGTCTGACGAAGCCCAGCTACTGCCTGGTTATCAGCTGTGTCTTCAGACTGTTGTTGTTGACGGTAGCGGTACGACCACTCTGTTCACATCTGAAGCGAAAGCATCCAGTGGTGGGGGGGGGGTTTTCTCGTGGCACATCTTATGATAAACATGGAGCATGATGGGGAGTGATAAAGATGTCCAAAATATTGGTAACATGATCAGGTTTATTGAAGTAGTTTGATTGATAATTAGGTTTTGTTTTATTTTGTCCTTACAAAGTAAAAATGTTACTAGTTTTCTTTTTATCTTACTTTTGCACTACTACGTTTTTTGCAATGTTTTTCATATAATATGAGTATTAATGTATATTGTTTTAGTTGTTAAAATATTTTAAGCTTTCTTTTTTCCAACAAAATGTATCTTTTGCACTATTTTTTTGCACTGTTTTTCCTGTAACAGTGGTGGATATGTCTGGACTTACTACAGTTCATGTAGGCAAAGTCTCAGGTTACAGTTGCACCTTTTGCACAACTGATTTATTATTTTCAGTTATTTCTAGAAGTATTTTTGTTTTACATGTTATTTAATAAAAAAAAAAAAAAAAAAAAGAAGACGAAAGAAAACACATTTCTAGTGTTTTCATTTTCATTTAGCCCATGTGGGAAAAAATCGTATCGTGAATCGAGTTTTTTGGGAAAAAATCGGGGATTTTTTAAAAAGACAAAATCGCCCAGCCCTAATCCAGGGTATGCATACATTCGAACCATTGTAGCCTCGCCTCATCATCTGAACCCACTTTATCCTCACTAGGGTCACTGGGGGCCTAATCCAGCTACAATGGGTGAAGGCGGGGTACACCCTGTATGAGTCTCCAGTTCATCTCAGGGCTGAACATATATAGACAAACAATCATTCTCACATTCACACCTATGGACAATTTAGATTAACCAATTAACCTATCAGTGCATGTGTTTGGATGGTGGGAGGAAACTGGAGTACCTGGAGAAAACCCACGCAGACACGAGGAGAACATGCAAACTCCACACAGAAAGGTCTGGTGTGGGAATTGAACCAGGGACCTTCTTGATGTGAGGTACGAGTGCTAACCACTGCACTACCATTGTAGCGATAATGAAAAACAAGAGCTCCGACATGACTTTTCGCTGTCAACTGCCAGTGTAAACAAGTTCATAGTCTAATGAAAGAATGGGCGTAAACTGAGATGATGTCACTTGTACAAATCTAATGTCTTCCAGAGGAATGAAAAACAAAAACAACTAACATGGGTGAGTAGAACAATTCAAATTACATCATAATTAAGGCCCCAATTGCAAAAAACAGCATTGTTCCTTAAAGGTGTAACACATTGATTAAGAAGAAACAAAATGATGTTTGTATTGATGTCAATCTGGACCATAGAGTTTTACACAGGACTGAACTATACGGTTTATTACGACCTACTGGCATCCTGTGTCCAGATTAGGGCAGAACAATCTCTCATTTTGGACCAAATGTCATAAGTTTGGGATTATTAAAGCCGTATTTTTGCATCGCTCTTAACTGGCCCTGGTTTCAACTATTTTACACATGTATGCCACTTCCCTACCATCCTGCCAAGCTGACCAATCAGAAGCAGCATGTTGCACAATGACAGGTCATGTGTTCTCAAATCCAATCAGTGAAAAATCTGGTCATCAATTTCAGAAAAGGCTTCAACAGGATCAGAAACAGAAGTCGGGGGGTTTGAACTCAAGTGAAGACATCGATCAGGGGTGTCAAAGTCCAGTCCTTGAGGGCCGCTGTCTTGTATGTTTTAGACATTTCCCTCATCCATCACACATGAAAATCATTCCACCTTTATCAGGCTTCTGCAGGGTATGATGATGAGCTGATCATTAATTGAACCAGGTGTGTTTGGAAGAGGGACACATCTAAAACATGGAGGACACTGGCCCTGGAGGACCGTAGTTTAACACCTGTGACATAGATGGTTTTTTTTTCAGTTCTTCTACACTCAATCTAGTCTATAGTATGTATAGCATGTTTTTTGTTCATAAATACGACTAGAATTGCAATCAATTATTGACTTTCATTAGTTTCAGACGTTTTCATTCTTGCAGTAGTTATTGTTTGAATGGTATTATGTAAGTTTTTGTGATGTTTGCAAATATTGTTGACCACTGAAACTTGATTTTTAGAAGATCATGAATGAAATCGTAATCGCAATATTGGTTTTATATCGGTTTCTTAAAATCATTCAGCCCTAGACCATATCTGATTAAATTGTGGTCCATGTGATCTGTGATCTGTTATTAAGGCAACACTTTTACACAGGTCTGAAGATGACATTTTGTGAATTTTACGATTACCGACAGCACATGAAGGCAGCAAAAGACTTTTACTGGTTTATTGCGACTCACCGTTGTTCTGTGTTTTCGATACGCTGAACTGTGGTCCGTCTGATCGGAGTCTGTTACTGTGTTATGGCAGGGATGGGGTTAACAGGCTGGGTCTGACTGGGGACTGGCGGAATGAAACCAGGCCACAGTAAGAACCAGACTGACCTTGTTAGTGTGATCACAGCTCAACCTGGTTCTCCCGTCATGTCCCGATGTTTCCGTTGATCCTGATCCAGCCCCCCCCAACACTGACACTTTTCTATGTGAATGGACTCATCCATGGGCAGCCTGTAACCATACTGACATTTTGAATAACTGGTAATAACTCAAAAACTATTGAACGTATCAAACAGCTGTTTTCGTCTGTTCCTTGATTCAAAATACACCTAAAGGCAAAGGCTCGCTGTGTTTAGTTTGACAGTTATAAAACACACACACACATCACACACAGTCCATTTGGCCTTTATAATATAGATAATTTGTAATCATCCTTTCTGACTCTCTTCTCTTTCTGCTTTTCTCAGTTACTCCTCAGTTCTTTCCAAGAATGGGCATTGAAATCTGGTATGAAATGAGCGACAGGCCTAAATTATTAAAGAGCTACAATGCAATTGTTCTATCATTGGTTGTATAAAAAATTAGATTGCACATTGTACCTCACAAAACACTGTCGGTGATTAAAACCATTATCTAATAAATTTTTTTCTGTTTCCAATTCAGAAAAGACTCGTCTCTTTGAGCCTTTGTCTGAGTAGTAGGGGAACCTCACTGCATCAAGCAGCATAGACATGAATGCAGCTGGAGACAATGATAGCGAAACATTGTAAGGTGTGGGTTCCATTTCACAAAAGGTGATTCTAACAATACTGATTGTCTCCACCATATGTAAACGGGAAAGATTTTCAGAGCAGTATCCAATGATTCCAACAGAAGCTTTAGATCTATGAAAGGAAAGCCCAGTGAGCCAGAATAATACGGCACATCTGAAGAGTGAGGAGTCCCACAAAGCAGAGACCTATGTTCACTTCGTCAGATCAATCTATCCCGCAAGAACTGGAAGAGCACTTCGCTGTGGTAGATCTAGATGCTATATTCATGGTAAGCATCAAAGAGAGAAGATGTAAGAAGACCTCTTTAAGTGGTCCAGCATGAGGCCACAGTAATGGAGCCAGTGAGAGAGATGCCACAAGGATGAAGCAAAGATATAGAAGCCAGTGTGACAGAAGAAACTCCAGGACCATAAGGGAACTGGAGCAGCTGCAGAAGGAACTGTCTGTAGGAGAGGAAACAGAAAAGACAAACCCTGCCAGGCACAAAAAAAAAGTTGAAGGAGGAGAGGATCTCAGAGGAAGACAGTGGGTTGTAGATGAAGATCTAACACAAGTCCCTGTCTGTCACCATCAGTAGTCGCTTTTCCATCAAACCTCAAATTGTACAAATGTAATTTGCACATAAAATTTACAGAATGGAAAAACTATTTGGACAAAACCTTCATTTTTCAAATAAAAGGTTTTTTTCACTGACAATAGGTGATTTTTCAGGTGTAGCGCAAGTAGTATGTTACTCAAAACTGCTATGGAAAGACCTTTTTTTTTGCAACTACAGTCAGGATAGTAAAAAAAAAAAACTGATGTTGAGGGACGTTACAAGTGAAAAAGAAGAGTTTTAAAGGAAATATGGTGCAGTATGTGTGGGTACACCAAAAAACTGAATCATTTTTTAATTTAGTAGATGAATGAGTAATATATAATGATAATAATGAATATATCTGTAAAGCAACAAGGACTTATGTCATGATAATAAATAAACAAATCATGGCATTTGTGACTTAATGAAAAAAAATAGACTTTACGCACCTTTTTTCAACAATTAGCAAATATTGGTAAAGTGTTGGAATGATGTCCAATGGAAAAGCCACTAGTGAGTGTTTTAGACGTAAAGGTTGAACTCGACACAGACCTCCATGGTCATGATCCTGCGATGTACAATAGAATAAACACCATGGCTCTCCTTATCTACAGGTTAGTATTCTCAACTGCATGGAACATTAGGAGTAAGGCTGGGTAAAATACTTAATTCATTTGATTCATAAGGTTTTGAATCAATTAATATGATTTGATCCCATATTGATTCAATTCTCAATTCAGTACAAACTGATTGATTCAGATTCATTACTGATACTATAATATACTTTTGAGCTGCAAACTGGTTATTTACTACTGCAGTCGAGCAACACATCAGCATTGGTGTCTATACTAATATTAGAAAGGAAATAAATCCGAAATTTTAGCTGTAAATAAACAGGACAGAAACATTGCCATATTACTACTAGGGCATTAACAACTTAAGTTAACGCAGACACACGGCTAAAAAAAAAAAGAAGAAAAAAACATGGACACACGTCTGTCCAGCAATGAACAACTTGTATTAAAGTTCACTGCAACATAACAATGTCCACTGACAAGACACAAGCTTCAGCATTTTAACCCCAACAAACAAAGGCTAACGTTAGAGTTTTCTGTTAAATTTAACTGAACAACATCAGTAGGTGAACATATGTCTGCATTTTTTTTTCCTGTAAAACCTTGTGATGTGACATTTGCTGCTCAAGAAATGTGTCAAAAACACACTGTGCATCTGACAAAATGCAACTTGAATTTTAGTCTTTGTTTTTCATTCTAACCTAACACGAAGGACTCATAAAACAAACAAACAAACAAACAAAACATTGCTAGATCAACAAGTAGTATTAGTAACACACAACAGAAAAGGGTAGGTTTGTGGTTTGGCTGCATGTTGCCTCTAGAATGTTCTTGTGTTTAATGGCTGTGACAGGATCAAAAGAGGTCTTATTTTTCTATTTCACGGCCTCTTTTCTTGCTACATCACATACTTTTGCCATTTTTTTCTATTTATTTCTTGACCACTACTCAAGGACAAGCCACGTTTTAATAACTGTGTTTACAAGTACACATATTGTTACATACTTTAGAAGTTGACTTTAAATCCATAACTTTCTGACATAGAAACAGTCATGTCCTTCAGGGTGCCTGCAGATCTTTTCTGTCTTTTATGGAAGTGAGTTACCTTCATATCTGCACTGCTTTTTTCTGCTTCAGTGCAGAAGTTTCCAGAATTTGAGTTCAATTTTGTTACAGTGTGGGGCAGCTGTGGCCCAGTTGACAGAGCGGGTCTTCCGATGAATGAAGGGTCAGCAGTTCACGCTCTGGATGTCAAAGTGTCCTTGGGTAAGACACTGAACCCTAACTTAGTCTCCCAGTAGGACTGATAGAACCTTAGAAACCTACTGGTGTGTGTGTGTGTTTGAATGGATGAATGTGAGGCTAATGTAAAGCACTTTCATCTCACAGTTGAAAACATAAAAATATTGCTATTACACATACACACACACACAGTGTTCTATCACAGCACCATCTACAGCTTGGCATGCATATTCAATCCAGTTCCACACATTGTTGTGTCCCCGTATGCACGAGGATTTCTTAATGAAATTGTGTAAATGCAGATAAAAAGGTTAAGACAAGATAACAATTTTACGTCTTCTCTTCTAGTCGTCAAGACTATTTCCTGGAAAAATGTAATTACATCACAAATACTTTTTTTTTATTTGATCAGAACATGATCTATTGTGTTATCACAAAACTTCATTTTGCAAAAACTTAAAGTGAAGGATGTGAATAAAATTATAGAATGCACTTTTACCAGTACAAAACACACGTACAAAACACACACACACACACACACACACACACACACACACACACACACACACAAATGATATAAAATCATATTTTACATAAATTATAGTTTAAAATCTTACTCCATAAATACAAGAGCTATATAAACCAAAAGAAGCTAAAGAAAAACAAAAAACAAAAGGTCTACCATATCTGCATTTGAATTAATACCTAACAGCATCAGTACAGTATTGTGGTTATAAAATATCAATATATATTGCGCAATATTTTCTTACACCCCTGTTTTGACTTTAACTTGAGATTTCTTGCTGACTGGATTTAAGATTCTTGTTTAAATTCCAGTTTTCCAGAGGCACTATTTCACTTAGGAGCCAAACACAAATCTAAAACCCCATGTGTTTTCTGTCTGTGTAAAAACACGCAATTAATGAAAAGAGCAGAAATCATGGAAATCAGGAGGAATATCCAGCCCAGAATGAACTGTCCCTTTACACAGCGCTTGTCTTTAACAGTGATTTACGCTATTGCATTAACCGTGACCTTGACCTACATCATTATTGCATGTAGCAGCAACAGTCAAGGTTAAATATAGGCTTTTACTCACACCTTATTAAACAAAAAAGTGTCAGACACACTCTCATATTGAGTTGCACACTTCTTTAAATGGTGAAGAAATAAATTGTTTCTCACCTCTGGCATATTATAGGGATGCCTGCAAGCGTAACAGTCCATATTCTTCCAAGTAAATATACACCGCACTGACAGCCATATACTTAACACTGTCACACACATAGCACACATTTATAAATTGGATCACTGAGATTGGCAGTTGAACCTACAAGGACATTAGTCAACATGTCCCCTAAGGCCCAAAATGCATCATTAGCTCTCAAATACATTGCACTAAAACCATTCATACACCTGCTTTACAGTATAGTCACAGCAAGACCTACAGTAAGTGTGGGATTCTGAAGTGAATTAAAGTGTTTCTAAATTGATGGAGGCTTTTGTACCAGTGAACAAGGAGCTTGTTTTACTAATTAGTAAGAGGGAAATCACGTAATGTTAATTAGCTGTTTGCTGTCATATCAGCGGAATATTGAAGATGGAAAGAAAGGGAGTGAAAGCGAGTTGAAAACTATGGAGGGAGAGAAAGTTATTACCAAGCATTATTCAGCTCATGTCACTTCACTTCTTCTATTCATTGCAATTATGTGCCTGATTTCCTTTACTTTTTTTTTTTTTTTTTTTGCGCTTCTTTTCAGTATATTTTGACTTTAATATTTTGAGATTTCAGTCCAGGTTGGTCTCTTAGGAAATGCATGTGTTTTGTCTTGAGGTGCATGGTGCCTCATGGGAAATCTTTTAGTTCTCTCAGTTTCATGGTAATCCGTCTACTAATACTATACAGCATTGCTCACATGTGACTATTTTGGGTTTAAGAATACAATGAGGGTAATACGAAATTCAGTTATTTTTCATAGGTTCTCTGATTTAACTCCATGCCTTTTGAAGTACTTCTCAAACCCAGAAGTAATGGCTGCATTTCTATTTAGAAATGCTACATATTTTAATGCTGTATTTTATTGAAAAGACCATTTTATTGGATTTTTGTTATTTGACACTAATACACTCTCAGGTCTTATATCCTTGGTTTTCATGGAAATTCCACTCAGGGATGAGGTTGGAGATGTAAAAGAAGAACTGTCAGACTACAATTCATGTTTGAAATTCCATTTAGTTCCATTGGTTCTTTTTTTCAGTTGACTACAACTACTTTATTACCTCAGCTAATCATTCCTATTTATCTGTCCATTTGTAAGAAACACTAAACAATAAATACATCTGTTTTCATGTTATGTGGTGGAATTGTAGAGCATGGGTCAAGGGTCATCGCCTTCTATTTACGGGAGATTCATAAAATGAGTCCAAGGCTGGAATTGATTTCCAGTTCCTTTATCACTGAACAGCCTTAGATTAATGTTCTGTAGAACTGCAAAACTCTACTGCCCTGTAGAACAAGAAGAATATCAGTATGAAAGACAACTAAAACACATAAGATTAATTAGAATAATTAAACTTATCAGTGGCAACAAATGACAAAAATGAAAAAACTGAACTTGATAACATGGGGTTGGACAATACAATATATTACTCTAATTCTATTATTCAAGATTTATCGAAATCACACAATTGTTATGGTACCTCCAGGACCTGCTCTTGTTCATCTAAGTCGAACTTTAACCTTTTTGTCTCTTGAAATTAACTGTGAATGTCATTCTCTTTTCATATGTCACTGTTAGGATGATTTTCATATTTCAGAGTAAGAAAAATTTCCAGCCGTTATTCATTTCTATTTATTTTTTCCAAAACTTTAGATTGGAGTTATCAAAATTCATGTGTTATCACAGATTAATCCATCATCATGAATAATCTCATTAAATATTTTAATGCAGTTAACCCACCTGCAGTGCAGAATTACTCCAGTAATGCATTTCAGGCAGTTCGGTCAGTTGACAGGCAGCAAAACCAACCAATAAAGATGGAACATGCAAAATAGCATGTTGTTCTTCTGGATAGAAATATGAAGACAAAAAACCCGAGATGAAAAAGCTGTTTCAAGCTGTTTTGTTGAAACTGGCGAAGGTGTTTCATAGGCTTGGGCGATAAACCGAAAATCTACCATTAACGACATTTACTACAATAACTACTGTCAATTTGTCCATGACGGTAAATTTGGTATTTCAATGTAAAGGAAAATAAAAGTGCTTTTTGTCTAATTTGACTGTGTGTGTTGGTACGATATGATCATTCCCCTGTAGAACTGGAGACAAAAAACCCAAGATGGAAAAGCTGTTTCAAACTGTTTTGTTAAAACTGGCGAAGGTATTTCATAGGCTTGGGCGATAAACCGAAAATTTACATGACCCCACCCATCCAGTCACATGACTCCACCCATCCAGTCACATGACCCCACCCATCCAGTCACATGACCCCACCCATCCAGTCGCATGACCCCACCCATCCAGTCGCATGACCCCACCCATCCAGTCACATGACTCCACCCATCCAGTCACATGACTCCACCCATCCAGTCTGAGCAGAAGAGACACCGATGATGAGGAAATGACTGAAGGTTCAAATGCAGAAGCAGCTAAAATAGACCAAGTAACACGAGTCCTGTTGTACTTGTTCTGAAAAGAAAGTTGACATCTGTCCCATAAAGTTTTTCACTTCTGTGGAGGGGGAGGGGGCATAGACGGCACTGCCCTGTTACCATATCACAGGATTAAGAGACACAAATTAACCCCCAATTATGGACCCAAACGTGTGTGAGTGCCCACCCCCCAATGAGCTGTGTGTGTGGTCAAGTGGTCAAGCAAAACTGCCCAATTTATCATATTAATATATATTATTATATATTGTCTTTTGTCTCGAGTATCTTTGTTCATGCAAAATAAATCACAATTAAAGTAGAATCAAAACGAATTATATTTAATCATGATTGATTGACATTATTGTAATGTAATCAACATGTTGAACCGTTTGACAGCACTGGTTTATATACATTTTCCAAACTTTTGCTGGCACTGCCTTTCAGTTATATAACTGTAGTCAAACATTCCCAACTGCCTCGCAAAAGCCTCAGACAACTTAGAAGATCTTTAACTCAATCTGCTTGAGTCAGTGGCAGCACTCTTTACACAAACACACTTCAGTTGATCCTACAGATTTTTCACTGAACTAAAGTCTGAATTTTCTCGAGGCAGTCCAAAACTTCTAGAGCACCTTGGAACCATTTTGGAGATCTACACAGAATGATCCATTGGTCCTATATTCACCAAAATAACCTAGAACATGACCTACATACATTCACCAAAATTTAACGGGATCTATTCTAGACCATCCCCCACCTTTCCTGAAATTTTCATGGAAATTGGTCCAGTAGTTTTTATGTAAATCTGCTTCTAATCAAACAAACAAACAAATGCAATACCCCTCACACCCTGGGGTAATAACAACAGTCCATGATGATTCTGCTGGGTTTCATGATGATGGTCTTTTTTTGAGTTAAAATCTCAGTCTTCCTCTCACATGTAATTACAGAACACGTTTCTACAGACACGTCACGCAGCTCTTTCTCAAACCTTAGGTTTGAGAAATGCCCCCTCCCCCTCCACAGAAGTGAAAAACTTTATGGGACAGATGTCAAAAATGGGGGTTGTTGAGTTGTTTTGTGTGTCTGTCTGTTGGTTTGTTGTTTGTAAGCAGCTTTACACAAAAAATACTAGACCAATTTTCATAAAATTTCCAGAAAAGGTGCAAGATGGTCCAGAATAGATGCCATTAAATGTTAGTGAATGTAGGTCAAATGTTTAGCTACACAATATATTGTTTGAACATTGACAATGCAATGTATGTATGCACATTAGGCAAATTAAGTCAATGTGTTTTTATCTCATTTCAAAGGTACACACTGTAGCCAGCGATTCACCATTGTGCTGGGCTGGGGTAAAGTAAAATAGTTTTGGAGTACTTCTCCCTTCAAGTTATAAAGACGCAGCAGCCTCTTTAGCACAGACGGAAATATTTTCAGACTAGTCTCCTCTTACATCTTTATCACTTCACCTACCCTGGTATGTGTTTGAACCTGACAAACCAAAATATATTCATCGTTGAGCGTCAGAACATCTCCTTGAAAAACTGAGAGGTTGTGTGCTACTAATGTGTTGTGGAAGTGGGTGAAATTAGTTGAAAGGAGCAGAAAGAAAGACTATAATAATAAATAGTTGCGTCAATGCCCCCCAAGTATCTGGTCCAGTATCTGCACAGTAGCTGGTCTTAAGGTTTCCATTTTCGGTCTGTCATTTCCAAGTGTGCTATTAGCACTGTGCTAGGCTAGTGCTATTAGCACAGTGCTAGGCTAGTGCTATTATCACAGTGCTATGCTACTCAGGTCTTCACAGAAGCTTTAGTAAACACTGTGTGTCACCAAGTGCTTCATTACATTCGTCATATTCAAGCCTTTACATGTAAATGTATTTAACACCTAAAGCATCTGAAACTTCCTGCCAACTGTAACCACATGCCTTTGACACATTGTGCGCGCTTCCATTTAATAGTGGAGAGAGGGGGCAATTAAACAGCTGCATGTGTGGTACTGAAATTCACCATTTTGGTCTGGCTACTACTGTTAATGTTTGCCACGGTTCCATACCTATGCTGACTTTCAGTACCCAACTATCTCGCTTGTTTTCTGTTTGTGAGTGACAATGACAGAATCCTGTTGGGGCTGGGGGTGGGGGGTGGGGGTCATTCTGTGGCACAGCTGTAGCCAAATCAAGGGGTGGGGCCTGATAATGTACAGACGGGTAAAGTTATAAAGAGCAATGAAACTATATTAATATCTTTGTTATATGTCATAATGATGTGAAAATTGGCACTGCAGGCTAGTACTGGAAAGTCACCCTCCAAATGTAGGTTCATTTGGTCCACAGACAAGCATGAACACTACAGACAGAGATTTGCTGAATTTTATATATATATGTGTGTGTGTGTGTGTGTGTACTGTTATTTGTACAAATGAATGTGTCACCTAAAATGTTGCCAGTTTCACCCTAGCACAGTTGCTGAAGTCTACTACAGCCAGGGGTGCACCCCCAAGCAATTCCCAACAATAGTAATGTTTAGCCCGTCTCAAACTTCTAATGTCATGACAAGTTCCAGAAGCTTCCAAGACTGCAGTGCACTTGTTATGTGCAAGGCCAAGAGCCGCTGATAAATTGATAAAAACAGAAACAAAAAAGTTCTCTTTGTAAAGTTTAATTGCTGACAGATTTTAAGACTAAAAATAGGACGATGAAAACTGTACCATGAAAGTTACACAAAACAACATAAGAACATTTGGGGGAAAAATATATCAAGAACAATGCAATTAGTTGTTAATTGAACACAGAGACCCCAAACAGTTTTTTTTGCCATCCCGCATAGCAAACCCATATGTTACAGTAGGAAAACAACCCCCATTCAAACTTCAGACCGCCTTTTGTCTCCCCCCATTAAACTCAGTTTGCCTCACAGTCTGTTCCCAACACACACCCTCACACACACACACACACACACACACACACACACACACACAAGAACACACAAATGTGCTCAGTAAACTGGTAAAATCTAACTTTCTAAAGTCTTTATTCACCCTCTAATGAATACATAGTGTGGCCTAGAGCAGGAGATCTGCTATTAATACCATTAACGTCTAATGACCCAGAGAGGAGTTTTCAGACAGAAAAGTATCACAGACCTCATGAATAAAAGGTCTTAAAGCCAGTCAGGTTATATGAAATTAATCTAAAGACATACATATAAGGGACTATAAAACTATTACAGTGAATATAGGTTTTTTTTTAAATAAATAAAAATGCATACCACATTAACATGTCATCTGTACTTGCTAATGTTGTAAGAACTTTGTAAGAAAATTGTAAGATGTTGTAAATAATGTCAACTGTACTTGAACATAACATGAATAAATAGAAACAACCTGTAAATTCTTAAGAAAAATAAGTGCAAGGTTAAAAATATTATACTTAAGTTTATCATTTATACACGTGCATCACATTTAAAAACAGACAGAATGTTAGTACACTTTCACATACGTATATTTCAAGTTATTCCCTTTTTTTGTAAAGGTAGAGTCTTTTCTTTTTATTTAACTTTATTTTTTACACTAAAACAGAAACGAAAATTTGCAGTTTCCATTATGATTAATTTTTTACTGCTCTGACCAACTTTAGATTGAATTGACTGAAACTAATTTTAACTTCCTTAACTGTTAATATCTTTGATGTCATTTTGCATTTGACAAATTCAGATTGGACCCTTTGGCGGGCCGCATGTTTAACACCTGTGCCTGAAGGGAAGGACGGGAGGGGTTTAAATATCTCAATATTTCTGGGTTGGAATGAGCAGTGATAGATATGTTGTACCAGTCTGTCCATGGTGGAGTACAAGCTGGTTTGGGTTGGTTTGGGTCAAGTTTCCTGGGGTATTTTCTTTACAATCAGCCTAAATTTGAAAAAGGCCGAAGCTGCCTGGGGTCAATCATGGATCAACTCTGATTCTTGACAATCAGACAGAATCAGAATCAGGTTGAAAACCTCCAAAAAAATACAGAAAAAGACACTAAAAAAACTGCACTAAAGTCTTAATATCACCCAACAGTATGAAATACAGTTACATATATTTTATCTACAGGCATTTTAACATTTCTAAGCATTACAATTAGTTTAAAAATGAATCCATTTAACAGCATATATTTCATTCATCACCAAATTCCTTCCAACATGAATTGAGATAAAACATAAATTCACTCACCAGGGGTCTCCCCAAATAGCTTGTATTGCAAATAAAACCCTTTTTTAGCTTCCAAACATTAACTGCAATCAGAATGTAGAATGCAGAATGGAAAATGGAAAAACCTGAAGTCATGCACTACTTCCTATTCTTATAGAAGTGTCAAAATAAAAGTTTCAAAATAAGACCCCCCCCCCCCAAAAAAAAATAAATAAATAAATAAATAAAATAAAAGAGTGTTTCAGGGTATTTAAAAAAAAAAATAGAACAGATAGAATATGAAATAAAACTTGTTTTTATTCAGGTAATTGAACATAAAAAGTTGAAGCCAGTGCATTTTATAGACTCATGACATGCAAAGTGTGATATCTCAAGCATTTGTTGTTGTAATTTTACTCATTATGATTTACAGTTTATTAAAACCTCAAACCCAAATAGTCATAAAATTTGTATCTATTTTTTTGAAGTTTCAAATCCTAATCAGCAAAATGAAAACAAATAAATGCTTTAAAATATATTGATTCACATATGGATGGATGGATGGATGGATGGATGGATGGATGGATGGATGATAGATAGATAGATAGATAGATAGATAGATAGATAGATAGATAGATAGATAGATAGATAGATAGATAGATAGATAGATAGATAGATAGATAGATAGATAGATAGATAGATAGATAGATAGATAGATAGATAGATAGATGGCGGGGGTCGTGTAGAGAACATTCCCAGAGTAAATCCCACCTGCAGGTCCTGTTTATACTAATTTGCATATTTAAACGTGGGTAAGGAGAGGGAGGAGTGTGGTTCTACAACATATGCATCAATTTCACACTGTTTGACATGTACAAAGAAACAGTGCTTGGATTTGGACGTACATTGTTTTGTACGTCTGGATTTTTTTGTGCTTATAGACTTTACACCAGGTTTCAGTATGAAATTCACGTATGTCTTTGTACATGAGACCCCAGGTCCTGATACCCCCTAAATGCCTAGTGGCATGGAGTAGTGGTCTGGGAATGTGAAACGAGACCCCGGGGCAGATCCAGGACATGCTGGAAGGACTGGATCTCTTCTTTGGCCTCGTAAAGCATCAGTGGGTGGGGAGAGGAAAGTCTGGCCTTCTGTGTGTACACCCAGATAAGAGGAAAAAGATGGATGAATGGCATTGCTACAGATGACTCAGTTCATAATGCAGTGCTATATTAAGAAATATAAAAATATTTCCCCCAAAAGCTGTATTTTAGTGAACAATGTAGTTGTCTAAATACAAGAACATTGGCTACAATATTAGTGAATATTAAACTGAAAGAAGGTAAAACAGACAAAATCTTATGGTGAAACTTCATCTTATGTTAATGCAATAGCTTTGTGTTGCTTCTTTTAATATATATTTGGGCTGTCAAAATTAACTCATTAACTCAGATTAATCAATCATTTTGATTAACCTCATTAAAAAAATCAATTTAACACAATTAAATGGAACAGTTGTTTGCTTTTTGAAACTATTGAAGGTATATATTGCAAATATATATATATATATATATAT
This sequence comes from Siphamia tubifer, assembly GCA_020466265.1. Lineage (NCBI taxonomy): Eukaryota > Metazoa > Chordata > Actinopteri > Kurtiformes > Apogonidae > Siphamia > Siphamia tubifer. The sequence continues at coordinate 16,732,375 of CM035797.1, read as the reverse complement.
ATATATATATATATACATATATATATATATATATATATATATATATATATATATATATATATATATATATAAAGAGAGAGAGAGAGAGAGAGAGAAGAGTTTTTGAACATGTTTTGAATATTTCATTGCTTATTTATGTGCTTGTTTATTTTTTTGTGGATTTTAGTGGATTTTCGCATATTTTGTATTTTGTTCTCTGCATTTTTTGTGTTTTAGTGCAGTTTTGTGTATTTGTGGGAAATTTAAGTATAAAAAAAACCTACGGAGAGACAGAACTGTCGACTGACATGTACTGATCATGATCAGAACATAATCAAAGATTATCCAAAGCAACCCCGTGATTAATCTGATTAAAAATTGCAACAATTTGAAATATATATATATATATATATATATATATATATATATATATATATAAATTCAGAAAGTCTACTTAATAGGATGATCCCCTTTGTAAAAGCGAAAGTATTATTCATCACATACATGTATATATAGAATAGTAAGTATCTCTGAGCGTAAATGCATGTCTTGAAGTTGCAATGGATTTTCATTTTTGTTGTAAGGTGCATAATACAGCGGCTTATCTGCTCTATTTTCTGAAAAGTAGATAAGTCTAACCTACTCTATCCCTCATAAAAAATCCCTGCCCTCAAGGCCATATTTGTACCACAGGGAGAGAAAGGAAAGGGAGAGGCTGGTGAGAGGAGAATGAGACAAGGGAGACGGAAAGCAGCGTCATTTGACTTGCTGGGTTTTTTTTACCGAGTTCATCAAAGTATGCCATAATAAGATGGAGGAAAAACACACAGCAGAGAGAAAATTGGGACACAACGCATAGTAAGCAGTGGTAGAGAAAGAGCCATATGAACACAAATTGAATAGAAAGGGTTAGTATACAGTACATGTCCTGTTAGGACCTCATGTTGTGGTCTAGACATTAAACATTTGCTTTTGCGCCTGGTATTATTATTTTTTTTTTTCTAATACTACATACTGTGATCTAGGGCATTAACAGAAACATAGAAATAAATTAGAGCCAATAATGTGATTTTGACCTTTCTGCAAAATACAACCTTGACCTTTGACCCTTACTCAAATGGATCATTGCATCTGATGTACATTAGCTATACGTATATGCCCATATAATGCCATGGTGATATCGCAAGTATTCATTGAGTTATAGCGTGATATGTCTCTGCGGACACACAGATGGACAGACACACTGATTACAATAATCTCTCGAAACCAATGTGAGATTAAATATTCAGTTGTTGGTTGAACAGGACAGAGCTACACAGGCATCAACCTGAAGGGGGCGGGGCATGAAGTGGCTCATGCATTTAATGACCCAGTGCCTAACCTTCTGGTGTCATTATTCAGAAATAGGGTTGAAGATAGTAGACCTGTGAAGATGAATTAATGAAGAATTCAGACCCAAACATTAGCATTTACAGTTTTTGTAGACGACAGGGAGGTTTTTTTTTAAATGCATAATTCTATTAAAAGAAAGGCAAAATATGACCCCTTTAATACTTCTTCATCTCAATCAATCTTAAAGAGTGAAGTAACAAATACTGGTGCTATTGTGAATTTTATGTGAAGAGTGCAGTCTACTGAGCCATTTCATGTTACACTAGATGTTACTCAGTCTTTATCTTTGTCAGTGAAATTGTTTTATTTTGACAAACAACAACCATAATCAAAAACAACTCTTATTCATATTCTCAGATAGCACTTCATCTTTCTACTTCTGTAGAAACAGTACAGGTTTACTTCGACAGAAATAAAACAGTTTGCTTTAATGGATATTAATCTTTAATTTCATTTTATTTTCATCCAGAATAATACCATAGTTACTAATGTGAATCATGCATGTATATATCTATATAAAAAAAAATCAGAATGTGAGCTAGAGTAACTCCAAATGTGGCTGGGTTAATTAAAATCCAGTCACAGGGTATTTAAGATGCACTTTCATTATCAGGTGTAAATAAGGATAAGGTTTTTCACATTTCTCTCTTGATATCCTTCCCTTCCTCTTCATAGACTTTCTGCTATAGGTGTTTTAGTTTGACTAGATGAATGCTAAAGAGCTGCAATTTGCATATATTTGTGTCTCTTATTATAGATATTTAGTTTCTGCCTTCTGACTTTCAATAGCAAAGAAATAATAACAAAAATAAATAAATAAAAAGACCTGTGTGTTTGTGCTCTGGCAGTATTTAAGTTTGTGTATGTTTGCCTTTTGCAGCATTTAGTGAGAATATTACAAAGCAAGCTCCTGCAGTGCAAACAAAATGAATATGGATTTGGATTCAGACTGAGGCTCTAGTCCCTTTGAAGACTTTATTCCCTCCAGTCTTATACATTTGATTGCTACTGTACAAAGGGTAGGGTTGTTAATCTTGAAGGAAGCATTAGAAGGGGCACATGAGGTAAAAAAAAAAGGGGGGTATTTGGAAAGATTGCACTACAGTACCAAGAGTCAGAGAGGAAAACAACCTGTAAAATGAAGCATCAAAGTGACACAGCAGTGTGCCTTTGTGATGTAAGCTTCCATATTGTTAATCCTACACTGCTTCTCTTTTTCACTCCCACTAGTGACTCATTAGACAAGTCATTGATGTACAAGCACGTCAGTATTTTATCGTGCGTATGCATAATTTGACATTTACAACTAGGCAGCGTTCTGTTTTAAATAAGAAAGTAACTACACTATATGAGAAGAAAAGAGGACAGAAAGTGGGGTTCACAGTGGTCACCGTCCCAGTGGAGCGGAAATGAAAAGACTGAAGAGGAAGTAAAGCGAGGAGGGAACTTAAAAGGAACCTGCTGTCTGAACCACCTGCTGTTGTCTTTCTCTATACCTACCTTTTTTTTCCCCTGTATTTCCTAATCCAAGGCACCTAAAGCGCTTTACATTATAAATACATTATTCATTCACTCTCACACTCTCGCTCTGCTGGTGGTAAACTACATTTGTAGCCACAGTTGACCTGGGGCAGAGTGACAGAAGAATAGCTACCAACACTGAATATTCATACACCAGTGTGAGTGGTACTGGAGGCAAGGAAATGTCCCGCCCATGGACACAATAGACTGACTAGGACAGAGCGGGATTTGAACCACCAACACCTTGGTTAATGGATGACCCCCTCTACCCCCATTCAGAATGATTCTGCTGATGCATTTGGGGCAGTCAGTCCAGGTCGAGTTAGTGTTCCACATATTCAAATGGTCACTTGATCCGGTAGCAGAAACGGTGGAAGTGCCTGGGCCAAGAGGGCCTGGGCCAAGAGGGCCTGGGCCAAGAGGGCCTGGGCCAAGAGGGCCTGGGCCAAGAGGGCCTGGGCCAAGAGGACCGTGGCTTAGTTAACTTTTTGAAAATGATTAAAAAAAAAAAGAAGAAAAGAACAGAACTGTTGGATTGCGACTGCTTTTCTTTGTTTTTAACTCAAAACATGTTGACATAATTGAACTGAAACCTAATCTATGTTATAATTTAGTCAAACCTTTGCTAAACCATTATGTTTTTACATTGAGCAATGTGTATAAGTTGGGCGTGAAATGTTGTAAACAACACAGCGGTAGGAAGTTGTGATTGTGGTAGTACTGTAGACCACAGTGTCTGCAGTGTTGAATAGCCAGAGTCAAGAATGAAAAGGCAAAACATGATTTTGGAATATTTTCTGACAGACCAATGAGAGACGCAAGGCAGATCTTTGGGAAGTTTTATGAGTAAGTCAATAGTTGAAGGTTAAGTCAATATTTGAAGGGTAAGTAAAAGGTTAAAGGGTAAGTCAATGGTTGAAGGGTAAGTCATTGGTTAAAGGGTAAGTCAATGGTTGAAGGGTAAGTCAATGGTTGAAGGGTAAGTCAATGGTTGAAGGGTAAGTAAAAGGTTAAAGGGTAAGTCAATGGTTGAAGGGTAAGTCATTGGTTAAAGGGTAAGTCAATGGTTGAAGGGTAAGCCAATGGTTGAAGGTTAAGTCAATGGTTGAAGGGTAAGCCAATGGTTGAAGGTTAAGTCAAAGGTTAAAGGGTAAGTCAATGGTTGAAGGGTAAGCCAATGGTTGAAGGGTAAGTCAATGGTTAAAGGGTAAGTCAATGGTGGAAGGGTAAGTCAATGGTTGAAGGGTAAGTCAATGGATGAAGGTTAAGTCAATGGTTGAAGGGTAAACCAATGGTTGAAGGTTAAGTCAATGGTTGAAGGGTAAGCCAATGGTTGAAGGTTAAGTCAAAGGTTAAAGGGTAAGTCAATGGTTGAAGGTTAAGTCAATGGTGAAGGGTAAGTCAATGGTGGCTTCTATTAGCAGCTCTATATTCACTATTTCCTCTGTGTTCAGTGTCAGGTTCTAATACAGACAAGTTGTTTGAGTTCCTACTGAGGTGCTTTTATTGTGGACTGTTGGTTGTTTTAAAATTTTATTCTGTGCAGTTCTGTGCTGGCATATTGTGGAAACACACACACACACACACACACACACACACACACACACAGATACATGCAGTGCTGACATAACTGCAGGCATAACTTCATCCTCATACCTTCCTCTGACCGAGCACCACCCAGTGCACTTGTCTGTGTTCAGTGTTTCTCTCTATATTTCTTTAGTACTGGTACTAAGGTGCTTTTCTTGTGCATTTTATTCTGCGCGTTCCGTGCCGGCTGTCATGACTGAGCATTACGTGTGTCCATTTTTTTTCCCCAATAGGTATCCGTGTATAATGTAGCCTATATAAATGCATCATGTTTGACTTAACATTTCCCCCCCGTTCAAATGCTTTCCACAGTCTATGTCCGGCAGTGACAGGCAGCAGAACCAACCCATAAAGATGAAAAAGTCAAATGAAAAAAAGTATTATACACACTCTGCAGGAAGGAGTTTTCTTTTCACCAAAGCATCTCCAGCTTCGTGAAGCATACGTTAGTTGGGATTCTGCTAGCACTTTGGCTAATGTGTCGCCCGGCTTGCAACAAACACATTAAGTGCATATATATTCCTTTCTTTCTTTAGTCTGTTTGCTCATGCAAAATTAAACATGATTAATATCAATTAAAAATGAATTATATTTAGTTGTGGAAATTATTTCACCCTGTAGTTAATCTAGTTTCATTTTTAATATTTTTTAATAATTTGACAAAAAAAAAAAAATAATAATAATAATAATAATTATAAACCATAAAAATGGTATTCATAATAACAGAAGTGCCTAAGAAGCTCACCTTTGGGATGCAAAATTATATTCAGTCAGTGCAAAGAAGAACTATTATCTTCCTATCTCTTTGTACGTAATATTAGAATCAGATTCATATTTTAACGCAAGGTGACAAAAACAGGTTGGTTGCTTTTATTACCAAAGAACAAAATACATATCCAATTCGACTCCGGCTTTTTAATGAATGGTGAGACAGAGGCTACGATTCAGAGTTCACTCCCATTTTAAATACTTGATGTGGTCTTAAAAGACAGTCCCCTCAAGGCCCAGTCTGTGTTCAAATACTTCAGGCTTTCAAATTCTCACTACAGTTCTGACAAACCTGGGTGTAAATGAGTAGATGTTAATGTTCATTTGGAATCTTTCTCTTCTGTTGAGTTCATCCCTGTCCTCCGCTTAATGTGTGCATATAGTGTTTCATATTTTTGGGGGTTGAATAAATCAGCCGCCTTAAGTTAAAGGTATTCGTAGTAGTATTGATATTTGCAAAGTTACAGACCAGAACACACTCAGAAGTACCAAAGACCACTGATGAATCAACAGTGACGTTTACACACATCTGGATTATGGTACCACCAAGTTTTCTGCTTCAAACAAAAAAATCAAAACTGTTTATTTTGACTGTTGGTTGAAATAATAATGTCTTTTCATCTTTTTAATTCACATTTCATATATTGCAATAACCCGAAGTTGGTGACACCCGCGACAGAGTAGTTCCACTGGTTTCAGAGTTTATTAACTGATTCAACAGGCATGATTTACTGTTACAGCCACAACAACCAATGCTGCTAATGTCTGAACCCAACAACAACACAGTCACCCTGGAGGGAGTAACTGGAGGAGCATCTTCTATCTATGAATGCAGACCCATTTATGTGGTGGAAAACCTGGCTCTGGTAGACCCCAGCCTCACCAAAACCTGGCTCTGGTAGACCCTAGCCTCACCAAAACCTGGCTCTGGTAGACTCCAGCCACACCAAAACCTGGCCCTGGTAGACTCCAGCCACACCAAAACCTGGCCCTGGTAGACCCCAGCCTCACCAAAACCTGGCCCTGGTAGATCCCAGCCTCACCAAAACGCTGGCTCTGGTAGACCCTAGTCTCACCACAACCTGGCTCTGGTAGACCCTAGCCTCACCAAAACCTGGCTCTGGTAGACCCTAGCCTCACCAAAACCTGGCTCTGGTAGACCCTAGCCTCACCAAAACCTGGCTCTGGTAGACCCTAGTCTCACCAAAACCTGGCTCTGGTAGACCCTAGCCTCACCAAAACCTGGCTCTGGTAGACCCTAGCCTCACTAAAACCTGGCTCTGGTAGACCCCAGCCTCACCAAAATCATGGTATAGAGATGTTCAATCCTGGTCCTCCAGAGCTACTATCCTGCATGTTTTAGACGTATCCCTCTTCCAACACACCTGATTCAAACGATAAAGCTCACATCCAGTTCTACAGAAGCTTGATAATGACAGTCAGGTGTGTTGGAACAGGGACACATCTAAAACCTGCAGGATAGTAGCTCTGGAGGACCAGGGTATAGAAGCTCCGACACTAGTTTTCTCTAAGACAGGACTAATATCAGAGGGAAGTTGCCTCCAGACATAAAAGTTCGATCACTTAGATCACAGGATAAGAAGGAGAGGCAGTTGAACACACAAAGGATGAAACTGCTTTATTATTTCAGGGATAATGTCTTTGAATTTGTTTATTCCATTAAATATGAAGTCAAATTAAATACCTGTCTGTGCTGTTCTACTCTATGCAACTGCACCCGTAAAACACACCATTTTTATTTGACATATTTGAGGTTTTCTTTAAGTAATACAATAATTTTTCTTGGTATTTCATTTAATTCGTGGAGGAGAAAGTCTGTTACAAATTCAATTACTTTTTTAGGAAAGTAACTAGTACCTATAATTAATTGTTATTTGAAAGTAATTTTCCCAGCACTGGATAACTGGGTAAACAGTGCTGGGTATTTGAAAAAGTAATTAATTACAAGTACTAGTTACTTCCCCAAAAAACCTAATTGCGTTACTAACTGCGTTACTCGACTAGCAAAGTAATTAGTTACCAAGAAAAGTATTTTTGCTTAAATATGTCAAAGAAACAAATGTGAAACAGGGTATCCATCCTTGTTCTATGATGTTAGTTTGGATGTGATTTACGATGCTTCCTCAGTTTATCTATGTAGTACTATGTGGCCTCACGTCAATTTAGAACGTTTGCTCAAAACATAAACGAAACACAAAGCTAGAACTAGACTGAGACAGTAAGTTTCCACCATGAAACCCAAAAGCACGGAGGATGAGTTGTGTTATCCATCTGTCATGACGGGTGGACTATGGCAAAAGGAGTTGATGCAGAACTGCAGACAGGTGGACATTGCTAAGGGGTTTTTTTACATCATATTTAGCAGCAGAATTTACTGGAATGTCTAATATTTTCTCTATGTGTGATGGTTTAAAATGCATAACATTGCTCGACCTTGAAGTGTGACTTTTAAGAAGCGCCACGGTACGTAGGGTGTGTGTGTGTGTGTATGAGCCGACAAAGCAAGTGTCAACCAGTTAATGAGGCTCAGTGATTGGTCAAGATATTTTAATGCATTTCATCATCCCTAGTCCACGTCTAGTCTTGTGATTTCCTCCTCTACTGAGGCTTTGTTTTGGCACTTTTTGTTAGTGGTGTTACCATAGCAACTGACATGATATAATAACATCATTGATAGGTTACATTTCTGTATGGAGACACATGTCTGAAAGGACTGGGCTAACTCATGGCCCGGTCAAAAGTAGTCCCGGAAGTTCCGATAATGGAAACACGCCTGTCACGTGTCACATTATTTCCAGAGTAACGGTAACGGCGATAGAGTTATGGATAAAGTAATTACTCTGTTACTCGAAATGTGACTGCGTTAATAATGCCTTTAAACTCTAAGGCCTTTATTCCCAGCACTGTGGGTAAATATATGAAGTTCATATCTCTGTAATATAAAACCCTGGCATCTCAGAGCACAGGAAACAAACTGTAGATATGAAGATGTCTTCAGTTATTGATAGAATCCAGATAAAGATATTATCATCCAATTACATAGATGTAGGTGTCTAGCACAGCCAATAAAACCTGATATGTGTTCTGCATATATATATATATATATATATATATATATATATATATATATATATATATATATATATATATATATATATATATATATATATATATATATATATATATGCATATATGTGTGTGTGTGTGTGTGTGTGTGTGTACATCATTTGTTGTTGTAGATTCTTCCTGTTATTACAAGCTATTTTAGGTACTGAGATTGAAAATGTTCAAATGTGTCTGAAAGTAATTATATATATCAGTAGATTCTATATAAATAGTACATACTCTTCCATCATTACATAATTGTAAAATTTCCTTTGTTTTTTTTTTTTGTTTGTTCAGTTATAAAGCATGTAAATGAACTAAAGTAACACCGTCACCTAAAAGTTGGCTTGTGGTTCATGGAGGTTTTGAAACCTACAGTGAGCATCCATTGAGAACTGGTTTGCTTTAATATGATCACTTAACATCTCTATAGTGGTGGAATGTAATGAAGTTACAGTACTCAGAAGTTACAGAACCCAAAATAAACCAGTAAAATAACAAACTACAACATAAAACGCTCATACTGAAGATCTTTAACAAATAGCAAAAGTATCAATTAAAAATCTCAAAAATAGAAAACCATAATATGACAAACTAATGAATTAAATTCACTCTCTTAGATCAAAACAAAAGACAAGGTTTCAAAAACTCCTCTTAACAAGTCTATAACTGATTTGTTTTTTTTGGAAGACACAATGAACGAGCAAAGGACAAGGGAAAATCATCTACTACATATATATATATATATATATATATATATATATATATATATATATATATATATATATATATATATATATATATATATATATATACAAGCACATACACACACACAGATAGGGGTGTGGAAACAACAAGACACAGGTGACACACATCAGGACAAGGAACAATCACCACACACATGAGGAAACAAGGTCAAAGGTCAGACTTGACAGAGGAGAGAAACTATAAGAATTCTATCAAAAGAAACAGGAAATAATAACAAACAAACAGAAACAAAACACTAAAATAATACATTACAATTTCCTAGATATGACAACTTCATTACTGTCCTTAAGGGTTATGGTTAGAACTGTACTGTACTTATTTTTTATGTACGTGGACTTTAAGTAAATTTATGGAGGGGTACTTTTTCACTCATATTTTAGGGCAGATGTCTGTACTTTTCACTCTACTACATTTGAAATTCTGTTTGCATAAGACACTAGTTTTGTTTTCTTCTTCTTTTTGTAAATTGATTGTTTTACCGTGAGTACAAAAACATAAAGGTACAGCCAGATTAACTGTCTTTCCCAAAAGAGCACTTTTGAAAGTCTACTCCTTTTGAAGTTAAATCATAGATACTGATAATATTCACATTTAGAAATGTTTGACCTGCTGGGTTGATTACAGAGCCAGAAGATTCTGTTTATTGTGAGTCCTCTTTATAGTTTGAGACCAAAGCTTGTTATGTTTCTGTTCACTGTGCTCCATCCTAAATCTGTCATTTAATACACTGGTTCTGTCTTTGTATATTTACCAAACACTTTATCAAGTATAATGGTTGAATCTGGATCAAATACTTTTATTTTGGGTAAATTTTAAAATGAGAATTTTTGTACTTTTATTTTGGTAATATCAAATAATGATTCAGATGAGGGTTTAGAATGGGGAGTGTTTTGTCCTCCTTTTACAAATACAAACCCATGTGTTCACACCACGGCACCAGCCACCGGAACATCATGTCACTATGTGGAAGTGCTTTGACATATGTTAAAATAAGCTGCATTGATCCCTGTACGTGTGTGTCATCACATACACAGTCTTTGTTTCAGAGCTCTGCTATATTTTCGGTTCCAGAAATCCTTGTGAATATATAGCTTGTGTGGACAGGACTGCACGACTGGCTCAATAAAGACACTAAATGGTCATAGGTCAGTAAACATATGCAAAGAAAATACAGATGTGCTCATTCTGTCATTTAAAAAAATAAAATAAAATCAACGTACAGTAATATATGCTCATGGAACATGAAGATATCATGTTCACTGCAGCAATTATCAAACTCTTCCTTCCACTTCACTTTTTCCCTCTCCTTCCCTCTTTCATTATTTTCCCCACTATCTGTCCCTCCATCTTTTCGCTTCGTTGGGTCTGCCATTTCATTAATCTCCTCAGCAGATTGTGTCTATTAATTAGTCTACATCTTCCATCTTGCGTGTAATAATCAGAGGTAATAGAGATATTAGGAAGATAAGGATATTTCTGCACAATCACATTTAATTATCCAGGAGATTAAAATATAGACTCACTTCACACTGGCTGACAGACAGCACAAGGTCTTCCTCTTAGATAAAAAACTTTATAGAACTCTCTCTCTCTCGCTCTCTCTCTCTCTCTCTCTCTCTCTCTCATATTCTCTCTCTGTGTGGGTTTTCTTCAGGTTCCTCTCACCATCCAAACACATACACCAATAGGTTAATTGGTTAATCTAAATCGTCCATAGGTGTCAATGTGAGAGTGTTTGTCTATATATGTTCAGTCCTGAGATGAACTGGAGACTCATACAGGGTGTACCCTGCCTTCACCCATTGTAGCTGGATTAGGCCCCCAGTGACGCTAGTGATGATAAAGCGGGTTCAGATGAGGCTACAATGGTTCGAATACGTGCATATCCTGGATGTGAAAACAAAATGGGGGCCACATTACACAGTAACACAGTTAGCTTTGCTGTCTGACAACTTCTTTCTGTAAGGTGTACTGCATCTGCGATGTACAGTGTATATATATATATATATATATCTATATATATATATATATATATATATATATAGAGAGAGAGAGAGAGAGAGAGAGAGAGGTACAGACAGAGAGACAGAGAGAGAAGGACACAATGTCTGTAGCACATTTAAAGTGTCGATCTCCTATTCCATCATGTTTCTCTGGACATTTCAAATATTGGAGGTAATAATGTCCCCATGCCTCAAGACAAAATAAGTCTTGCAGTTGTCATTCAGTTGACATTTCAGAGTGAATCCTCACAGATTTATGCAGCTTATTCAGCACGTCACGTAAAAGTGATCGCAGCAACTTTTGCTCCTTGGCATTACCATTTAATTTTAATGTGTAAGAGTCATAATGTAGTTTCAGATAGATACAGGAGCAAGTGTCTATACAGCACGTCTGGAGTTAATTGGAAGGTCCGAGGTGTGTTAAACAGACAAGGAGAACACACTGACAGCGCTAATTACCAGTATTGTGTGTTAAGGCGTGCACGCATTCACATGTGTGTGCATGAAAGTGTTCAGCAAGTGCTTTGTCTGGAGGTAATTACACACTAGACTTGAGATAAAGAACACCAATTTCCGTCAGAACTATTCCCTGCTGACATATGGAGTATATTTTGTCTGATCTCATCACTAACCCTTCGAGTCGCAGGACACTTCCATGCCATCTGAAAAGGGCTTTTTGTTACCGCATAGAGCTGACCTCTGCAGCTTTCGTGCGTTGTAGGCTATGAAACACGTTTGCCCCTGCACCACCTCTCCCTGTCGCTTTCTTTGGGGCAAGAAGCTCATCCAGTTTAATGGCTGATGTTCCTCTACTGTTCCCCCAAGCATCGTTAGTCACCCTAACCCTGTCAGAGCAGCAACTACATGGTACCCATAATGAAAAGAATAGAAATTTGAACACAAGACCCCAGAGTACATCATTAAACCATTTTATATTATGGTGCTCAGTATAAAAACCAAGGAAATACAACTGGCAGGTTGTTAAGAACCCACACAACGGCTCCCACTGGGACGCTCAGTTCTTCATAGGTTTAGTCGATGGGCAATTCCAACACGGACAAGACACTGTTTCTGTGCAGGAAATCTTATAACAGACCTTTTTACAATTTACTTCAAAGACTATAATCCTTATTCTTGCCATTTCAGAAAATCTTGGAAATTTGGGCGATAAGTTTAGGAGTTCATCCTAAAAATAGTATTTTCAGTCTGTGCATGTGGATCCGTGTGTGTATGTGCGTGTGTGCTTGTATTCATATTCTTATGGGGACATGATATGTGGGACTTGATATGTTTACACAGTCACACCATGGGGACCTCTGACACTATGGGGACCAAAATTCAGGTCCCCACAAGGGTTAATTATAAATAAATGTCCCCAATAGTAAACTATAAATGATGTGGCCCTATAAATATATAGGTAATTTTTTTTTTCTAGAAGTCCCCATAAAGCATGAGGGAAACAGATGCAAAGCCAAACATGTATTTTTCAAACTTTTGACGATGTTTTTACTTTTTTAAAAATTTATTTTTTAATGTATTACTATTTTTTTTCATTTGTATGTATTTAGTATTATTTATTCTATATATTTTTAAATGGATTTTATTTTGGAAATTATTATTTTTATTCATTGATTTTCATTTATTTATTTCAAATTTAATTTTCACATTTTTATTTTTTTATTTCATAAATGCTATTCACTACCCAATGGCTACTTGATTACAAACTTGGTCCTCATGAGACATGGAAACAAATATGTGTGTATGTTTGTATTCCTATCTTTATGGGGACATTGATATCTTTACACTGTCACACCATGGGGACCTCTGACACTATGGGGACCAAAACTCTGGAAGTTATCATAAAGCTTGACGGAAACATGTACTTTTAAAAAGGTCTGACGATGCATTTACTTCTTTTAAAAAAGTATTTATGTTTATGTATTTAAAAATATATATAGATTTTATTTATTTTTTCATTATTTATTTAAGTAATATTTATTTATTTAATTATTTTGTCATTATTATTTTTTATTTATTCATTAATTTTTATTTACCTTTTCTAATTTTATATCTTGTATATAAAAAAATAACTTGGTCCTCATGAGACATGTAAATGGTGTGTGTGTGTTTGTGTGTGTGTGTATCAGAAAGAGAGAGTAGAATAACTAATAAATAAATATTAACTAATAAATTCATAAAAGAACCAAACATCGTGACTGTTTTTGCAACAAAGAAGTGTGTGTTTCAATCACTCTTATCACGGTCATGACATTACGTTCTTTACAAGTGTATGTAAACTTTTGAGCACGTCTGTATTTTCCACCTCTGCTCTGTGTGCTCTCACCTCATACTATGTGACACTATATACGCCACAAACCTAACAAACACAGATCAGCAGTAAGAAAGGAACAGAACAGAGCAGCTATCAATAACAACAACATGACATTGATTCAGTCAGACATGTGTAAATGAGGAGCTGGGATAGAAATGTGTTGAAATGCAGGTTGTACTCAATGATAAACAGGCTAAAGCAGCAGCCATAGCCGAGCTAAGCACTTTAAATACGACAGCCTGAATGAGATTTACCCATTGAATGTGTAAAAGCAGCTGTCATTGAGTTTCCCAGTCGTATTGTACTGGGTTTGTGGGTTGAGCGTTGCTTTTGTGGCCTACTTGAACTAACACGAAGCTCAATTTGTTGAAAGAACAGTTGATTTCAAGGTGTTTCTTTGTGTTGACGTGTTGTTTATTAAAATTACCATGCGAGACTAAGTGAAAAACAAATGAAAATTCATGTTTCCGTGATATGATTTGTGATATTCCCTCATTAAATTCCGGTGCACAAACATTGTTAGGGAGTGATGGTTAGAAGAGTTTTATATGGTCGACTACCATCATTCATCCTGTATTTCTGTCCTTCCGTAATAGCAACATGAAGGTCAATGAACTGAAAGTGATGGCAACATTAGGGATTATTTTTTTATAGTTGTTCCTCAACTCATGGTCTGGACTTTAGATGACCTTGAGATGAACTGGAGGGGAGATTTTAACCCAAGAATGTCATACATATCATATTAGATATTTGAGGTTTGAATCCTTCTGTATGATCTGTTTGTCTGTATGTACAGTGGTACCTATACTTATGAAATTAATTGTTCCAGAAGTGTTTTCTTCATGTGAACTTTTCGTAAATAAAGTCACATTTTACATGTTAAAGGCTTAATTCATTTCAAGGCCCCCGATAGTACCCCTAAAACCCTTTAAAAATTATAAAAATGTACAGATTTTGTATAAAATATGTGTTAAAAGAAAATGTAGATTTATATTTTAGCCCGTCCAGGCTAATGGCGGTGTCCGGAACAGAAGAGTTGAGCCACGTCTGGGTGAGAATGAGGATGCAGGATCATGTTTGGTGTTTAATTCCAGCTTCAGTTAGTCCAGTTTGTTTTCCACTGAGCGTACATTGGCGAGCAGGACTGATGGAAGTGGTGGTCGGAATGAGTTAGCTCTTAGCGTAGCTGTAAATCCACCACGACAGCTGCGCTTCTACTTCCTCTCACACCGCTTCCGATGTCTCTGGAGGCGGAGCCTCTGTGGGCGGAGACTCCGCTGTAGGACGCTGGACCTGACCGACGTAGCAGACCAAGGTTCTGTAGAACGGTCCGTGTCTCCGGGCTTATGGAGTCCAAGTTTTTAACAATTTTTCTTAAGATGATGATAGTCTGTCATATACTATTATTGCGTGTCTGTGTTACTGGGAGACACAAACTGCTCCGTGATGAATGAGGGTCAAAGGGGAATGAAAAGCATCATGGGTAGCTCCCTCATAGCCAATGGGATGCTACGTACACTACGTACATACATGATGTAGTTACGTTTGGTAATATACTGTATTTATGTCTCGGGGGTTTCAGTTTCAGTTTCCTTTCATAAATAGAATTTTCTTTCGTATTCAGAGATGAAAAAAACTGAGGTAAAGGTTTTTCGTAACTTGGATTTTTCGTTAGCTGGGTCTTTTGTAAGTAGAGGTATAACTGTATTTATTTATTAATTTTTTTACTTACTTGGTATGTCAGATTAGGTTTGTATGAATGTGTATGTGTATGTGAAGATGAATAAAATAATAATCAAAATAACTACATTTTTTTCATATATAATGTTGCTAGGAAGCTAAACCATAGACTGTTTTGTGGAGAAGGGGTGGGATTAAATAAGTTTTACTTCGTTCCCACTCCTTTTCAATCTATGTATCATCTGTTTCATTCATTTTTCAAAATAAAATAAAAAAATAAGACAATGAAAAAACAATTTGTTTCTTTGTTATTTGTTTCCAAAACCAAAATGGAAAAATGGATAGTGATGCATTTTTAGATAATTTATCTCATAACTTTGACTTTTTATCTAATAATTTTAACTTTTTATTAAATAATTTTAACTTTTTAATTGTCCCACATAAAAAAATCTATTTGAGTTAACCAAATTGAATTGCATAGGGTTAGGGTTATTTTAATTCCATTTAATTTGATTCACTCAACTGTATGCTTTTATGTGTGACCTATTGAATCTAAATGATTAACTTTTTTTACTTTTTTCAGTGTACTTCATACCAGATACTGAAGGTCAATTAATAACATGAGGTTATATTTCTTAATACTTAATGGCCAATGATGTATTCATTGTAATCCTGTTCTTTTCCAGTGTGCTGTGTGCTCATAACTTTACAGTAATTTTTTAAGAAATCAAAAAAACCCCCCAAAAAAACCATAAAACATTATCACAAAATGAAATGCACAAACTGAAGCCAGAGCCTCAGGCCATTGTTTCCAAGACTGGAGCCAAAATCAGCCATGAGAGGATGTTCTGACAGAGGGGATCAACATATTTTGGGCTGAACTGTCAGGATGCATCTGTCATTCTACAGGGAAACTATCTCTGTATTCATGCCCATGTACCTCTAACGCACACTGTAAGGTTCACTGACATTTTATTCTGCATTTTAATCATATTCACATTTGCGTATGTTTGGGTGTGTGTCTGTGTTTGTAGTCTCAGATGAAGATGAAGTCTGCGGGCGTCGTGGATGGAGGTTTGTTCACAGAGAGCTACTGTAACATCTGTAATGCCCAGCTCATCTCCGAGTCCCAACGCACTGCTCACTATGAGGTGAGTGCTGTCTCCCTTTTATTTATTTATTTTTTGATCCGGTCTAAATTATTTGCATTAGTAAACATGCAAAACAAGCGCACGCAGAGGAGTGAATCCACAAAAAGTCCAAATTTGTTCCAATTTCTGCATTGACAGGCCGATCCACACTTTGCATTAGGCTTATTTGTACCAATTTATACTTTTCAAAACTGTGCTCATCCATTATACATATACTTAATGCAGTATGGTAATGCTTGTCACTCTCACACAAATGAACGCACACACTTTTTTTGTTTTGTTAATGTAGCATACCTCTCAGCAGACTCCTTAAGTGTAAATTAATGAATTGCCATTAAATACCCACCCTGTGCGTTATGTAACTTCAGTGTATGTGTGCGTATATGAACGTGCACTAATGTGCTTTGAGGTTGTCCTTGATTACAAGGCGCTATTGGGATTAACGAGCACACTAATCAGGACAAGGGTTTTATCTGCAGAGAATTAAGCAAGGACAACGACGATGTGTATGTTTGCATGTGTGTGAACCAAACGTATTCACTTGATGTTAATCTATTTCTGTTGCAAGTCTGACAAAGACACAGTGCCTTGAGTCGCACAAACAAATTGGCAAGCTGAGTCATTGTGTTTCCCCTTGTCACTCCACAAAAAGTCGTTGCGGAGGTGAGGAGATCAAGGTGAAGAGGCAAAAAATAATTGGTAGGAAGGGGTTAGTGCGGGGCCAAGTCAAGGCAATGCTATTCTTATGGTATTTTTATTCACACTTAGTTTTCTGTGAGATATAACAACTATGAGGGTACACTAAATATAGGAATAATTGCAGAATACAGAAAATAATGATCACTGAAGTTAGTGACGCACACCACCTCTTTGTTTATAGCATAGTGTTAACATAAGACAATGAACAGATACAGATTATTCATCCTTAAGTCACCAATGGTTGAACTGATACACATCCATTCATGTTTTTTTTTTTTTTTGTACTTTTGTACCACAGTCCTTTGCAGGGTTGTGGGAGCTTGGAGCCTTTCCTACAGCACTAGGTGATGGCAAACACACCCTGCATAAATCACTAGTATTAGCAATACATTTCTAACAATACAAAACAAAAAGTTACATCAAGAAAAGTAGAATGCACTAGTATTTCAACAACACTTACTGTACTCATAAGAACCTAAAGGAGTTATATTTTGCATTTTTAAAATGGACTGATGCATTTTAAAACATTTCCCTGTTGGTGTACATAAAATGTAAATGTTACACTTGGGTCTAAATTCTTCTTTAATTAAATTCCAAATTCCATCTTCAACCCTGTTTCTGAGGAATGACACCGGAAATTTTTTTTTTTTTTTTTTTTTTTTTTTTTTTTTTTTTAGCACTGGACCTTTAAATGCACATGAGCCACATCAGGATCCGCCCCCTCCAGATTACTGTGCTGCTAAACCAACAACTCAATATTGTATGTAATCAGTTATGAATGTTGTCTTCCAATATTCATGAGTACACTCACACACAGTATACTTTCCATACTTACTAAGTGGACATTTTTCAGTGGGTAAGTGCTGTTCCAATTCCAATACCAGATCTGATTCTACCTGCTACACGAATCGGAAATTGCGTCAGTAATTGTAAAAAATAAATATATTTTTTTTACCAAAATACATGCTATTTTTTATGGTGTTCTTCATGAATATTAATCTCCAGTGCCTCTGGAGAATGTGTTGGTGCAGACGGCGTCAGCGTGTCTTTCTTTTGGCTGAAAATACACCGGTGTGTTTAACCGTTTATGACCCTCCAGCATAAAACCAGTCACTTGGGTCAAATTTCAGAAATTAAGATTTTATATTTATCTGAAAGCTTATTAAAAATGCTTGTGTGACACTAATTCAAGGCAGTTTTTCAACATCGCCATCGTAACGGGGGATTTTGTTTACTTGATAAGGCTTTTTTCTGAGGCCTCCCATTGGTTCAAATATATAAGTATGTAGATTTCTACTTAAGGGTTGTCTAGAGGGAATCCCGATCTTTCCAATGGTACCAAACATGATGGGGTAATACCTAACACGAGCGCAAAGGAAAGCCGTGTTTTAAGCCAATTTTTCGTTTTTTTAGACTTAATTACTGTCAGAGTCAGTTGTTGTCCTTCTTACGGTAGGAATTTCACAAAAACTCATAGTTAGAAGTGTTCAGGAGACATTTTACTTGGATTTTATGCATAAACGTCAAATTCATTAATTTTGACCCATATCATGTGTTTGAGGCTCTAGCTACAAATACTGCTGTGAGACTTCTGACTGGTTGGTCCTGGAGGGTCACATATATATATATATATATATATATATATATATATATATATATATATATATATGTATATATATGTTACATTATGACAAAGTATTCGAATGTTTGTCTGTAAAGTTTGTCTTCTACTTTAACAAGTGACTAAACAGTAGTGTTGGACAAGCTACTCAACAACTCTAATGCATTACTGATTATAAAGTAATGCAGTAACACTTAAAAAATGGTGGCTTGCAGTACATGTAACTTTGCCACAATTAGAAATGGTACACCTTCTGTAACCAAAGACAGTGTAGAAAGGGCGCTAAGTATGGATATAGGAACACAGCAGGAGTTTCCATATATTTTCAGGTTGTACAACAACTGCTGCTGATAAACATTTATGTTGAACTTGGACAAATGTTTGTTGTGCAAATGTATATATGTATGTATATGTACATGCATCTATATATGCATGCATGTACTATATGGGTGTATGTCAGTGATGCGCAGGCTGACCAGAATTGAGCGGGTGCCCGCGGGTGCCCAAGGTCGCCGGCGGTCATCCGAGTATGACCGGGTATGGTTGCGGTCGGTCGGGTCATTTGTCGTTTGAGATAAGGATTAAAATAACCTGGTAAATAAGCTTCATTCATTCAATGTCCGTGAAGGTGACATACAACGTGGTCAGTATTCTACAGTATAGAGGGAGCAATAGAGAAAGTCAAGTTAGGAGAGTGGAAGCTCCGGAATCATATAAGCAAAATAAGTTAAGGTTTGGGACACATTCACAGAAATTTTTAAAGATGATGAACAGCTCCCAGTGTTTTCTTTTCCGCGGAAACCAGGTTCAAATGTCTGTTTGGATGTTACAGGTTGTCGACCCTAAAATGACATCAGATTTTAACACGGAAATAGATGCAGGAATGTGAGTAAGGTCATGTGATGTTCATAAAGACCATTGATTACATTTTTAAAATGTGGGTCGAGAAGCGGGTCAGGTCCATTCTTTTCAAAGACATTCAGTGCGGTCCGAGCCACGGGTGCTTTAGTTAAAAAGGCGATCAGTTGCAGGTCGTTAATACATCGACCTGCACATCACTGGTGTATATATGTATGTATGTATGTGTGTATGTGTGTGTATGTATGTATGTATGTATGTATGTATGTATGTATGTATGTATGTATGTATGTATGTATGTATGTACTGTATGTATATATGTATATGTACAGTATGTGTGCAAGTATGTGCATGTTTTTTATATATATTTATTTCAATATATATATATATATATATATATATATATATATATATATTATTATTATTATTTTGTTCACATACATCTGTTTATACAATGTAAATACTATTGGATGAGTTTATATAATTCCTGTAGGTCCATTTGTGCATTGTTCCATTTTGAAGTTTGTGAATAGGGGAAGGTGTTGACATTTCATTATTTTAAGTTGCTGGTGCTCCTTTTTGAGCAGGAACATAATTAAAATTGTTGGTTTTGCATCTATTCTTTTGGGATTCTATGTGTTGTTGGATACTTCTGTATACAAGTTACTTGTGTTGTTTAATTACTCGCTCAAAATGAATGAAAAATGAAATGAAATGAATGTTGTGATGTAAGTTGTTATAGATTTAACAATTGTAAAAATCCACTCAGTTTTTTGCCTAAATTAATATAAAAATAGCATTGCAGCAGCTGGAGAGTTCAAATTCAAACATTTTGAACTATTAGAGTCCAAATACAAAAATATATTAAAAAACTAACAAAAGTGGGTTCAGAAAAATATGACCCCTTTAGGGTCATATTTTTCTGAACCCAGTGATAATTGCTGTTTTCTTATTTCAGTGTTGGTGGAGCTTATTAATGTATGTTTAATGAATAATGCAGTTCTGTGAGTGGGAATTGTTCAGGACTAAAGGTCAACTGATCTGAGTTTTTCAATCATTTGTGATGAACAGGGCAGCTCACACTCAGAATATGTGTTAATAAAGTACAACAAAAAAAAAGAATCATAATTGGGAGAAATGAGACACAAAATTGCCGAACTTGAAATAACTCCAATGCCTTTCTCATGTGTGTAGATCTGTTCTGGAGTCTGTCTACCTTATTTAAAAAAAAAAAAGTGGAGTGCTAACATTGTTCTGAGCTGCAGCAGTGACAGCGCTGTCTGCACTGCAGATGTGTCTGGTTCATGATTTGTTTACAAGACTCATGAAATAATTGGCAGCTGATGCTGTGAAAATAATTGTCCGATCATCTCAAAATCCCAAATCATCATTCTCTATCTATGCACAATATCACAGAAGGGTGATTACACAAACAAGAGTGAAGTTGCACAATTTTAAGTGAATTTATTTTGCTATATATTTGATGAAAACACTTTTACAGATAGTGTTATAATGATGAAATGCAGATTTAGGGAAGCTGCTTCACTCTAAATATTAAATCACCATCTGTCACCACTGTCTGAGCATGTAAGGGAATAATAAAGGTGGATGCTATTTGCTGTAAATTTGAAAATGCATGAAACACTGGGAAACTCTAAATCTTACCATGTGTATTTTTCTTATTACCAGTCAAAAAATACCTCATCACACTTAAAATAAAACAAAATTAATCAACCAACTAAATTTTTTAAACAATAGATCTTAAAATTCTTATTTCAAGAAATCTTATGAAGATAATTACCCCACCCCCCCAAAGGAGAGAGGGGTAGCCTATTGTTTTTGGTTCGGTTTGTCTGTCTGTCTGTCTCTGTTTGTCAGCAGCTTTACACAAAAACTACTGGACCAATTTGCATGAAATTTTCAGGAAAGGTGCAAATCGGTCCAGAATAGTTCCCATTAAATTTAGGCGAATGTAGGTCAAAGGTCAAGGTCACAGTTACCAAAAGTGTGTTTTCACAATGATAAGAGATAGGGCAAATCAGGTAAAATGTGTGCGGGGGGGGGGGGGGGTTTGTTGTGACTGGTTTACACTTGTTCCATTGGGAGATTTTGCTGTTGTTGTTGATTTAATTAAACAAAAAAATAAAATAAAATCTCGAATTAAGTAGAAATGATCTTTTGTCAAGACCTATTGTCTAAACATAACTTCTTTATATTGGACTTACAAGTTACTAAGTATGATGAGATATTTGGACTAGAGATGGGAAAATATACATAGCCCCATGTCCTTTTTCTTTAAGACACTTGATTCATAGAAGCACCCAAATAGAAATGGGCGGTATGGCCAAAAATGTATTTCCCGGTATAATTTGAGCCACTGGCAGTATACAGTATATATCACAGTATAGTACTTTTATAGGTTACTATACATAAATAATAAATCAATTATAAATGACACCAGAACAGTTTGTTAGTAGTCATATAGCTCCAAGTACAGTCTTTCATATTTGTGTAGACTTTCTTTATATTCATAGCACAACACATCTCAATGGTAGCAATCACTGTAGCAGCACTTGCTACAGTTAGCACATGCTAACGTTAGCAAAATTGCTACAAAATTGTTTGTAACTGAAGAGTCATTTTAGTTGCTAACACCAACCAGATACTATGACTAATAATAACTCAACTGGATACAGTAACATACAGTTATTAAAGCTGGTAAAATGTGTTAAATTTAAGGTAGTGTTGACGTTTAGCACAATTATTTTGTTGTCGTCATAAGCTGTCATTAATTTGGGTGTTAGCTTGTTAGCTTACTTTTCAGACACCCTGTAAATTAAATTGTAGAGTCCTGAATCGAAATACATTGGCATCACATACTATTATAACCAATAGTACAGAAGGAAATCCTAGTTTATGGAACTAGGAGGGACAGACAGATAGATAGATAGATAGATAGATAGATAGATAGATAGATAGATAGATAGATAGATAGATAGATAGATAGATAGATAGATAGATAGATAGATAGATAGATAGATAGATAGATAGATAGATAGATAGATAGATAGACAGACAGACAGACAGACAGACAGACAGACAGACAGACAGACAGACAGACAGACAGACAGACAGACAGACAGACAGACAGACAGACAGACAGACAGACAGACAGACAGACAGACAGACAGACAGACAGACAGACAGATAGATAGATAGATAGATAGATAGATAGATAGATAGAGACAGACAGACATAGATTCTGTGATATTTTTTTCCCAGTGAATATAAACCTGAAAAGACAGCAGTGAATTTTGTGCAACTCTCTTCTGCCCTTTTTGTCTGTTCCAACTTGGGAGGACACAGGAAAAAAAAAAAAGAAAAAACAGAGAGAGACAAGAGACATGCATAGTCCATTAGAGTTGGATGAATACTGAGGGTCAGTGCAGGGTAACCATGGTGACACGAGGTCCCGCTTTTAGCCCATATCCCAAGGCCATCAACTACATGACCATTTATACACCTATAAACACAAGCATACACCCAGACACACAAACACACACACACAAGCACTGACAAAATGCATTAAAGTAGTCTGACAAGTGAGGAGGCATGTGAGGTGGGGAGAGGGGGGTGTGGGTGGTGGTGGTGGTGGGGGGTGGGGGTGGGGGGGTGGTGGTTGATGTCCTGGGGGTAGAGGGTCCAAATGTAACCACTGGAGCATCAAGTACAGTGTCTTGTCAGAGTCTCCCATTTGCTTTTCTGTTTGTGCTATTCAGATGATATACACTTACATCCTCATCTACAAAACAAAATAGCAGAATCATACGTGTTAAAGAGTAAAGCGATTCCCCTCAGAGGAGTGAGGAGTGTCTACGTCTGGATATAGACACCTTAATACATTTGATAAACCATCCGTCACTCCAATTAAATCATGTGCATCTTCCATCATTCTAAAATTACACTTGGCAAATCACAGTCGTGGTACATAAATGTCAGATAGTTGTGCATGTTTGGCTGTAGATGCCACTGTAAAGACCATCTCCCTTTAATCTAGTGCCAGCAGTGCAATATGATAATAAATGCAACACACAAGTCTATGCCAATACATTTCAATGTGATATGTATAGTGTAAGATAGTTGCATTAACACATAGAGCTGTCAAATATCCTACTCCAGTCCCCTGAGTATGGTTGGTGACTTCCATTATTCTGCATTAAAGTACATTACGCCAGATTTTTTTGCGCTGATTTAGACTATTTTCAATCCTTCTGAGAGAGAGAGAGAGAGAGAGAGGGGGGAAATGTGCTGTCTGGACACAGTCAGTATCATCATTCAACCCACATTTGTAACAATAACTCAGTACAGATGGACCCAGATGCAAGACTCTGAACCAGGAGTTACAATTAAATGTGTTTATTGAAACACAGGGGAAAAAAGGTAGATCTGCAGCCGTCCGGCTGATCCGTGGGTGGCGCTGGATCAAACCGGTAATTGGGGGCAAGGCAAAGACAGGTCACTAGTCTAGCAGAGGTCAGTACCAAAAATCCCGTAAAAATAAACACAATCTGTGAGATGTTACCAGCGGGCAGGCGAAGGTCGAACAAGGTGATCTATCCAACGATGGGGTCCAGCAGGGGAGAGGCACATTCGGGGTCAAAAACGAGTCCAGGGTCCGGTAACATAAACAGAGTAACAAGCCAAAGCCAAGAGGGAACAAACAGAAACCACAAACCGAAAACAGTCATACACAGAATTTGTAGATATAGGAGATAATGCTTCTTTGGGTGCAAATAAGGCAGACAAATTAGCAGCGGACATTAGCATTGTGATGTTTGCGAACAAGCGATTCTTTTGAACGGCTCTTTAAAATGAACGACAGGAGCCGAGTCGCAGCAGAGTGGAATCTGTTCTCTGTCATTCTTTTTTTCCATATGGTGAGAGAGAGAGAGAGAGAGAGAGAGATAATCACACAGGACTCCCTCCCACTGCGCTGTGATTGGTCAATTAACATTCCAAGGTGGGGAATACTCACGTGTAAAAGTACATGCTTCTTTACACGTGAATATTCCCGCCCTTGAATGTTAATTGACCAATCACAGTGCAGCAAGGTTTCGACAGTGGGAGGGGGTTCTGCTTCTGTCAACAGCGGGAAGATCAAAAATCAGTTAATGAAATCATACAAATTTCCATTGCGTTTGTTTGTTCAGAGATTAAAATAAATATTTATAATGTAAAATGAGTCAGGGCCACAGGAAAAGGAGTAGAGTCTGGATCCACTTTAATCGGGACGGGGAAATAAAGGCACAATGTTGGGTACACAGTATAATCCTAAAACACTTGTAAATAAAAAAGAGCCAAAGATCAGTTTTTTTGAATTCATTTTTGAAAGGAACAAATCATAAAGATCCGGATCCCAAAAAGAGCCAAAAATCTCACCTCGACTGGACAACCACACACACACACACACACACACACACACACACACACACACACACACACACACACACACACACACACACACACACACACACACACAGTTAGTCATTTTTTAAATCTTTTATTCCCCCCATTAACTTATAATGAGAAAAAATATCAGATGTCTATCGCTGAAAAAAATAACTTTATAGATTGCTAATGCCCCACAATGTTTCTCATTACAATTCACAGTTTATATTTTTAATAAATTTCTAAAATCTTCCTATTAATTTATAATAGGTGCTGTCAATAGATTAAAATATTTAATCATGATTAATTGTAAAAATGCAAGAGTTAACTCACGATTAATCACAGGTTAATCGCACATTTGTGTGTCATTGAAATTCATTGTAATACTCTTATCAATATAGAAAAACTAATAGGCTTGGTTTGTTTTATTAAAAACAAACTAGTGTTACAGACACTAACATCTGCTATAATAAGACAAATGGGGGTAAAACATATAAATAAATAATAATCATGAAGACTCAAAAGCAGCCCCTGAAAATAAGCTCCTGAGACTTTAACAGTTCCAGAGTAAAATAAAATAAAATAAAATGAACAAAAACAGCTAAAGTGATCAATAAAAAATGAACAAAAAGTGAATAAATCAACAAAAAATAATAAGTAACATGAACAACATTAGACACAAACGGAACAAAATTGAAGAAAAATCCTAAAATAAAAAATAAAATGTAGAAAAATAAACAAAATAACCAACAAAATGAAAAACAGATACATATTTGCAAAATAACAAATAGTATGAAACACTGTGCAGAACAATTAAGTAAAAAAAAAAAGACAAAGAAATAACTTGTAATGTAATTTGGTTCCAGTAGTTTTAGTTTTGACTTTTTCTTTTTTGTAAATCAGTTGCTTTTTGACATCTGTTTATTTCTATAGCTCAGTTCCATGAACAAAACTCAGTAAAAACACAGATTTTAAAAAAATATTTTTTTTTCTGAATATTTAAACTAAACAATCCATTCAGAATTAACATAAAGCCATACTGTGCTGTAAAATAATATGTATTTGTAAACTGACAAAATGCTTGGGAACAATAATCATAATTAATCGTGATTAAAAAAAAATTATCACAATTAAAAAAGTTAATTGCGATTAACTCGGTTAATTGTGACAGTACTAGTAAAACATGTCATGTCTGACACCACTTAATGTAACATGGTAAAATTCAGTATTTTGTTTTATAGAGTATATATCCGATCAAATATTCTTTAAAAACATACCTGCACCAAAAAGTTATTTAATATTTGGTTGTGATTTTATTTTAGTTTTTTTTTTTTTTTTTTTTTTTTACATTTCCTGTGAGCCACGTGTGGGTGAGTGCTGGAGAAAAACTAGACAGGACAGAGGAGGAAGATAAAAAAGTAAGACAGGAAACACAATGAAATTAATGAGAGAGAAAGTGAAGAGCTGGAAACAGTCCAGATATGAGGCTGTGGTTGTTAACAGACTGTGGTGTTTTCAGACCTGAACAACAACTGTGATCCAGTTTGTCCAGGTGAATGTCCCTGCACTGTCACTGTCACCTTAACTACGATGACACAAGATGCTGCAGTGGAAACTGTGCTTTTGACAACTTGCAATAGAAAAAAAAAAAAGAATCCAGTCAGATATAACCAACAATAGAAGTGAAACATGAGGATCAGGATCCAAACACAAAGGTCCAGTCTACAGCTGCACAATGGATTGTATCGACAGTGCAATATATGTGTTACACAATAGTCACATCACAACAATTATTTTTATTTATTTATTTGTTTGTTTGTCTTTTTAAGCCAGTCATTATTTATTTATTTTTATGTATTTGGCTTATTCATTTAATTTAAAAACATTTTTTAACTTATTTTTATTCACTTATTTCTATTTCAAATTTGTATTTATTTGTCTTTTTTAATTTATTCATTTATTAATTTACATTAGTTTATTTGTCTTTTTTATTTATATATATATATATATATATATATATATATATATATATATGTATATATATATATGTATATATATATATATATATATATATATATATATAAAAAATGTTCCTCTCGCCCCACGTGGGCAGTGTCTCCTTCAGATTCGGGTCCTCTACCAGAGACCTGGTAGCCTGAGGGTTCTGCGCAGGATCTTAGCTGTTCCTAGCAATGCGCTCTTTTGTACAGAGATCTCTGATGTTGTTCCTGGTATCTGCTGGAGCCATTCTCCCAGCTTGGGGGTCACTGCCCCTAGTGCTCCTATCACTACTGGTACCACTGTTGCCTTCACACTCCACATTTTCTCTAACTCCTCTTTCAGCCCTTGGTATTTCTCAAGCTTCTCATGTTCTTTCTTTCTGATGTTGCTATCACTGGGGACTGCTACATCTATCACCACCACTGTCTTCTCATGTTTATCCACCACCACTATGTCAGGCTGATTGGCCATCACCATCTTGTCAGTCTGGATCTGGAAGTCCCACAGGATCTTGGCCTGTTTGTTCTCTGTCACCTTTGGGGGGTTCTCCCATCTTGACCCTGGGACCTCCAGTCCATACTCTGTACAGATGTTCCTGTACAGTATGCCCGCTACCTGGTTATGCCTCTCCATGTATGCCTTGCCTGCCAGCATCTTACACCCTGCTGTGATGTGCTGGACTGTTTCAGGGGCTTCTCTACACAGCCTACACCTGGGGTCCTGTCTGATGTGGTAGACCCCGGCCTCTATTGCTCTGGTGTTCAGGGCTTGTTCTTGTGTAGCCATGAGTAGTGCCTCTGTGCTGTCCTTTAGTCCAGCCTTTTCCAGCCACTGGTATGTCTTTTCCATATCAGCCACTTCCTCAATTTGTCGATGGTACACGCCATGCAAGGGTTTGTCCTTCCATGATAGCCCCCTCTGGTTCCTCAACCTTACAACCTTACTTACCTTGTGGTCAGGTTATTGAAATCATCCTGTCTGTGTCTGTCACTATAAAGTATAAACTAAAAATAGGCAGAAACATACTGTGAGGTTTATTCAGAATGACACTGAGACGTCCTTGAAGCTGCTAAAATTTTAAAAATCAGACTGCATCACACACAGATAAGAAGAATCCTCACAGATAATCCTTTTTTATAATCTCAAACATGAACAAACTATGAGATTTGGAAATAGTGGGACATCACCCACTGAGACTATAACACCTTATGGACAGTGGGACATGGACATAAATAGAGGATAATGTGGTGAAATAACTTACTTTACAGTGAAAGGGAAATAAAACAGGATGATCAACGAGTCTGGATGAGAAAATGGCTAAAGCAGTGGTTCTCAACCTGGGTTCCATTAAACCCTAGGGGTCTCAGCAGTTTGGTTAGAGGTCAACACACCCACCTGGCTCATATGATTCATGATGACACGCCCCGCTAGATCATCATTGGCTACAGGTGATCATGTTACACTTCTTGGCCAATCTGTGGAGCATTTGGTGCATTCAGTAGTCGATTTATGATTTATATTGTGTGATTTCTTTAATATTTTAATGGTAAAACACTAGTGCTGAAGGTCAAAGGTCAACCTGTGGATAGTCACATGATTACGTGTTTGTGGGAAATGTTAATAGTGTTAAACTCATAATATCTTTACATTTGTTTTTGTCAATCATGGGAGTAAATGAAAAAGTCAGATAAATGCGACATGGTTATTATTATTATTATTATTATTATTATTATTATTATTAACCTTTATTTGTTATAGTGGGACAATGTACATTAATATATATTTTACAGAAAAAGTAATGCATCCATTTAGTCCCCCTGGTCAGAAGGATCCTGGCAATAAATGAAAACATGACAATAAAGACACTTGACAGTAGAGACAACGTCAGACTGAAGGTGTAAATGATCAGAGTTAGTACCACATATGAAAAGTGGCCTGGGTCAGATTTTTAAAAAAAGTTGGATTTGTGCCGTTCAGACTGTCTTTAACAGGTCAGATACAGGTTAAATGGCAACAAAAAGTTGGATTTGGGAACATTTACCTGTACATGTCGAGCCGAAAATGAAAGTGTTCGGAAGACTATGTACAATATGGATTCACATGATGGGAGACAGCGTCCTATCTGCATAATTTGCAATGTCAAGTTAACCTCTTCCACCCCAAGGGTCCTGGTACCGGGTTAGCCTCTCACTTCACCTGCTACTTGACACCCCCCCACCACCACCCCCCAACCCCCCCATGTGAAATTGTGTTCAATATTCTCATGTTATATGTCATTGTAAAGGTGAAACTTTCGGCTACAATGACATGTCAACCATTTTTTTCTCAGTCAAACACAGTTCTAGTCCAGCTAAACTAAAGGAACACTTATGAAGCAGTAAGACATAGAATATCTATGTCTCTATATTTTATTTTTTGTGATCCTACTGAGGATAAAGCGAGTTCAGAAAATGAATGTTATGAAATGTAATAAATATGTAAGGTATGTAATCCATACATTATATTGGTGTTTCTTCTTTTAATGTATGGTTTATTTTGTCCACAAGAATTTGTTCATTTATTCATTTTCTTGCTTATGTTTTTAATTTTCCTCCATATTTTACTCATTTTCTTGACGATTTTTCTTAAATTAATTTTCTTGATTATTGTATGATTTTTTTTTTTAAAGGTGTAAAATGATAACGTGCAGTCAGACAGTGTTTTGAAGTAGATCTCAGACCAATATTCCTTTGCACTAAAACCCAGACTTATGTTGAAAACATGAACCAACCACCATTGAAGACTTGAGTTTTTTTTTTATCACTAACACACATGTGGGAACATTTCATTTGTATTCTCCATTAATAAATATTAATAGTGTATTTTTTTAACTAAAACTAACCATTGCCTTATTCATTCTACACAAACACAAATCCTTCCTGTTCACAGAGCAGGGTGACGGTAACTTGAGCCATCCCAAGTATTTGTTCACTTTTTGCACTTGTCAAATCGTGTGTGCATGCAGAGTAAAGAGTCTAAACCCCCCAACCCCCACACCCTTCCACTTCCTCTGTACCAAACATCTTACTCAGGACATCCAGAAAGCCGAGGCGAGCTCAGTCCATTAGTCATCTATCTAGCCGGGAGCTAAATGTCTACCACCATCATCAGCTGAAACAGAGATAAAAGCTTTGAGAGATTTGCCAAGGTGGAGTGACACTCATTGATTTTTGTTCCAGTTGGTTTTCTTAGATAGAATAAACCTCTGCTCTCAGGCTAACAGTCTGTTTCTCTTTCTCTCTGTGTTTTTCTTAGAGTAAGAAACATGCCAACAAGGTGCGTCTGTTCTACATGCTTCACCCAGAAGATGGAGGACCACCTTCCAAGAGACTGAGGCCAGATAACCCAGTATGATCTGACTGAATGCATGTCTATGTGTGTGTGTGTGTGTGTGTGTGTGTGTGTGTGTGTGTGTGTGTCTCGTACTCCTATCTTTCTGGAGACATTGATCTGTTTACACCAGTGGTTCTCAAATCTGGTCCTCGGGCCCCACTACAGATGTTGTTGTTTTTTTTATTGTATTATTATTATTATTATTAATAATAATAATAATAATAATAATAATAATAATAATAATAATAATAATAATAATAATACATGTTTAATATCTTCATGTTTTTTTTCAAATGTTTATACATATACAGTATATATATATATATGTATATATATATATATATATATATATATATATATATATATATATATATATATATATATATATATATATACACATTTGGAATATGTTTAAGATATTTTATCATATTTTCCTGGTGTTTTTTCTGTATTTTAGAAGAGTTTTCAAATCTGTTTTAGTTTTTTAGTGCATTTTTTTCTTGCTTCTTGGGATATTTTTGTGTATTTTGTGGGAAATTTGAGTATCACCCCCCCCACACACACAC
The DNA here is from genome assembly GCA_020466265.1 of Siphamia tubifer. NCBI lineage: Eukaryota > Metazoa > Chordata > Actinopteri > Kurtiformes > Apogonidae > Siphamia > Siphamia tubifer. The sequence goes on along the minus strand of CM035797.1, from coordinate 16,701,500 downwards.
ACACGCACACACACGCACACGCACACACACACACACGCACACACACCCACAAACAAACACACACACACACACACACAGATGATTGGGAGCACATACATATAGTTGACATTAAAATCACACCATTCAGATGTATATTGAGAAATTTGGATTTTGCCATTTTTAGCCAAACTGTGTTAGCATGGATATGATTGGGGTATGTCCTTTTGCCGACACGGAACGCTATTTTTAGACCTCTACTAAAGTTCTAAACAACATCACACTTACGTGGTAGTAAGTAAAGGGTCCCTACAGGCAAACTGAAGTGTCCTGAGGTCTTCATGTCATCAGATAGTTACTTATCTCAAGCCAGAACATTTCCATATACAGAAGCTGTCTTTACTAGGAAGTCCGAAATAGTCGATTGCCAAATTCAGAGTTAAACGCTCTGGAAATATCATGAAGTTGTTACATTCTTTTTTAAAAACATAGTCCAGTATTTCATTACAAATTGAAATGAAGCTGTATGCAACAGCAAAGCTTAGCCTACTAACAGGTTGTTTTTATCACAGTTCTGAAATGTGATGAAACCCAAATCCAGACTCTCAGACTAAGAATAAGTTTATTTATTACAATTAATATAAAGACATGAGTCTGGGACCTCTGTCAGGGGGTTAGTGACAGCAGGTGAGACGGCCACTAAGAGGAGAAGCAGGGTCAGACACGCAAAATTCAAAAGCATAGTACAGTAAGAAAAAGGTCAATCCAGTGAGTGGAGAGAGCGTCATATCCTCCAGGTCCAAAATCCAGGTCAAAGGTCATGCACAGATCCCTTCCACAAAACAGACAGACAGGGGATAAGCAAATACCAAGAACCAGAATAGAAGAAAAATACAGATGAGACCAGAAAAACAGACAGAAATAAGTGCTCGTAGGTGTCATGGGGACAGCAGCCATACATGAGGGTAGATACTTTATGGTATGTATATTCAACAGACAGGAGGAGGAAATTAACAAGGGGGGCAGGACAACACTGGTGACAGGAAGTTAAGTCAGACAGAGTGACATAAAACTACATAATAAAATAAAAGCCCAGACACTAACAATGACAGAAAACACATGAGACTGACAAAAATAAAACAGTTACAGAACACAGAGAACTGAAGTCAGAAACATATAGAACAATGATTGGATTTATTTTACTCTGTTAACCTCTGCTTGTACAACATGATCTATGTTAACAAACTGTTATGTTATTGGCAAGTTATTACATTATTGGCTTAATTACATTTCAACTGGACCCAATTGATTACGTTATTGGCAGTTATTATGTTTTGAGTTATAACATAACTCTTCTGTTCGTCTTCCCATACTGTAGATGTCTTCTACTATACTTGTCTAGTCAAAAATTGTTGGACATTCCTTACTCACTAAACAATAAGGTATTTTAATGTTATAATTGTTTGTTTGGGTACTAGTTTAAGAACCTTACATTCGTCTGTACTCGTGACCTAGATGCAGATCAGATCACATTCTCTGACCCATTCGTGCAGAAAATGGCAAATTTTCAGATTCACTTGCCTTTGTATTTTCAAAGATATACACGTCACTGCATGTTTTCATGTTCTTGGTAATACATCCAACAAAAACCTGACTGGACCAGCTCAGTCTCAAATCCTACCAGGCTTGTCCGCTTCTGGCCAAGTCCTTGTGGGGACACTTGTTTGTTCTGTTTGTGTGTTTGTGTGCTATCGTTTCCTTGGAGAGGTTATGCCTTCACTGTTGTGCTTCTGCTAAGGTTTAGTAGAGACAGACTTGGCCAAACAGCTCTATATCTAACCACTGCAGACCATGGCTAGGGAGGTCAGTGTGTGTGTGTGTGTGTGTGTGTATACAAGTACAGTAGGCGGGTATTGTGTTTGTATTTCTATGGGTCTGCTCTGTATTTGCGGCAAATGCTGAGATTGCATTTTCTTGCACAGTGCATTGTTTGACTTGGGATATGAGGCACAAGTGCAATTTTTTCTGTTGATTTAATGTGTGTGTTGTGTATTTTTTGTGGGTTTGTTTGTGTCGTTACACATGTGTGGAGAGTCGTACCAATGAAATGACGGCAAAGACGACCAAAATGGGAAAAGGAGAGTGCATATAATGAACTATTGTCAAGAGGAAGATTTACCATAGAATAGCGTGTGCCCCCATTTATTCAGCACGTCTGTAAGTCCCATAAAGCACAAAACATACAGTATCCTCACAGAACACATGAACAAAAAGATGAGAATGACTTTGGAGGAAGGGGGAGGTGGAGCTTCTCCAAATCCTATATGGTGCCACAGCCAAGACCTTGGGTTTATTGTCTCTCTCTCTCTCCCTCTATCCCTCTCTCTCTCTCTCTCTCTCTCTCTCTCTCTCTTCTTTCTTCTCTCTCTCTCTCTCTCTCTCTCTCTCTCTCTCTCTCTCTCTCTCTCGCTCTCTCTCTCTCTCTCTCTCTCGCTCTCTGTCTCTCTCCTCTCTCTCTCTCTCTCTCTCTCTCTCTCTCTCTCTCTCTGTAGGCAATGACCTTTCTTTAACAAAATCCAAAACAGGCCTAAAGAGCGACTCCCTGAAAGAGACATTAGAACTCAAACTAGAGCTGGCGATATGAACCACAAATTATATTAACATTCTTATATCTTTATATATAATTTTTCCATGAAGTCATGTGAAAAAGACAGTTCTAGGTAGAGCTGCACAATATATTGTTTCATCACAATCTATGTATGCACAATAGTCACATCACATGTCCTGCAATTACTTTTATTTCATTTTTATTCCTTTGTCTATATATGCATTTTTGTATTTTTTTTTAAATTTATTTATTTAATTTAAATTGTGTTTTAATGTTTTTAAATGTATTTATTTTTCCTTTTATGTATTATTTATTTATGTATTATTCATTTTTCATTTTTGTTTGTTTATGTAGTTATTTATTGTCTCTTCTTTGCCTCTCAGAATTGTCTCACTATAAAAGATTTTATTGCATCTCATCATTGAGACATGAAATATTTTATTTATTTATTTATTTTCTGCTTTTATAAAAATAATAATAATTAATATTATTTATTCTTTTTTTTTTTATTCTTTCTTTTAAATCTGACCTATCCTTCATCCTTAACAGTAGAATGTTAGTCTGGCTCCTTTGGGTGCTAAAGCTAATTAGCTTTGCCAAGGGAGACTTCAGACCATGTATGAGGCTCATCTTGGCTTAATACTGACTTTATTGTGAGTTTTGATTAAACCACATTTTGATGCCGGGGTGAACAAAGCACCTTAGCGGGGTCTACCCCCCCCCCCCAATCGTCCCCATAATCAAATTATTTCCAGATCTCCCCATTTCTAACCTACCCTGTAAATTTCATCATGATCCGTCCATAACTTGTTGAGTTATCTTACTAACAGACAGACAGACAGACAGACAGATAGACAGACAGACAAATTCAAACATAAACCCCATGGCTGAGGTAAAAACACAGGCGGGGAGAAAAGTTCCAAAAACTCTAACAAGACAATATCAACATTATTATTACATTACTATCAACCATGTTCGCAACAATGTTTGTTTATTTTTTCTTTAAAACATTTTATTTCTTTATTTATTCATTTTATTTAATTATTTCAGTTACATAAAGGATGATTCTGAAACATACATTCTATGTCGACCACACAACTGTTATTTTTTCACATCACAATATATCGAGTTAAAACTAATTACAATATGTTTTTTTCTAATATCGTGCAGCCCTAGTCCAACTGCCTTAACCTCCTGACACCTACCAGAATAAACGTTTGTGCTTATTTTTTGACATAAACACTAGAGTTTTTTTTTTTTTTAAATTGGAAATGCCATAATGCAACCATTCTTGGAGATGTATCTTTTTTTTCCCCTTCTTTGCAGTGGATAGTATTTTATTGATTTTATTTGGTAAAGCTCTGTATCCCTTATCCCCTACAGAGGACAGAAATACATTGTTGGGTCTCAGGAGGATATAGGGACTTTTTATTGATGGAAAACATTAGTTTCTCCTTCGCTTGTGTTTGTAGCCATGTTCACATCGGGGTTGTGAGGGGAAGAGGGCGGGGTGGGTACAATAAAGGTGGGTGAGAGGCAGACGAGAAGAGGAGTAATCTGGGGGTATAGAGGGGAATAGTACAAGGAGTATAATTGTATTATTATTATTATTATTAGTTGTTTTTCTTTTCCCTGTAAAATATAAACAACTGAAAATACACACACACACACAAACATCAGACAGGGTCATCTATGGATTAATAGGTTGAAGGGACATTTTTCATGAGCCACATAAAATGAAAATAGAAAAGGTTACAGGTTCTCAGTATTTGTCTATAGAACATTACTGTCTAGGGTGACCAGATCTAAACTCACCTCATGAGGGACAAAAAGTTCATCTGTGCAGGACAAAGCAGGACACTTTCAACGCATTAAAATTAAGTCAATATTTTATTGCGTTCCCGTCATTTACTTAAGTGAAAGTAACAAATAGGACAAGACACTAGCCGGTAACGCATTTCTCAATTATATTTTAAAACATTGAAGATATGAGTTCAAATTTATGTCAACATTATAACAAAAAGCAGCCAACATTTTAACTGTTCATCACTGTTCATAACGATTTCGCGGTTTCTTTCTCATCAAGTTCCGCCTGAAGTTTCATTACCAAGGCGACGTAAACAAGACAAGGTAGGCTGGATTACTATTGGACGAGTGTTTTATGTTCCTGAATCTACTGTCCAATGAAATGAATGACTGATGAATTTGTTAATCAAACCGTTCTGGAATACCAGGAGTTTTTTTTTTGTTTTTTTTTTACCCAGATGCGGGACAGCTATTCAATTTCCGGGACGCCTAAAAAATCAATAATTATCAGGACGATTCTGCACAAAACGGGACTTCTGGTCACCCTATTACTGTCCTCTCATTATGTTCAGTGACAGAAGCAAAATTAACATTGAAAAAAATCTTTGTCTTTTGAAGTTATGGTTCAATTGCATATATCTCTGGTTGTAATTTAATTTTTCTTCTCTTAAAGTGCTGATTTAACTGCCAGTTATTTCGGTATCCAACCCGAATTATATCTTAACAACTATTTTTACATTTTACAATTTCATCTCAAGGGACCCTTGAGGGGGCGGATTTGGCCCCTGGACCACATGTTTGACACCTCTGCCCAAATGCATCCCTGGTGTCAGATGCTTGTGAGTGCTTATGTTTGTCCTCCCATTAAAACAAATTTCCACTCAGGTAAACCTGTGCATTGGTCACAATCTCATACAGCGTAGGTTTTCACATGCAGTTGACGCACACTTTTCTATCCAAGATGGCTGCAACTGATATGTGTGAATCTGCTCTTGCATCAGTATGAAACTACCTGGACAGTGCATTAAAAAAAACACTGCAAGCATCCCTTGATAAGAAATATGGGTTTGATTCAGTTCCTCTGTAGGTTTATCCAATTACATCCACAAGAACGCTTGTTGATAACACCCCTAACACCCCAGATCACATCTGAGAACTGGTCCAACTGAAGGCCTCCTAAAGTCTGAGATGTAGATGAGACTCAGGAGAGGAGAGGCGGGGCGGTGAGGAGGGGAGGGGAGGGCAGGGGAGGGCAGGGGAGGGGAGGGCAGGGGAGGGGAGAGGAGAGGTCGGGGGGGTGAGGAGGGGAGAGGAGAGGAGAGGAGAGGAGGGGACACAAGGAAATGAGTGTAGAATCAAGGAGAGGAGAAATAAGGAAACATATTCTGCGTTGTCGTTAGTATTGTGACGTTCGCAGCCGAGTCGATTCTTTTGAACGGTTCTTTAGAATGAACGACAGGAGCCGAGTCGTGGCTGAGTTGGAGCCGTTCTCTTTGTCATTCTTTTTTTTCCTCTATGGTGTCAGATTTCGCACACACAAAAGCTCCACCTTTGCCTCCCTACAGCGAGAGAGAAAGAATCACGCAGAACCCCCTCCCACTGTCGGACCCTTGCTGGGCTGTAAAAGTACATGTTTCTTTACACGCGAGTATTCCCGGAACCGCTCTAGAATGTTGATTGACCAATCTTAGCGCAGCAAGGGTCCAGCAGTGGGAGGGGGTTCTGCATTTGTCAACGGCGGGAAGATCAAAAGTTACTTAGTTATATCACACAACTTTCCAGTGTGTTTGTTTGTTCAGAGATTGAAATAATAAGAGCCAAACGGTTCTTTGAAATGAATAAGGCATAAAGATCTGGATCCCCCAAAAGAGCCAAAAATCCCATCTCTAGTTGTCGCCATTAGTTTGTTGATTCTTACGGTTGATTCAGTCAAGCTGCTGCTTCATAATTGTCACAATAATAAATGCAAAATTCCCATGTAGTATCTGGTCTAACATGTTGATAGTTGAAACAAATGCAAAACAGGAAGTGGATGTGATTGTTTTCTTCCAGTAGACAGCAGTCGTTCTGTCCAATCAGAACCCTCTATACCTCCAGCTCTTAAAGCCCAATTAACTAGAGCAGAATACACCCGTTTCCATGGAAACCTGTATTCGGATTTAACATTTCCATATGAACACAAAGGAAATAGCTTTAATTCTGAATTATTTCATTTAGATTAAATAATTCTCAATTAAAAACAAAACAAAACATGTAAACGTAGCAACTGATCCAAACCTTGGAGTCACTCTGGGACACCTGAGCCATACATGTTGGAGGCCAGGCATGGACAAACTATTCCACAAAGGGACGGTGTGGCTGCAGGTTTTTGTTCCAACCAAACAAGAGTACACAGTTTGACCAATCAACTCTGTGAAGTCAGAGATCAGTTGATTATTAATTGAGTCTGATGATTGGTTGGAACAAAACCCTGCAGCCAGACCCATGCCTGTTGTAGGCTCTCCTCATCCTGACTACAATAGCTTCCTGCTCTGGGGTCCATATGTACCACATGTCTGTTGTGGCTCCTAAACATACACCATTGCAGTACAACTCTATAGTTTCAGCTCTACTGTACGATAGATAAAACTGTTTGTTTCTACCTAAGACAGATGCATCAACACCAGTAGAACTGCTCATAACAGTCACTGGGTTTTAATAGCTGCAGTGTAATTACTGGATATTACATTGCAGTCATCTGTACTGGTAATTACTTGCTAATATTAATGGCCAACATTCTTCACTACTCTGTTAGATGAAAAGCAGCTTTAAGGACAAGCCACACATTAATATACTCCCCCCCCCCCACCCCCCAAAAAAAATGTTGCACGTGCAGTATTTCACTTTGGTTGTGATTACAGGAGACGGAGCTAACAGAAGCTAACAGTTCAGATCCTTCCATGGGTAAATACTTCACTGGTTAAAGGAGACCTATTATACTCAGATTTAACTATCATTATATAACTTTTGAGCACTTACAGAGTAGCTTTGCATGTTCTCCAGCTCAGAAAACTCCATAGTTATCTGATACTGGCGTTGACAAAAGTCCAGATCCAAATCGATTTCTGCCTATTCCTGAAATGCTTGCCTTTGGCTTCTGGACAATCTCGCTCTTCTCTGATTGGCCAGTGCAGTGGAGGCTCCAGAAAGGGGTGGGGCACTATACACAGAGCTATGAATTCACATGTTTTTGTTTGTTTTAATATAAATGTATCTGCCACGCCGCTCTCACTATTGAACCAGGAGGAATCAAACATGTTTTGGACCAGTTGTGTGTTGCATTAAGTTGTCCGGCAAAAATAAAAGCTTCCCACAGTCTTCTGGTTGGGACATCTTTTGGAAAGGAAAACAGTTGATATTTTCCTTCACAATTGTTTTAGGAGGCACCTTCTCTCTTCTTCTTCAGGTTTGAAAAGTAACTCCTGGTAAAGTTTGAATTATATGCCGGGTGGACGGGTTTTAGGGGTGGGTCCACACTATTGGAGCAATCGTCCCAATCCATCCCCACATTTCAATCTGACGTCAGGATTTGTACACATCTCGCGAACATCTCACAATGAGTTGTTTATAGTGGCAGGATTAGGGCACAAACACTATAGCTCATGTTTTGTAACTTTGCTAAGGTTTGCATTATAACATTATAGAAAACACAGATCAGCATAATAGGTCTCCTTTAATAATGTTTCAGCTGGAACAGGTTATTTAATCTAACTGATGCAGTAAGTGTCCTTTCATGTTTGTAATGTTTAACAGATTGGACAACACTGGGATTGATCAGGGTCATCAGGTTTGTGAGTGAATACTTCAGGGACCATGAGACATTGTTTTCACACAAAAATTAACCTCCATAACCTCCAGACTCTAATTTGGGATGATGAAGAGTTGATGCAGCGGTCTGAATCAATAATCAAAAATGAATGCCACAATGGATTAAAAAAAATAAATAAATACAATAAACCTTATCATGACACTTCATAAACATTATGTGTAAATGTCTCCTGTAACCAAAACTAAAGGTGGTGCATTCAAATACTGCATGTGCGACTATTTTTTTGGGTGGGCAGTGTATAACATAAATGTGCTCTAAGCTACATAACTCACATAAACTTGTCAAGGACACGTGAATATCGGTGTATAAACACACACATACTGTAAAAAAATACACACCTGCGTCTCCATCTGTCTCCCTAAGTGAGTAAGACATGACTCAGCCGCTCTTGGCTTTCACTTCATATGGGACACCGAATACACATGAACAGCAAACATGCACAAAGCTACATACACACACACACACCTCATCAACGGTACTCTAACACACTGTGAGCACTTCGTTCATAACCTTTCACATAGAGACGTGACATTGATTATCTGACAGCGCTGTAAAATGGATGAAAGATGAGCCGACTCTCCAGAGAAGAAATTCTTCGCCATTCACTTTGGGACAAACTTTTCTTCTTTCACAGCTTTCATCTATGTCTTTTTTCGCTCATGCATTTCTTTTTTCTTTTTTTTTCTCTACACTTCACCTGAGTGTTTTCTCCCACTGTGTTTGCATGATTGACATGGTGCAGTCCAATGGGAACGGCTGAACGGGATTTGCGCAGAGTGAATGAAATGCCAGCACTCTACCCAGTGTAAAATGCTATGCCTTGAGGATTGTGTCTCTGTGTGTAGGTGAAAGTGTTTGTCACAGAACAAATGTAGAGAAACTAGGTCATAAAGGTGTTCCCATGAAAGGAGGAGGGGGGGTTTGATCTGTTGTTCTTCACAATTTTTCACCCTACTTTTTCTTTTTATCTCTCTGCCAATGGCAAGATACAACAAAATGCTTTAATTCTATCACTTTTCATTGTCTTCTAATGCTATATTTGCACTGCCGTCCTTTCAATTTACACTCTGCACACTTCTTCTAACTCCAAATGAGAGCGTCTGTTTCCCTGTGCTGCGCCATGTGTATATTTAGCAATGTTTCCCACAGCACCTCTACACAGAGTGTTGGAAGAAGTAAGGAGGAGCAGAGAGGGAGCAAAAAACAGAAGGAGAGGGAGATAAACACAACTAATTAGGGAGTCTATTGTTAGGTGCATGAACAGGATAAATCTAAGCAAACTGAAATAAAAAAACTAAAAAAATCAACGATACAGACATCACTGCAGGGCATACATGTCCGTACACAAACAGAAACAAACGTAACATTTAGGTCGCATGCAAATTATGTCAACACATGCGCAAAGTGTGACAGGTAGATACAGAGAAGGCGCACATAAAAAAAAAAAAAAAAGAAAAGAAAAGGAAGAAAGCGCATCTAGAAATCAAAAATGAAGAAACAAAAGGCTTGATGACTTGGAGGGAAGACAGGCGCAGGAGTAAAACACTGAGTCAGAGATGGTGTTTATTGTTGAAAGAGTTGGGAGTAGAGTGGCAGCTGTAACGAGCTGACAATTATTCACATGCCACTCACCCCCACACACTTGAGATTCTTTCAAACTTTCCCTCTTTTCACTCCCTCTCTAAATCCCTGGTGTAACATCTGTCAATGAGTGACAGAATTGCT